>CM032361.1:977492-1464035 GCA_019023105.1 Diglossa brunneiventris
GGAATGATTTGCTCATCCCAGCTTCCCTCACCTTTTTCCATTAGTAATTCCAGGAGCCAGTCCAAGGCAGCTGCTCCTGGAGCACACGGAGCCATCGCTCCTCGCTGGCTTCCAGTGGCTCCTGAAGTTCCCTAATTCCAGCCTCAAATCCCAAATCCTCCATTTAACAGAGGGCCAGAGATCCTGAAATCCTACTGCTAAAAGCAAGGGAGCCCTGGATTCCCAAGGAACTGCTGGGATGGGCTGGAGCCTCCCCTTCCCACGCGGCTGCATGTGGGGAAAGCCAGCTTGGCCTCTCCACTGCTGCCTTCCCCATTATTTTTGACACAGAAGAGCCTGGGGTGGGGACAAATCCATCATTCCTCTGGGTAATTCATGTGTGAGTGGGTTTTTTAATACCCAGGCTTCTCCAGCTGCATCTTCCATTTTTATGACGTTTTCCCCATTTTCTGGAGCAGGCCTATCAATTCTCTGCTGCTTTCTTCCTCTTGCTATTGAAAATGTCAATTCTTGTATTTAATGAGAATTTCTGCCTTATTCTAACCCTGTCAGAAGAGACTTTATCCCAAATCCACTCCTAAAAACCCACTGCAAAAATTTTCTGCTGCCGTAAGTCCATGAGGGATTCGGGACAGCTACTGGGGCTAACAAGGATTTGAACCCCATGTAGGAAATTACAGCTATTTCTCCCAATTTCTGCCCATCTTCTCAATTTCTGCCATCTTTTTTTATTAATCCTAAATTTCCCTTGTCTGCCAGTGCTGCTCTGGGCTCTGCCCAGGGATATTGAGCCCCAGGAAGGAAAGGAGCTGGAGAAGCAGTGGGTGGTGGAGCCCTCATCCCTGAGGGATTCCAGAGCCCTGTGGACGTGGCACAGGGCGGCCTTGGCAGTGCTTGGATCCTGCAGCTCCTGCCCCGTGGTTCTCCCACCCCATGAGAATATCATCCCACTTATTTTCCTTTTTTTTTTTGGAAAGATGTGTGGAAAATCTGGAAAAGCTGACCTGCAAAGCAAGGCAGAGTGAACACAAACATCTCCTGATGTGCTGCTGGTTTGGGGGTGATGGGAGAGCAGCAGTGGGCACGGCAGGCAGGGAAGGCTCTGACTCACAATTCCTCATCCCACAATGTTTACAGCACTTGGGCTGGGAAAAATACCTGTTCCCAGGATGCTCCTCAGTAGCTTGGCTTTCTCCTCGCTGCCATCGCTTAGTAACAGCTCTATTTTTAAATGCTAAGAGGGTAATAGACCAAAAGATGGGAGTTTACTCAGTTTCTGATCCTACAGGCGCTAAACGCAGCGGGATGGGGCCCTTGGGATGGCGGGAGCTGGGCTGGGAGCCGTGGGATCGGGGCCAGGAGCTGCCCACACCAACCTCCAACGCTCCCACTGGGTGAGGAAAACCCCAAAGGGGGAAATGTGTGCCGTCCTCAGCTGGTGGGGATCTCCTGGAGAGGGCAGCCTGTCCCTGTGAGGGGTGGGATGTTCCTGGGGCAGCCAGAGCTGGGGAGGAGGCTGTGGGTGCAGGGAGCTGAGCCTGGGCAGCAGGAGCAGGGAATCTTCAGGGGGAACTCCTTCCTTGGGGATCTGATCTGCTTCTACCCCAGCACCACTTGGGAAAGAAATCCCAAAATCCCAGCCTGGTTTGGGTTGGGAGGGACCTCAGATCTCCCTCAGTGCCACCCCTGCCATGGCAGGGACACCTCCCACTGTCCCAGGTGCTCCAGCCCCAGTGTCCAGCCTGGCCTGGGATCCAGGGGCAGCCACAGCTGCTCTGGGAATTCCATCCCAGCCCCTGCCCACCCTCCCAGCCAGGAATTCCTTCCCAATATCCCATCTCTTCCTGCCTCTTTCAGCCCAAAGCAAATCTCCAACAGTTTTCTGCTCAAATACATTTGCGGAGTATCCAACTTGCTAATCTGATTTGGGGAGCAGCTTGTGCAAGCCCCATGGATTTGGAAGCACCACTCATTCTCCCACTGCCTGGATCCCACAGGGCTGCACTAGGATGGCTCCTGCCCCTGGGATCTTCCTCATGGAAAATAAATACATTTATCCTGGAAAATATAATGGAAAATGCTAGGATAAAACATTTATCCTGTGCCATCCACTGAAGGTCATGGAGTTTTATTCATTTCCCCGGGTTTGCAGAATTCCTCTGTCCAGCCCTAGTGTTCATTATTCCTTTCTCAAGGATGAACTCCTGGAAATCCCTCAGGAGCACAAGGAGGGAACAAAGGAGAGCCCAGAGCTGGCAAAGAGCTGAAGAGAGTCCCTGAAGCCTTGTGCCACCACCTCCTGTCCTTGTGGGTTTAACCCATTCCTGTGAGGAGCATGGCATTACACTTGTGCCCAAACCCCTTTTTTGGTGAGGAGGTGCCAGACCCAGGCTCGGGGGTCTGGGGACAGCAAAGCCCTCGCTGTGAGCACCCCCAGAGCCCCCAGTCCCCCTCCTGCTGCCACGGGCTCATCGGGAGGGAGGCACAGAGCAGAGAGGCCCCCCTGGTTTAGTTTTGAGTGGGATTTTTGAGCCCTCCCATGATGCTGCCGTGGGAGCCCTGCCAGGCTGAGGCTGCCCTCTGCTCTGCCCTGCCCACGGGGGCGCCTGGGCATGGCAGATCCCCAAAAACACCCCAGAGGGAAACCCACTGAGTGCCAGCCCCCACAGTGCCGGGGTGGCTTGGAGCTGTTAATTACCAGGCAGGGCAGGGAAACAGGAGTTGGAGGGGAAGTGATGGAAGGTGTGCTAGGGACAGAGTGCTGAGGTGGGAACGGCATTTCCGGGGTGTTTATAGGCAGAGTGACCTTGGCAGCGAGCCCCGATGGAGGAGAAGCCCGCCCAGCTGCTGCGGGCTGTGCCTGGGAGGGAAATCGGCTCCGGGACGTTCCTGGGGCCTGCCTGGAGCTGTCCTTGGTGCCATTCCTGCGCCGGCAGCTCCTCCCCGCACACCCGGGCCCCCTCGCACGCCTGAGGAGCCCTGGAACCGTGGGGAGGGACCTTAGAGGTGTTCCAGACCCTCAAAAACCCATGGAGCCAGATCCATGGCAGCGCCAGTCACTGTCCCGGCCACGGCCACAGCAGCCCACATCTGGCACAGGGGATTGTCCATCCCAGTTTTCCCTTTCCCATTGGGGATTGTCCATCCCAGTTTTCTTTCCTTTCATTTGGGATTGTCCATCCCAGTTTTCCCTTTCCCTTTGGGATTGTCCATCCCTGTTTTCCTTTTCCCTTTGGGACTGGCAGTGCTGGGAGCTGCCCAGGATTGTCCATCCCTGTTTTCCCTTTCCCATTGGGATTGTCCATCCCTGTTTTCCCTTTGGGATTGGCAGCGCTGCGGGGCTGGGACCTGCCAGGATTGTCATTCTTGGGGGTTTTTTTTCCTTTCCCTTTGGGACTTGGGCGCTGCGGGGCTGGGGACCTGCCGATTGTCCATCTCCTGGGGTTTTTTTCCCTTTCCCTTTGGGATTGGCAGCGCTGCGGGGCTGGGACCTGCCCGGGCTGCTCCCCCTCGCTCCCAGCTCACCCCCAGGGCCCGGGTTTCCCTTTGAGAGGCAGAGAAAGTTCCCGTTGTCTCTCCAAGGTGGAAGGCTGTGAGACAGGGGATGGGCAGAGCCCGTTCAGCGCGGGTGCAGCCAGGCTCTGCTCCTGCTGCAGCGCCCGCAGCGCGTTTTTGCCGCACGCTGCTGCGGAGTGCAGCCCGCTGCAGCAGGGAGCGAGGAGAATTGCCTTGCCTGGGCTGTGTGCTGCGAGGAGAGGCTGTGACAGCCCCGGCCCTGGCAGCCCCGGCAGCCTCTGCACCGGCAGAGCGGCCGGCAGTGACCTTCAGCTGCTCTTCAGATCGCAGCTCCGGCTGCCAGAGCCGTGCCTGGGCTGGGGGGAGCTGGGAGGGAATGCTGGGGCTGGAAGCAGCGATTTAAACACTTTTTGTAGGCCTGGAGAGCTCAGCTGCTCCGGGAACTGAAATAGGAGGGAGGGTTCTGTGCGCCACCCGATCGCCGGATGCAGGGAACTCGAAAATGGAAATTGGATCAGGGATTCTCCTGACAACGTTCCTGACCCCTGCGGCCAGCACTGGACAGCCCAGTGGCTCCCAGGATCCTCACGGAATCACGGAATCCCAGACTGGTTTGGTCAGAAGGACCTTAAAGCTTGTCTCAATCCAGCAGGGACCCCTGCCGCTGTCCCAGGGCACATCCCAGAGCAGGAGATCAGGATCATCCCAGCTCCTCTCCTGAATTCCTTTGTCCTTTTGAGGAGACAGGGAGCGGGGAGCAGTCTAATCTCCCTGGCTGTTACATTTTATAACAGGTGTTTAAAGTGCTTCCAGATGATAGAAACGGAATAATTTCAGCGTTAAAAGAAGAAATTAGTTGTTCCAGTTTCAAGAGTTACCATTTTTGCGGGTCCAGCCTGATGATGTCATCGCTCCAGAAAAAAATGAACTTTTTCCCAAATTACCTTCAGTGCAGGGATGTAAATATCCCAGTTATTCCAGTGTCCTGCTGATGGAACAGCTCCAGCAGCTCCTCAAGGATAGTGACAATTATCCATGGGCTGCACACTGGGGATGAGGCGGGAGGGCAGCACCCAGCTGCTTTTTGGGTTTCCATGAAGATTTTCCTTCCTTTCCCACCCTCGTTTTTCATCTCCTAAATTCTGCCTCAATGAAAACTCCCAAACTCGTGGACCATCTTGGGCAGAGCCTGCCAGGTCCCTCCTGCCCCAGCGCTGTCACCCTCTCCCAGCTCCCAGCTGGACTCTTTGTCACCACCCCCAGAAGGTGTCCTGAGCCCCCCATGTCTGTGGCACCAGGGCCTCATCCCCTCCTCTCAACCCCACAGTGAAAGGCTCCAGAAATGGAGATCAGCTTTGTCTGGGAATACTTCAAGTAGTGCTTGAGAGGACCTGGTGAAACCACAGGGAAAATAAAAATTGGGAATTCTAAAGGGAAATTGTTCAAAGCTGTGCAGCTCCACCATTTATTGAACAGAAGGAGCTGAGTCCTTAAAACTGTTCCTTCTCTCTACAGTCCAGACTTTTGGAAAATGGGCAATAAAAATATCTTTATTTCAGGGTTATCTATGTGCTGCTCTGATTTACCCCCCATCTTCCCAGCTGGACTTGATCAGACCCTTCTGAGCCCAAACCTGCAGAACGCTGCTAGGGAACACACGCAGCTTTCCTGGGAAATTTGCTGAAATATTCTAAATCAATATTCTAAACCTTGCCTTGGCCAGGCCCACAGCAGGAAAGGGGTTATTTTTATAGGAGCTTAGCAGGGGAAATGCATGGAAGAGCACCGGCAAAGCCCAGCTTAGGGAGTTGTTCCACTGACCAGCTGGAGGTCTGCCTCAGCAGAGCCAGGGATGTGCTGGCATCCACATTTCTCACTATTCTGGCCTGCTCCTTGCTGGCCTTGCTTTTCCTGTCTCTGCTGGAGTCTGTGGAACCAGCACGGAACTGCTGTGAACTGATGGGAATTGAGGATTTCAGTTCCACAGCTCCAGCCTTGCCCTTCCCAGCTCCTGGCTTGGGGACTTGGTTCCCACCTCCCCCTGGCACATCCCTGTGTTCCTTCCTTCTCCACATTTGCTTTTCGGGGAAGAAAAGTCTCTATTTTCTCATTAAGGACTCAGCTCTTCCAGGGGTTTTCCAGTTCCTTCGTGCCCTTCAGAATCTTGGTGCTTTTCAGGAACATCAGGAAAGGAAAGAACTCCCAGCTGTAACAGAAGATCCCTATCTCGTGCTGCTGTGGATCTCCTGGAGACAAATTTCCATCTCCTGCCTCCCACAAGCTGTCCCTGTCCCAGCTGACACTGGACACTCCCCATGTCACCCCTGAGATCAGAATCACTGGACTGGGTGGGAAGGGACCTTAAATCCCACCCAGTGCCACCCCTGCCATGGCAGGGACACCTGCCACTGTCCCAGGCTGCTCCAGCCTGGCCTTGGGCACTGCCAGGGATCCAGGGGCAGCCACAGCTGCTCTGGGCAGCATCAAACCAGGAAATGTGAGCTTTGAGCACTGCAAAAATGTTGGTGGAAATTTTCCAGGCCTAATTTGACTTCCCACTCAGAGATGGAGAGAGTGGTAGAAACCGGGAGCATCCCCAGAGCAGGAATTCCTCCACCAGCAACAGGCAGAGGAGAGGCCTCAGTGCCATGGATGATCCCTGTGGACAGGGCTGGGGGGTTCACTGCTGGATAAACCCTCCTGTGATCCTCCTCCAGCTCCCTGCTGCCAGGCAGATTGCACAGAGCGGGAAGAGCGAGGTGCTGACCTCACGCAGCACAGAGCTGTGGAGCCACCGCTGCCATCCGGTGTCACCGCTGCCATCCCGTGTCACTGCCAGGCCATCCCGTGTCAGCTCTGGCTGCCCCAGAGCCCCAGAATGGGACACGGCAGGAGCAGGGCTGCCTTTGCTGCCTTTGGGAACAAGCTGAGCAGCTCCAGGAGCTGCTGCTGCCACAGCTGCTCTGAGAGCGCCCGGAGCGGCTGCAGGAGCCCAGCCCGGGGCAGTGATGTGCTGGGACATGTCCCTGCCAGGGCAGGCGGGGAACGAGCTGAGCTTTGAGGTCCCTCCCAACCCAAGGCGTTCTGTGTTTCCATGAGCCCCGGAGGGTTCCCAGGATCGCTGCAGGTCACACACAGGGACAGCGGCCGCTGTGTCCTGCCCTGCACCGCGGCGGGTGCTGCTCCCGGGGATGGAGGGCAGCCAGGGCAGCCTCAGCCCCGGGCACGATGCCCCTGCCTGCCGGGTGTTCCCCGTGACCCCCGCGGTTGTAGCCCGTGGCCTGCGACACCGCAGCCCGCAGGGGACACCGAGCTGTCCCCACCACTGCCCGCGCAGCTCCCGGGAGGCTGCGGGCCCCGTCCCGCACCTTGGCCCGGGCGCGGAAAGGCTCCTGCCGTGGGGATGCTCCGGGGCCGTGGCTGGGGCCGGGGGATGCTCCGGGGCCGTGCCTGGGGCCGGGGGCAGTCCGGGGCCGTGCCTGGGGGCCGGGGGATGCTGCGGGGCCGCTCCGCTCGCGGGACGCCCCGTCGGGACGGGGACGGGCGGGGACGGGCGGCACCGCCTGCGCGCACCGCTCCGCGCGGCTCCGCGCCGCACCTGCCCGCAGCGCATCCCCCGCACATCCCACACGGCATCCCCCGCCCCGCATCCTCCCGCTCCGCTCCGCACCGCCCCGGGGGGGGGGGGGGCGCGGCCCGCGTCCCGCCCCCCGCACCGCCCCTGCGCCGCCGCGGAGCGCAGCGCGGGCGCGCAGCGGGACCGGACCCGCCCCGCCGCCGCCGCCGCCGCCGCCGCCGCCGCCGCTTTGTGTCTGGGCGCCGCCCGCGGAGGCGGAGCGGGCCCAGCCCTGGGCTCCGCGGCGCGGCGGGGCGGGCGGCGGGACAGCCGCGGGCAGCCCCCGGCGGCGCCCGCGCAGCCCCCGCACCGCGGCTCGGCCGCGCATGGACGCGCGCTCCCGCCTGCACCGTGAGTACGCGGGAACGGGGCCGGGAGGGGCGCGCAGCCCCCGGGGATGCCCGGGCCGCCCCCGCCCCCGGGCGCGGGAGGGAGCGCGGGGCGGCTCCGCCGAGGACAAAGGAGCGCGGGGAGCGCTCGGTGCGCGCGGCCGGGCTCGGTGCGCGCCGCCGCCCCCGCGGCGCGGTGACAGCTCGGGCTGTGCCATCCCACAGCGTCTGCCTGCGGCGGGGGTCGGGCTCGGCGCAGCTCCTGGAAAATTCTGCGCCCTTCGCAGCGCCGGTGGAGGCGCGGGGAGGTGCGGAGGAGGCTCCTTCCCTCCCCTCGTTCCCTCCCTCCCTCCCTCCGCGCAGGGACATCGCCGCCTCCCGCGGTCCCGCGTGGCGCTGCCGCTGCATCCCCGGCCGGCCCCGGCCCGGTTCGTGTCCGGCCCGGTTCGTGTCCGGCCCGGCCGCCCTGCTGCACCGCCGGCTGCTCCAGCTGCGAGCCCGGGCTCTGGTCGGGGGGCACCGGCTCACCCCGCGCTGGGGTTTGGGGGAGGCTGGGCAGGGGCCGGGCCCGTGGCGCTCCGAGCCCGCGTCCCCCGTGTCCGTGTCGCTGCCGAGGGACAGCGTGTGCCGAGGGCACCGAGCCGGCTTTGCTCGCTTTCTCTGGGAGGCTGGGCCAGGGAGGGTCACGGACAGGAGAGCCCTGCTGAAAGTTCCTTGGGCTTTGGGAAATGGAAACGGTCCGATGGATATTTTTGCCGTGCCCCTCACTCCATCTAAATCCCTTCCTGTCGCTCCTGTCCATCCGTGATTCCCAGCTAAAAACGCCGGCCACGTGCCGTTGGCTGGTGCCTCTAACCTCAGGTGTTCGAGTGGGAATAATCCTTAGGAACAGCTGAAATCCAGAGCGTTTCCCCCTGCACTCCACGAGCAGAGCAGTGACTTAATCCGGTGGGTTCTGCTGTTCCGCATCTGCTCGCTCAGCTCCTCGCGGAGGAGGAGGAGGAGGGAGGGATGCTCGCCATGGCAACCTCGCGGCGCAGATTGCAGCCACTTCGGGGAAGTAGCAGGACTTGGGAAAGGAGCAGGAGCAGCTGAGCTCGGAACCGGCGCGATCGGGGCTGAGCGGCGCCTCTCGGAAAGCCGGACCTGGTTTTTGGGAGCGTTGCCGGTGCCTCGGTTCCGAGGTGTGGGTGTGCGGGGGGAAGGGGCCTTCGGGGAGGTCACGGAGCATCCTCTGCGTGCAGCCGCAGTGAGAGGAGGGCTCTTCATTCTCCAAGCACCGTTAATTGCTGTGATTATCCCGAAATTCCGGGATTTTATCATCCAGTCCCTTGCCGTGCCGTGTTACTTTGGTGTCCCTGTGAACTTTAACCTTGGCCTGTGTTCCACCTGTGAAACTTTTCCTTGGATAAAGCAGCAGCAGTTTTTATTTTTTTAATTACCTCACAGAGGAGGAGCTTTGCTCTGTGCTTCTGTTACACAGCTGATGTGAAATCCCTAAAAAGGGGGGCTTAGATTACACTGATTTTAGCAGTTGCTGGAGTAACAAAACCATTCCTGGGTGCCTGGTGGATGTGAGGAGCTGCAGCTCGGGAGCAAACGCTGCGGAGAGCTGGGCTGGAATGCCTGGGAAGGTGCTGCCTGCCCAGCAGCAAATTCCCCGCTCCCTGCACCTGCAGGGATTCCTCAGTGCTTCCCACAATGCAGTAACAATTGGTTAAAGTTTAAAATCCCACAAAAAGGATTTTAAAAGGAAGCTTGGCCGCTGTCTCTGGAATATTTCAAGGCAGCAGCACCATTAGAGCCCCCAAAATTCAGATTAATCACCTCTGAGGGGTTTGCATCGGGACGAGGCTTTGCTGGGAGTGATGATCCTAAAGCAGAGACTCTGGGGATCCCAAACACAGCAGGACATGGCAATCCATGCCAGCACAGGCTGGGGCTGTGTGCTGGTGGCCCCAGAGCCCTGTGGCCACTGAGCCACCCCCAGCTCTGTGCTGTCCCCAGGGCCAGCACCATCCCCAGGGCCTGGGCACACCTGGGAGAGGCCTGGGATCAGGGATGGGAGACTGACGGACAGCAGGGCTTCAGAAATGGTGAATTTTATCCTCCTAAGCATTCAGGGAATGTTATCCTCCTGGAATCCAGCTGACACCCTCTGCCCTGCCTGGTGGGGAGCAGAGGCTCCATCCCTGGGGCTGCTCCATCCCTGGGGCTGCTCCATCCCCAGCCGTGCTCCGGGGCTGCCCATCCCGGCTGTCCCCACCTGGGAAGGGGCTGGGGACGCTCTGTGAGCAGGTGGAGGAGGAGCTGCTCCCCTGCAGGGTGCGAATCACCGGGCTGATCATCGGCACCGGGAAAATCCGCTGGGACACAGCCCCAGCACCCGGGAGGTGTCCCAGGAACATCCAGGGCCACTTGAGAATCCCAATTAAGGATTTCGGTGGATGCGAGCCCAGCGCAGCCCGAGCTCCTCGAGGTGGTACCAAGCCCTATTTAAAGATTTCCAAGAGCCACGATGTGTCCTTGGTTTTCATCTCAGCTCCCTCTAATTTTAGCGTGGTTTCCGTAGGCTCTCATTTGCAGATTGCATCAAATCCTAGGACAAGGCTTGCAGAACTCGGGGCTGGGTGGTTTTTTTTGGGTGTTGGTTTGGTTGTTTTTTTTTTTTTTTTCTCTGGGAATGCAGCAATTTGTCGAGAGCAGAGAAATCCTCCGTGTTTGACTGGGCAGAGCCGCCCCTCCTGGTGTGAGCTGCGGAGAAGTTGGGGAAGGGAGGAAGGTGGAGGGATGAGGAGGGATGGCTGGAAGCAGCTGGGAATGAGGCTGGAGAGCCCCGAGAGCCCCGGCGAGAGGCTGCTGCTGGCAGGGCTGGAGCCAAGTGCAAAATTGGGGGAAGAAAGGAGCCTTAAATCCCCGCGCTCTGCCAAGGGGAGCAAACGCCGTGTTAATGGATCAGGTTCTGGTGAATAAAGAAGAAAAGAAGCTGTAAGCTCAGGAAGGCTCTTTTCATTATAAGGAGGAGAACATTCCTCATCCTTTAGTTCCCTTGGATCCGGAGTGAATGACTTTAGAGCTACAGGAGTTTAATCTCATCGGAGGAAAACGGTGCTTTTTTTTTTTTTCTTTTTTTTCCTTTTTTTTTTTTTTTTTTCCTTCCCGAATATTTTTTCTGGGGAAAAAAAAGATTTGGAAATGAGAGTTGGAGCCAAGAGAACCTGCGGGGAGCAAATGTAACCTTCTCTAGGCTAGGAACCAGTGGTCAGAAATCACCCGAATTTGCCCGAGTCGGGTGAAGGGGAGCACGGAGCGGATCCGGCCGGGATGTAGGGAGCAGCGGCGGGACTGGGAGTGCCGAGCGCATTCCCACGGCCGGGAATCCAGCGCTGGGCTCCGCGTCACGCGCATCGCCGGGCAGCGCTCCTGCTGCCGCCGTGCCGGCCGTGTGAAGACGTCCTTGGCGGATCTCGGATGCTCGGCAGCTCGGATTGAAACGAAGCGACCGGCCGAGGGATCCGCCGGCAATCAGATCCGGCGTTGAGGAGCCTTTGGACAGCCGCGGGAGCTCGGGAATTGTCCAGCGGGGCAGGGAGAGCGTCCCCCGGCTCCCTGCCAGCGGAGCCCAGCCCGGCCCGGAGCTGCCCCGGAGCTGGATCCGGCGGGATTTAAACCTCGGCTCCCCGCGATCGCCTCGGCCCTGGATTGTTGCACAGCCCCGCTCGGCCGGGCGCTGCTTCTGCCGCTGGGACAGCCCCGCTGCGGCAGGGCCCGGGGCAGGGATGGCATGGCACGGGCACGGGCACGGGCACGGCGGCGGGCCCGAGTTCCCCCCGCGAGGGACGCGCCGGGGCAGCGGATTCACCCCTCCCCTGAGCCACGGCAGGAGCCGCGAGCGGGGCCGGCGCCGGCGCTTGGTGTCCCTGCTGCAGAACCCAGCCCTGCTCTGCAGAGGTGCCGGGGGCGGGCACGGGGGGACACGGCGGGGGCACACCCGGGGGGTTCGGGGGGCACACCTGGGGGGGTTCGGGGGGCACACCTGGGGGCGTTCGGGGGGCACACCTGGGGGGTTCGGGGGGCACACCTGGGGGGTTCGGGGGGCACACCTGGGGGGTTCAGGGGGCGTTCGGGGGACAGACCCTGGTGGCTTTAGGGGGACACACCTGGGGGCGTTCGGGGGGCACACCTGGGGGGTTCTGCGGGACACACCTGGGGGGATTCGGGGGACAGACCTGGGGGGGTTCAGAGGACAGACCCTGGTGGCTTTAGGGGGACACACCTGGAGATTCGGGGGGCAAACCTGGGGGGTTCTGGGGGACAGACCTGGGGCTTTGGGGGGGCAGATCCTGGTGGCTTTAGGGGACAGACGCTGCAGGGCTCAGAGCTGCTGCCACAAGGGGACACGGCTCGGAGGGGGACAGACCTTGGTGGCTTTAGGGGGACAGACCTTGGTGGCTTTAGGGGGACAGACCCTGCACTGCTGCCACGAGGGGACATGGCTTGGGGGGACAGACCTTGGTGGATTTAGGAGGGACAATGATGGCTTTGGTGGGGGACAAACCCCACTGGGGATGGAGGAGATGCTGGCAGGAGGGGACACAGCTCTGGGGGGACACACCTTGATGGCTTTGGAGGGGACAAACCCCACTGGGGATGGAGGAGATGCTGGCAGGAGGGGACACAGCTCTGGGCGGGGGGACTTTGGTGGCTCTGGGGGCCAAGGAGCTGAGCTGTGGCTGCCAGGAGCTCTGGCTCCGGCTCTTCCCAGGCCAAACCCCAGCAATCTCTGCTTCTCTTGCTTTTTTCCCCAAATACATAAAAAATCAGCTCCATGCAGACACCCCCACAAGTTCTGTTTCCAGCCCCACCTTCCATCTTCCCTTCCTTGCTGCCCTTCCCAGTGCTGACCTCTGAAGAGTCTTTGGGGCAGGGGTTCCTCAGCCCTGGGGCATGTTTGGGAGGTGGTTTTGGCCCTCTGCTCCTGCCAGAAGGGCGCCTGGACAGCCTGGACAGAGGGACAGGTTGGGATGGTGCTGGAGCCATGCTGTGAATGGAGGGATGAGCCTGGCAAGGGGGCACTCCCTTCATAACCAGCACTGAAATCAGGACCTGGACTTTGATGGTTCTCCCAGCTGGGGATATCCTGGTTCCATCCTCTGAAGGGGTTGGAATCTCGCTGCACTTTGATTTCTCCCCAGGTATTTGCTGTGTGTGCGGCGTGGAGGCAGCTCTGCCTGTTGTTCCAAGAAATATTCCTACATTTTCCAGCCTGAGCACTAAATTGGTGGCTTTCAGCAGTTCCCTAATTATGTGAGACATTTTTTGTACTTAACAAATGGCTCTGATTCCTGCCAGCACTTCAGCCTGGTGTTCCAGGCCCGTGGGTGTCGGGGAACAGAACATATTTCTGTGTCTGTGAATATGATCCCACACGTTGTCTTAAGTGGGAAAATGTTCACAGCCCTTATATGGAGAGGGAATTTTTTTTCCCCCCTCTAAATCCATCAGTGCCTTCTCCTGCAGTACCAATGCAGTTTGATCTTCCTGGTGCTCTCCAGGCTGGATTAGGAAGCAGCAGTGTGCAATGGGCTTTCTTCTTTCGCTGGCAGGAGCGTGGTGTGACCTTCTCTGCCCTCAGAGCACCCAGGAACTGGGGCTGGACGTGGGGGGTGCCCTCCCCACCTGCAGAGCTGCCAGGTGAAGGTACCTGGGAGCAGCAGGGGCTGCTTCTCCTGGAACTGTGCCGCCCTCCTTGCCCTGGCTGGGAGCTCCCACCCCCAGCCCTGCTGGTGGCATTGCTGCAGCCAGGAATTGAGGGGAAAAGCTGGGGATTGAGGAAAAAGCTGGGAATTGAGGGGAAAAGCTGGGAATTGTGGAAAAAGCTGGGGATTGAGGAAAAAGCTGGGGATTGTGGAAAAAGCTGGGAATTGAGGAAAAAGCTGGGGATTGTAGAAAAAGCTGGGAATTGAGGAAAAAGCTGGGAATTGAGGGGAAAAGCTGGGAATTGTGGAAAAAGCTGGGAATTGAGGAAAAAGCTGGGAATTGTGGGAAAAGCTGGGATGTGTCCCAGCACAGTGACAGGGCCCTGCTCCTCACTGCTGTGCCAGGGGGATTGTGCCATGTCACTCAGGGAGCACAGGGGCTCTGGGAGCACTTGGTGGTGTCCTGAGGGAATGCTGGGGAGAGGCTGGGACAGACTCCTGGAACAGAGCCTCGGGAGGAGAGGAGCTCCTTGGGCTGATGGAGGGCTGGAATTGCCTTCCCATGGATTTCATCCAGGAGTATCCATGGCTGCAGGAGGTGTTCCTGCCCAGGAGCATCAATCCCAAATCCTCTGGGGCTTTGTGATGCTCTTGGAGGAGCAGCAGTGGAGTGAGGCCCCTGTGTGCTGGCTCCTGGGAGAGCTGAGGGGAAGAAGGGGAGCATGGCCAGGCTGCAGTGGCCAGGGTCACTCAATGGGCAGGATCACCCCTGACCTGCTGGCAATGCTCAGCTGTGGCACCCCAGGGTCCCACTGGGCACCGCTGGCCAGGCACAGCTCAGTGTCCCCAGCTCCTTCCCCAGGGATCCTGCAGGATGTGCCATTCTGGGAATGAGGTTCTGCACGAGCCTCGAGCACCAGCTCAGGGAATGGACCTGGATTTGTAGGAATTTTTCTTGGGATCACAGAACGGGGTTTTCTGTATTTGCTGATCCATGGCTGCAGATGCTGCAGTGTTTTTCTCGGGATTTTTTTTTCCCCAGCAAAGCCACTTGTCAGGATTCCTGCAGAAATACCTGAGAAAGAGGCCACACTGAAAACTGGGAGCACCATCAGCTTTCCAGCCTGGGCACAGAAAACCCTGAAAACGAGGAATTCTGTGCATTTTCCAGGGCTGTCCTTGTCCCCACCTGCCAGGAAAAGGCACTCCTTTAACGGGATGTCATTCTCACTCTGCTGGATGAACATTTCCAGTTGTGATGACAACCATGTGGGAACTTGGACAAGTGGAAGAGGGAGCTCCAGGAGCTGCCAGGCACAGGCCTTTCATCAGAGCTGCTATTTTGGGGGGACAGATTCAACATCAGTAGGTGTGAGGCAAAGTGTCAGCCTGGATTTGATCCTTGCCCAAGACATCTTGGCTTTGGAGTGGTGACTTTGGATAAATCTCATCCCCAAGGTCATTCTGTATCCGTGGGGAGAGCTGGGAAAATCCACCCACAAAGCAGCTGCCTGCTTTGTTTCCTTCTTCAGTTCTTCTTTAATCCAGCTGGTTTGGGGGGAAGCACAAAGCAGGGTGGGTAAGGAGGCAGGAGAGTGGCATTCCAGGGAATTTTGGAGTCCCCTTTCCTGGAAGTGCCTGAGGAAGGGCTGGAGGTGACACTCAGTGCTCTGGGCTGGGGACAGGGCGGGGATTGGGACTTGGTGACCTTGGAGGGCTTTTCCTCAAGAATTCTGGGATTCTGTTTCTCAGGATTTGCTGGAATCCCATCCATAGGGTTGGTGAAGGCAGGAGAACCCTGTTGGTGTGAGCCCTCGGAGTAACCTGGCGTTGGGTAAATGTGAATTCCCTTGGATGTGATCCTGCCTGGCCGCCTGAACTCACCATCCCAGAGAGGCACCAACATCTCCTGCTGGCTCCAGCCAGGCACAAAAAGTGCTCGAAATTGTGGGGTGGGAAAAGCTTTTAGTGTCGGGGCACTTGTTTTCAGCTGTGAACTGGGATTTCCAGTGGTTATTTGCTTCCCAGGAAATCCCGGGCAGCTCGTCCCCACATCCAAACACATTTGCTTTTTACTGAGCCCAATTCAATTCCTCTCTGCCCAGGGTTTCTGACCAGATGCAGCAGAGCTGACTCTGAGCTGTCCCACAGCTTTTTCTTGCTCTCTGGAATACGCAGAAGGTCAAACCCCATCCTCTGTGTCCTCACAATTTAACTGGAGTCAGGAGGGCTCCACAGAGGGCATTCCCTGGCTCCCAGTGCAGGGCAGGAGGGTGCTGGACCTGTGGGAGCTTCTGAGTGAATCAGCTGCTCTGTTGGGAGACTCATCCATGTTTATCCTAAAAAAGCTTCCCAGATTTCCTCTGGAGCAGCCACAACCCAGCTAACTGCAGCAGGGATCAAAACGGGAGTTTGAAATGGAAGTGAAAATGAAATTAAGAGAAAATAAAGCAAATAAATATTGAAATAGAAATAAACCACAGAGTGGAGGCTGCTGCCACCATTTAACTGCAGATACAACACGAACACTTCTTCTTAATTAAGGAGTGGAAAAAGCTAATTAGCAAACTGCATCATGGCATTGTTGTGGAGATGAGGGCTTTGTGACTAAAGTTGCTGTGAGGAAGCAGGCCAGGAAAGAAATCCAGGTTTCCTGGAAGATCTGTAATGATTTCATAATTGATTTCCTGGAGCAGGATTCTTAATTTTATGGGATTTCAGCTGCTTCTGTGTTTGTGATTTATTTGTCAACAAGAGGAGCAAAAGCCAGGTTTGTTTGGAGCAGCTCTGAGAGCCCTGGGACAAGGTTTAGTGGGTGAAGGGCAGTGGATAGAGAGGAACTTGAGCTGTGGTTTATTCTGCACAGGTGAATTGGGAATTTGGGATGGAACTACAGGAGCTTTGGGGGTTGGAATTAAATGTTCTTTCGCAGAACCCCAGAATATGCTGAGTTGGGAGGAACCCTCAGCATTATTGAGCCCAGCTCCTGTTTCCCACAAAACCCAAGTGGGACTCCCAAAAAGGGGTAAAACACCCCAAAAATTTGTGGAACCCTACCCAGACCATCCCACAATCCTGTGACTCAGAACAAAAGTCCTCCAACTCACGTGAAAGTTTAAAAAAAAACCTTAATTTTAAACAGGTTCAGGCAATTCCAGGGCGTGTGGAGAAGCTGAAAAGGGAGGGCATCCTTTTCCACAGGAGCCCTTGGAGTGGGCAGGGCCCATAGGAGCCGGGAATGAGCTGGGTCTGCCCTGGTTTGGAGCAGCCCCTGGCAGGAGCCCACCCCACCCTCCCCTCACAGTGACCCTGCCCGTCCCTGGGGCGAGGTGGGAGATGCTTGGTGCCCTCAGGGCAGGAGGGGACCTGTCCCCTGCCGGTGTGTCCCTTTTCCCAGTGCCTGGGAAGCAGATTGTTCCCTGTGCTCCGAGCCAGGCTCCCGCTGCTCGCATTTGCAGCCTCATTTCACCTGGGACAGTGCCTGGAGCAGCCCCGTGGGATCCTGGAGCAGCAGAGCTTTATGGATGAGATAATCAGCAGCTCCTGAAAGTGATTAAATAAAGGTGGCATCTCCAGTCAGCGTCCTGGGGTGGTTTTGCCAGGTTTTGATGGATTATTTGAGTGTTTTCAGGAGGCTTTCCATACTGGGAGCAGCAGGTAGAGCATTAAATCCAGGAGTCCCAGGGCCTGCTGAAGGTCAGCATTCCCTGTGGCAGGTGCAGGGCTGTGCATCCAGCACAAATATTGCAGTTTTCACATTCAGGGGGTGGGTTTTGTGCTTTTTCCTCCTGTTTCCCCAGTTTAATTGATGCAGTGTTCTATGAAATTAATGGGGGGAGAAGTGATGGCAGAGGACAAATGTTGGGGTTTCTCTGCCGTGTGTTCCCTGACTCCTGTGGAGCTGTGGCCTGACAGTTGCATTGCTTCCTTTGGCCTTTGGTAGAGCAGCTTTTCACGGAGTCCCAGAGTGGTTTGGGTTGGAAGGGACCTTAAAACCCATGCCATGCCATGGCAGGGACACCTCCCGTATGCCAGGGTGTCCCAGCCTGGCCTGGGGCAGCCGCAGCTGCTCTGGGCACCCTGTGCCAGTGGGACATCTTAAAATCCAGATTTTAGATTTAACATCATCAGCAAAGATCTCCGAAGACTCCTCTGAACATTTGCCCTCAGCTTGGTGGTTCCTGGGAGGACAAAAATTTGTCATTCTTAAGAATGAGCTCTTAAAAATCCCATTCCTTTAGATGTTGATGGTAATTAGAAGGGTTAATTAACCAGGGTTTCCTGGTGGGTTGTGGCAGCACAGGAAGGTGAATCAGGTCCCAGCCTGATCTGAGCTGCTTGGAAGGACCCTCAGCAGAGCAGAGGCAGCATCACCGTCCCCTGCCGTGGGTGGGGTGGCAGGAGGTGACAGTGCCACCCTGCCCACGCTGTGCAGCTCCTGTCCCCTCCCTGAGCTTCTCCTGCAGCACCAGGAGCCTGGGATCTGTGGATTCCAAATCCTGGAGGCTTTGCCAGGGCCTGGTTCAGGGCTTTAAAGGCTGTGTTGGAGCAGCAACTCAGCAGCTCTCCATCCTTGATCCCAGCTCAATCCCACACCAGCCTGGGCTGGAATTCCTTAATCCCAGCTCAATTCCTCACCAGCCTGGGCTGGAATTCCTGCCCACCCCAGCCTTGATTCCAGCTCAATCCCACACCAGCCTAGGCTGCCATTCCTGCCCACCCCAGCCTTGATCCCAGCTCAATCCCACACCAGTCTGGGCTGGAATTCCTGCCCAGCCTATCCTTGATCCCAGCTCAATTCCACACCAGCCTGGGCTGGAATTCCTGCCAGCCCCAGCCAGTGGGGGGATAGAATGTAAGAAAATAAAGATAGTGCAGAAGGTAATCTCACCCCTGAGGAGTTGCAGCTGTACTAATTACCAGAGATTAGGAACAGGCCTGCCCTTAACAGGCCACAGCTGTGTCCAGTGAAGATGAGTGCTGTAAAAGAGTGGGTTAGGTGGCTGAGAAGGGAGTTGGAGTTTGTTGGTTGTGCTGTGAGGAGGAAGGAGACAATGCTGTAAGGAGCTGCCCCTGAGAAATCACTGAGAAGGTATGGGAGCTGCTGTTCCTGCCCTTTTTATCCTTGATCCCAGCTCAATCCCACACCAGCCTAGGCTGCCATTCCTGCCCTTTTTATCCTTGATCCCAGCTCAATTCTACACGAGCCCAGGCTGCCATTCCTGCCCTTTTTATCCTTGATCCCAGCTCAATCCCACACCAGCCTAGGCTGCCATTCCTGCCCATACCATCCTTGATCCCAGCTCAATTCTACACGAGCCCAGGCTGCCATTCCTGCCAGCCCAGCCTCAGCAGCAGCACTCGCCACCATTCCAAAGCTCATCCGAAGCCCCCCATAAATTGGAGCTTATTTCAAATCTGGGAGTGCAAGCACAGAATATTTTAGATATTTTAGTATTTAGAGCCCATGTGCTTTGGCAGCTGGGGTTTGGGTTTGGAGTTTGGTGGGGATTGGTTTGGGGATTTTATTTTTGGTATGTCCATTGGTATGGCCAGGCACTTTCAAATTTTTTTTTATTTTTCCCTTTCCAGTTTGTCAGAATGACCTTTGTTTGTTGTGAGCTGAACATGTGTCTGTTCTTGATGGTTGGGTGAGGATTTTGTTACCCTGTGAAGGGGATGATGCTGCAGGGGGAGGATTAAACCCAAGACTGGTTATTTATGTATCCTGAGACTTTTCACCCTGAAATGGAGGTTGCACTTCCCACTTCTAGCCTGGAGAAAAGGAGGAATTTCTCCATGGAAAAGGTGGTCAGGCCTTGGAGCTGCCTGGGGAAGTGGTGGAGTCCCCATTCCTGGGTGGGATTTCACAGCACCAATGGAATAAATGTCCCTGTCCGTTCTCCATGCTGGATTTGGGATGAACTCCAACATTTGGTGATGTAAGAATTCCAACAATTGCAGAAGGAGCTCTCAGGCACTCTGACTGTCCCTGAAAGGCTTTGTTCCTTGTGATGGTTTCCAACATTGCTTCCAGTTTCACAGGTTTTAAAAATATCCCTCCCAGTTTTGGTAGGAGGAAGTTTTCCCGCAGGAAAAGCGAAATCGCCATAAAAGGCTTGTTATTAAATCTTACGAGCTCAGTGTTTTTAATTTAACTTGTTACATCACAGGAGTGTGAATTCATTAAACTTCCTATTCTTATATGTGGGATCTATTTTAGCTGATGAATCTCTAAGAAAAAGGTTGGAGATGCGTCAGCAGCTCCTGTGGCTCTCTGGGAGGAAAATATATGGAATTAAAAAGGACTGGGTGGAAGGCAAGGGAGCAGTGCCTGTGTCCTTCATCCTGCCTGAGGAAGAGGAGGGAACAGACCCTGATCATAGCCTGGGGGGACAGCTCGGAGTGTTCTCCTTCCCTTTTTCCACTCTCTGGGTGTTTCGGGGTTGATGAGGAGCCCCCAGGCCAGCTCAGCCCCTCTGGGCTGGGTGCTCTGAGGTGACAGCACCTCGGTGGCCTGGCTGTCCTGTGTCCCTGCCCTCTGAGCGTGTGCTCCTGTGCCAGCATCTCACATTTGGGGCTCTCTTGCAGCTTCTTTGGGAACAAGTTCACTGTACAAGACCTGAGCTGTGCAAAACGGGGCCGTTATGGGTTTTATTCCAGGGCAGGAGGACGTTGCTGTGGGGCTCTGGTGAATCCCCTGTCCCCTCCTCAGGGGATGTGGCACTGCTGGGACAGCACAGGGCCAGCTCTGGGGGTGCTCTTTGCTTTTTATTCTGTTTTTATTCCATGTGCTGTAACACCCCAAGCAGATACTGCTTCCTGCTGTCCCAAATCCCTCTGCAGCACTGCATTCCCAAGGGCAGCTGGGGCTCCTCCCTTTGGCTTTCTCCGAGGGCTTGAACTTAAATTTAACTTTGTTAGGGTTGGGAGGGACCTCAAATCCCACCCAGAGCCACCCCTGCCATGGCAGGGACACCTGCCACTGTCCCAGGTGCTCCAGCCCCAGTGTCCAGCCTGGCCTTGGGCACTGCCAGGGATCCAGGGGCAGCCACAGCAAATCTGGGAATTCCATCCCAGCCCCACATCACCCTCCTAAGGAGGAATTCCTTCCCAATATCCCATCACTCCCCACCCTCTGGCAATGGGAAGCCATTCCCTGTGTCCTGTCCCTGGTTTTAAATCACTTTGAATCCCTTTTCAGTCACTCTGGGGAAGAGCTGAAGTGTCCAAAGGCTCGGAGCTGTTCCCTGGATGATCCCACTCTGGCTGTGGAGATTCCCACTCGCAATTTGGCTTCTCCCCTGAACCTTTCCTGTGTGAATCCCAGGCTCTCCTGTGCAGTGCCCTGCTGCAGATCCCTGTGGAGCTGGAAATGCATTTCTGGGGTCCCTGATCCCCCTAATCCCAGCAGCAGGAACGCTGAGGCTGCCCTGGCGCTGCAGGGTGAGAGGCACACGTGGACTGGCATTAATTTTATTAAGCTGCTGTAATTCTCCCTAAATAATGTTGTGTGCTGCTGATTCCATTGCACTGTGCAGGATCAGTGTCAGGCTGCCAGGCCTGTGACTGTTCCCCTTATCCCATTTTCTCCAGTAATTCTGTGCAGCAGCTGCCTGCTCCCTCCTAATTCCCTTTGCCAAGGAAGTGCAGTTTGTCACAAAAAAAATGTTCTTTTAGTTATAGTTTGGTCCTTGTCTCAGAACACAAAGGCTCCAGAGTGTTACAGACACAATCCCAAAGATTTTTGGAAAAGAAGAAGGAATCTGCAGGGAGCGTTGGCCTGGACTAGTTCTTGTCAGAATAAACCCCCCAGAAATTCCCATAAATTCTAATTAAGTCAGTGTTAGAGCCATCACAGAGGCATCAATATATTCACTGCTCCAGTTCATTTTATTTCTAGATTTCTTCCCAAAATCCTGGCAGTGACCAACAGGGCACCCCTTTGGCCTGAGCTCTCCCAGATCCTGTTTGGGAAGCAGGGAAATTCCTGCAAAATGTGGCAAACTGCTCTGACCTGCTGTGTAATCCCAGCCAGAGTGACTTTTGTGGGCTGGAAACCACTCCAGGCCCCCCCACCCTGCTTTTCCAGGGATGATTTAACACTCCATAAATCAGGACACACACCCGAGCAGTAAAAAGGGACAATATCTCAAGGTACCATAGAGAAAAGTAACATTAGTTACAAATTTAGACAGTCAGTGTCAGCCTGTTTGCTGATTTACAAGGGAAATAATTCACCCAAACTCAGCAGTGAGGGGAGGGGAGCTGCCACCTGAGGCTGGGAATCTTTGGCAATTTAGTTGTCAGGAAAACGCTGCTGGGAAATACAATTTTCCTGGCTCCCAATAACTGCGGAATAAAGGGATTTGGGGGCTGGTGGTGCACCTTGCACTTCCCCAGCTGCTGGTGCCTCTTCCTCCTCTCCCGAGCCAGATCTGCAGAATAAGGAAATCTATTTTAGGAGAGGCAGAGAAATCCCCAGTGCTGCTCGGGGACTCTGGAAAAGTCTCCCTGTGGACGTGGACTGTGCTGAGGTGCTCCTGAGACACCAGGACAGGATTTGCTGCCTTTCCTCAGATGTCTGCAGAAAACCTGAAGGAAAACGATGCAGAGCTGCTGCTCTGGGTTAATTTAATTTGATTTCTCTCTCACACCAGTCGCTCCTGGGCAGAACAGCTTTCAGGCAGTTGGAGGGGCAGGGCAGAAAGCCCTGGGAATTCCAGGCTGTGCTTTCCTGATCCTTCGGAGGAGCAGGGCTTAGGAGTTTGTTGAACTCGTGGCCAGGCGTGGTTCTGGGGGCGTTTTGGTGCTCTGAGGGCAGCAGGACACGGCTCAAAGCACGGAACAATTTGCTAATTAAGGGCTGTGCTCGGAATGGAACCTCGGGGAAGCTCCAGGGGAAGGGAAATGTGTTCATTTTACCTCTGCATGTGTAACTGCACCGCTGAGAGCAAGGGCAGGCAGGGAGGGAGAGGCTCCAGCTCAGCTGCACAGGAGAGCAGTGAGTCCCTTCCACTGAAGTCAGGCTGATTGCTGGGGTTTCTTGGGGAAAAGGAGAGGGGAGATTCCTCCAGGAAGCAAAGCAAGACAGAAAAAAAAGCATTATTTATTTATTTATTCCTTTGCCCAAAGAGGAGCCAATCTGGAGTAAGGGCTGGACCCCTTATTTCCGAATCCTCAGTGGAGATAATTGGATAACTAAAGATAAATATTGTGCTTAAATTCAATGCAAAATTGTCTGGTTTATTTTAATCCTTTTAGGCTTGGGTTCAAGTTTTGCTGTTCAGCTGTGCTTTAACAATCATCATTCCAGCTGACCGTGTAACCTGAGCTTGGGGTGGGATCCTGAGGGATCAGCCTGGCCTGGGATCCTCAGGTGCTGGATTTGTGCTGGGCACTGAGCTGTGACAGGAGCTGAGAACTGGGAAATCCCTCCTGGATGGCCTCTGGCAGAAGGCCCAGCTGGGCAGGGTTGCAAAAGGCAAACCTTTGGACATCTCTGTTTTAAACCATCAAACTCCAGGCTTCCCAGTGCTTCTGAAGCTCACCTTTATTTGCTGTCATTTCTGCTGCGGTGTTACCAATTTTGAAATACTCAGGGAGTCACAATCCTTTGGATTTTCTTGATGGAGTCCTGGGGGTTATTTGTTGGACAGGGATTTGAGAGGGATGGGCCTGTGGTGGCAGCAGGAGGAAAGGGAATTGCACAGGAGGGAAGCAGGAAGGCGCTGAAGATCAGGAGTTGTGTCTCCGTGAGGAGTTCCACACCTCCTTTTCCTGCTGCTCTGTACCCACCTGCTCCTGGCAGGGGGACAGGTGATCCTCACACCTGTAACTCCCGCCTGGGAGTGCTCCCCAAAACCAGGGAATCACGGAATCCCTGAGATGGAAAAGCCCTCTGAGCCCATCAAGTCCCCCAGCACCGCCAAGGCCACCCAAGGGCCACATCCACGGGGCTTTAAATCCCTGCAGGGATGGGGACTCCACCCCTGCCCTGGGCACCTGTGCCAAGGCCTGAGAGCCCCTTCCATGAGGGAATTCCTCCTGCTGTCCTGCCTGACCCTCCCCTGGCACAGCTTGAGGCTGTTCCCTTCTTTTCCCTTGGGGAGGGACCAGCAGGATCTCCCCAGGTGAGCCCGGAGTGACAAATCTGTGTGTCAGGATGTGCTGTGGAGTGACTCCTCTCTCTGGAGAGCCTGGGGAGCAGCAGCAGGAGGGCTGCTGTGGGAGCTGGGCTGGCTGGGATGCAGGCAGAGCTCTCTCCATGGCCTCAGTGGGAAGCTGGGATGAACTCTTCCCATGGAATCCTGGTTCTTGGAGTGACTGAGGCCAGCCAGCCCCAGCCTGGTCACCCATCCCTTCCTCCATCTCCATTTGATTTTCTGTCCTCCTTTCCAAGCCGGGGACACCCCTCAGACACCCCCTGAGTGCTCTGTGCTGCTGTGGAGGTAAAGGACACTCCAAACACTGCTGGGAGAGCAAAGCAATTCCCCTCTTGGATCTGACCCAAAAATTCCAGTCAGTGCCTTGTGCAGTGCCTAAGGAGAACGTTGGGAATTGGGAGTGAAATCCCTTGTGACAGGAGCACATCCCAGCCTTGGAATGCTCCCAGTTCCAGGGGACCCTGATGGAAACAAACCAGGATTTTAACTTTTAACCAGGAGCTTCATTTTTTCTTTCCTGGCTGGAAGAGTGAAAGTTGTGTTGGGTTCTCTTTGTTGGAGAAAACTGGTCAGTGACAAAGAAATCGGGATTTGCCTCGGTTTTGGTTGGGATGGAGGGAGAAGGCCAGGAAGGGATTCCATTATTCCAAGGAAGGAATTCCATTATTCCGAGGAAGGGATTCCATTATTCCGAGGAAGGGATTCCATTATTCCGAGGAAGGAATGCCATTATTCCAAGGAAGGAGTTCCATTATTCCGAGGAAGGGATTCCATTATTCCGTGTGGAGGAGTTGAGTGGAGCAGCAGGCAGGAGTAGCCCTGGGCACTGAGAGACGTTTTGCATCACTGAGTAAAGCTGGGCTTGGCAGGGTTGATGTAATTCCAGTCACCCCCTCTGAAATCTGGGGTCCCCCTGGGATTCTCTGCTGGAAGTTCTGAGGGTGGACACGGCCCTCAGGGGCAGGGTGGGATTGCTGGGCTCTGGCAGGGCAGGAGTTGGTTCCCTGATCCTTGTGGGTCCCTTCCCACCACCCTGTGCTCCTCTAACTTGTTCCCACGTGGAATTGACCCCTCTGGAA
Organism: Diglossa brunneiventris; assembly: GCA_019023105.1. NCBI lineage: Eukaryota > Metazoa > Chordata > Aves > Passeriformes > Thraupidae > Diglossa > Diglossa brunneiventris. Next base: position 1,001,898 of record CM032361.1, read on the forward strand.
TTCACTCTGGAAAAGATCCCTGGGAGGATCCAGCCTGGATGAGAGGCAGGACAGGGAGCTGGGGCTGCTACATCCCTAAAATCCAATCCCTCCTGGTATCCCTAAAATCCAATCCCTCCTGGTATCCCTAAAATCCAATCCCTCCTGGTATCCCTAAAATCCAATCCCTCCTGGTATCCCTAAAATCCAATCCCTCCTGGTATCCCTAAAATCCAATCCCTCCTGGTATCCCTAAAATCCAATCCCTCCTGGTATCCCTAAAATCAAATCTCTTCTGGTATCCCTAAAATCCAATCCCTCCTGGTATCCCTAAAATCCAATCCCTCCTGGTATCCCTAAAATCCAATCCCTCCTGGTATCCCTAAAATCCAATCCCTCCTGGTATCCCTCAGATCCAGCTCTCCCAGTGCCTGTGGGCCCTGCCACCCGTTTTTAATGGAATTTAAATGGATGACAGGGAAAGTGCACCTGGAAGTGGCCTCGTGTTTCTCAGGTGAAAATATCCCTGGGTGCTGCAACAACCACAGGGTGGTGAATTTATATCCCAGAAAATTCCCAGCATCTCTGTCGGTGCAAATAATGTAACGTGGAAGGAGAGGGGGGAAAAAAATCCATCAGTTTTTGGGACAAATTTGTTTCCCTGCATTTTGTAGGATATAAATCTCCTTTGTGACAAGAGAGCTGTTATCACCAGGGGCTAAAAGCCACCAAATAAAGCAGTTAAAAGGTTCATTCTGCTCCTAAAAAAGAGCTCCTATCATTCCCATTACTGTCACTCTGAGTTAAGTATGGAGGATGCACAGGAAAGAAATTTCAGACTTTTAAAATAGCATTTTTACTACGAAAATGAATGTAAAATTATCAAATTTATATTTTAAAATATATTTATAAAATATAAAATATTTTCCCAATGTTTCTTTAGTTAAAAGGTGAATTTTAAAAAAATTTATAAGTTAATAACTATAATTATGTAATGTGCATTTATATAAATATAAACAGACATTTATAAATGCCTCATGTACAAGTAGATAAATACATACATTTATTAATACAAATACAGACATATAAATACATAAATACCCAAACCACACAAATTTAAATATGTAAACAAGCAAATATAGCTTAATAGACCAAATCCAGGGCTATTTCCATATTCAAACACACAAGCATAGATAAATATAGAAAATATAAATAGAGATATTTCAGTGTGGAAGCACACAATTACAAATGCAGGTATTTGGCTTAGATTTTGTGGTTTGTTTTCTTTTCAAGCACTTCCCAATTTCTGGGCAGGAGCATCCCGGGTGCCAGGGTCTGGGGCATGGATGGCATTCCAGGAGGGATTTGTTCTGTGGCATTGCCTCTGGGGCACTTGGGGTGTGGAAGGTGAAAAGTCCTTCAGCTCCCAGTGGAAGGAGTGGAACTGGGGGATATTTAAGGTCCTTCCCAATCCAAACCAGTCTGGGATCCTGGGATCCCTCTTTTCAGGGAGTTTAGAGCTAGGAGGGAGGCACTGGGAAGGGAATGAGGAATGTTGGAGGTGTCAGACTCTGCAGCCCCTCCTGCTGAGGGGGACAGCTTGAAGGGAGCATCCACAAGGAAAATGTTCAACCTGAACAGAAAGAAAGGGGAATCATCACAGAATCCTGGAATGGTTGGGGCTGGGAGGGACCTCAAAGCCACCCAGTGCCACCCCTGCCATGGCAGGGACACCTCCCACTGTCCCAGGCTGCTCCAGCCCCAGTGTCCCATCCCTGGGACATTCCAGGGATCCAGGGACAGCCCCAGCTGCTCTGGAATTCCCATCCCAGTCCCTGATCTGCCTCCCAGGTGATGGGAGGTGATGTGCTGGGCTATTCCTTCCCAGTATCCCATCCATCCGTGCCCTCTGGCAGTGGGAAGCCATGCCCTGTGTCCTGTCCCTGGGGCAAATTACAATCTCTGTTTTCTGGCATTTTCTTGGAGTCCAGGTCGGTGTGAGGGTGAATCCCATGTGAGGGGGGTCTGTCATTCCTGGAGGGTCCCCAGGGTCCCACATTCCCAGCTCTCTGCGCCCTGTGGGTGCTGGGAATGGCTCCAGCCCTGCAATGTGGGCAATGCACGAGTCCTTTCCTGTGGAAATTATGGGAATCAGGCAGGAAAGCAGCCTGCCTGCAAATGCCACATACATACACAAAGCAGGAATGAATATGCATGGTTCGTGTGGGCTCCAGCAGCAGGAGGGGAGCTGGGCACTGTGGCTGTCCTGGCTGGTGGATGAAGTGTTTCCCTTGGTGTTAGCAGCTGCAGCTGGGCCACGAGGGGTTTAGGGTGGATTTTGGGACAGGTTCTCCCCCCAGAGGGTGCTGGCACTGCCCAGATCCCCAGGGAATGGGCACAGCCCCAAGGCTGCCAGAGCTCCAGGAGCCTTTGGACAGCACTGCCAGGGATGCCCAGTGGGATTTGGGGATTGTCCTGTGCAGGAACAGGGTCTGGACTCCATAATCCCTGTGGGTCCCTCCCAGCCCAGGATATTACATGATTCTGTGATCTGTGCATGCCAGGAATGGGACTCAGCATCCTGGGAGCCCCAGGTGCAGCTCCAGAGCCCAATTCCCATCTCCAGGTGCTCTCCTGGAGGCTTCATTGGCCCAGGGAAGGCTCTGGGGGCAGGAATTGTTGGACTGGGAGTGGTGATCCCATGATGGATCACCTGTGCCAGTGGGAGCATCTGTGCTCTGGACAGGGGGAACGAATGGAATGGAAATGGAATGGGGTGGAATGAGCAGAGTGGAGCAGGAGCAGTTCCCAGAGGGAGCCACATCCACATCTGCAGGGAGAAGTGCCCAGGAAGGAGCTGGGGGAGCAGGGATTCCTAATCCCTGCTGGACTGCAGGATGGGAGCAGCACTGGGATAATGAATGGAGCTGGAGAAGGGGGGACTCTTTCTTGCTTTCTAAGAAGAAATAAAAAAAAAAAAATTAACAAGAGAGGAGAAAAAAAGACCAAAGGAATTTCCAGGAATGATTCCAGGTCTGTGTTCCCCCTGTCCTTCAGGGAGATGGGGTTTCCCACAGACAAGTGAACTTCCAGGTTTTTCATGAGGTCACTGAACACAGAGTAACCCCTGAGAGGGTCTGGGAGTGAAACCAGAGAGAAGCCTCGTGTGCTGATCCACCAGTGTGAAATAGCCTGTGAAGCAGCTGGGATGTGGATGTGCAGTGATTTGGGATTCCTTCCCAAAGCACTGAGCACTGCTGAGTTCATTCTTGGCTTTCTAAGGAGCACGAAAGGTAAAACCAGGGCTGAAGCCTTGTCACAGCTGCAGAATTCCCTGAGGATTCCTCTGTGCTGCAGCCAGCCCAGCAGCAGGCAGAATTCCTGACCCATCCCTGGCAGTGCCCAGGGCCAGGCTGGAGCAGCCTGGGACACTGGGAGGTGTCCCTGGCCATGGCAGGGGTGGCACTGGGTGGGTTTTGGGGTCCCTCCCAACCCAACCATTCCAGAATTCCAGCATCCTCAGACAGAAAATTCCGAACTAACAGGAAAATCCTTTCTTAAAATTCCTTTTAGGAGAGACACCAGGATGTAATTAAACAGTCAGAGTTTAATTGCATTTACACATTTAAAACGTGGCATTAAAGGCATTTTAATTGGGATGTAGCCAGTGCCTCTCCCAGGAGCAGAGATCCTGGTTTTCCCTGGCTGCAGGCAGGGGAATTCTGCCTTCCTTTCTGTGAGCAGAGGCCTGGTGCACCTCAGAGAGCATCCAGAGGGAGCCCCTGGTGTTTTTTAAGGGTGCCTGTGCACTTCCCCACGTTTTAGCAGCTTGGTAGCTCCTGAATGGACACCCAGGGACTGATTTCCAAGCTGGGCTTTAACCTCCGTCCATAAAAGGCACGTTTAGTTCTCCTGAAAGACATTTTTACATGCAAGTTGGGTAATTAGGAATTTAATCACCCTGCCTCCAGTGAGGAGAATGTTTTTTGCACAGAAAAAAGCAAAGGTTTAGAAGTTTTATTCCAGAGAGCAATTTGCATGATTGATAGCCTGAAATGACTTGTTTGCCTTAGAAATAACTGGATGGGAAATGCATTGGAAGTCATTCAGGTGTCCAGAGGGAAGGCAGGAAATGCAGGAATGGCACGGTTTCACCCCAAAACACGAACCTCTGTCTGACATTTCATAGGCCCAGCTCACCCGGTGCTGGTTTTAAACCTTCAGAATCAGAATTGTTTCAGCTGCTGGAACCAGCACTGAGATTCCAGTGCCTTGCTGGGGTTAAGAGCATGGAATGGTTTAGGTTGGAAAAGCCCTCTAAGATCATCGAGTTCCCCATTCCTCCAGCACTGCCCATGGTCCCAGGTGCCCTAAATTCTGCACATTCCCCCCAACTTCTGAGTGTTCCTGTGGGAAATGAAGTGGGACTTTCCTTTTCCAGTAGGTTGTGTTTGATTCAGTAGGAAATCCACAATATTACAGAGAGTTTGGTGCCCTTTACTCCAGAGGGCAGCTGTCCCAAAGTTGGTTTTCCAGAACAGGAGGCAGCATGGAGAAAAGGAAAAGGGCACCTCTGGGAGCAAAATGGTGCAGGAAGAAGGGATGGGAATATTCCAAAGGGAATGTGTGGCAGTCAGGTCCTCACCTGGGGCTGGAGAGCTGCAGTTCCTGGGGCATAAATGCAAATCCAGGAACGTTGGGTGGTTTTATGGATAATTATGGATAATTAGGATAATGTGGAGTGGCCATTTGCTGTGTAGGTGTGAGCTCCTGGCAGATCCTTAGGGCTCAGGATGGGAATTTAGTCAGGAATATCCCTTTCCTTGATGCTATTTGTTCCCAAAAGATGATTTTATCCTGAGGTTTTTGGGTCAGGCTGTTCTGTGCTGGATCCATCCATGGGCACCAGGCTGTCCTTGGATTTCTCCCTGCACTCCAGCTCTGGCAGAGAAAGGCTTTGCAGAGTGTGAGTAAGACATCCAAAGAGTGGGGGGAAAGAGATTCCCTATTATTAGTGATGAGTTATGTAAGGAACGCTCGGTTATGAAAGAACGGGACCCTGCCACGTTTGGAGATGTGCTGCAATTCCTGGTGCTCTCCAGCAAATCCCATCTGTGCTGCTCACTCCATCCCTGCTTCTGCAGCAGGAAACGCTCCCTGAGTGCTTTGGGAATCACCAGGAATGAGCAACCTGGGAGTGATCCCTGCCCTGCTCAGAGCCTGCCCTGTGCTTATCCCAGAGAGCTGCCGCTCAGGGTGAGGAATTAAAAAGGAAAAGTTTTGCCTGTGGTCCTTTGGAATATCTTTTCCAACAAAATCCATGTTCCATGTAAGGCCTGGAGGGTGGCATTCCATGCTGCAGGCTGGATGTGCCTGTGTTTGGTGCTCTGAGGAGGAGAAAAGCCGTCCTTGGGATGCCATTGGAATGGTGCTCTCCAAACAGGAATTTGGGATACCAGAGGATGGATTTCACCTCTAATTGTGGCCTTAAGAAGTTTTTAAGTGGAAATCGGTGAAGTCCTCACAGGTTAACGAGGTGCTGACTGAAGGTGCTGGGTAAGGGGAATAAAAATAGGGAATAAATATTCCTTAGGCCATGTTCAGGGGTATTTATAGCCAAGAATGGCCAGAACTCGTGATTGTATGTTTAAATACACCTGCTAGCTGCAGCAAGAGCTCCTCAATCATTTATCCCACCTTTAGTGGACAAATTTATCGTGCTGTTTGCTTGGTTTATCCCTTTCCTCATAAAAACTTCAGGAAAAGCTGGAACTGCTCTGCTGTTCCCCCAGAACTGGGGGTCACTCGTGTGAGGCTGAATTCCTGCTGCTGCATCTGCTCCCCTCTGCTTTACAGACACAGCAGCAGCAATACCCAGAATTAAGCAGGCTGAGTAATTTCCAGGATATCAACACACTTTTAATTGTTTATAAATTGGCTGCATGAAGCATTTGATTGATTTTTTTTTTCCCTAGGCTTGGTTCTGAATAATTTGTTTTGTTGTTGATTTGTGTTGGGGTTTTTTTTTGAAGTTTGGAGTTTTTGCAGCTGAAGACTGAGGGAAAAATCACTTTCTTGTTTTTAGGTGTTGTCAGAGGGGTTTTGAACATTCCGGGACCTGGTGCAGAACAGGGAGATGTGACAGCGAATAGTTCTGAAGTTAAATTGTTCCTCTTTCCACATTTATGGGGGAGAATTCTGGACTGTGTCATGCACAGATCTTTTGTATCCTTGCTGGACTTTATTTCTTGTTCAATTCGATTTTCAGAGCGCTCTGGGCTCACTCCAAACTGATCATTAAAGCCTGGGTCACATTGTGCTCATATAAATGAGTAAAACCGGGGTTGGGAGGGCAGCTTATTTTGGGCACTTCTTACCTGTGAAGTGCTGATTTCCCAGCGATTTTGCAGCTCCTCTGGAAGCCGTTTTTGGGACACTGAGGAGCACAATGTGTGCGCTCACCGCTCACAATGCGCGCAGGGCCGAGCAGCCCAGCCCCGAGCTCCCGGGCCCATTTTCAAATGCTTTCAAATATTATTGTCCCCAGCCCTATAAATATTATTTAAAAGCCTTTCTGAGAGCGCTTTTGCCCCGGGGCTGCTGCACAAAGCTGCAGTGTTCTGGGGGATAATGCAGACAGGGCTTTTAGATAGCGCTGCTTTCCCTGCTGGCTTTCTTCTCCCGTCCTGAATGAACCATTGCTGCCGTGTGCTTTTTGTGTGCCTCTTCTGAGACGTGGCCTTGTCCCGGGCCCTGTCTGACCGTGCCTCTGGGTGACTGGTGCTGCCTGCCTCGGGCAGCTGCCAAGAGCTGAGGCTCAGTCCTGGGGGACAACAAATGAACAGGAGCCGTTGTTGGGCGAGCTCAGCCTGGGGAGATTTCTGCCTTTTTCTCTCAGGCCCATCTGCATTTCCAGGGTGGCAGTTGGCCATGCTGTGCGTGGCACTGTCTGGTTCCCACATCCCTGCTTTTCCTTCTGTGCTCGTGGCTACTCCTGGCAGAATCCTCTGCCTTTCTCTGGGGAAGGTGCAGAAGCCACAGCCTGAGCATCCTCCTTGGAGGGGAGATTTGGTTGCCTGGAAACTACAGCTGAGCCAACTGGAATTTCAGTTCCAAAGCGAATTCTGGGGGTTCTTTCTTATTTTCCTTCTTTTAGGCTGGAACAAAGGCTGCAGAATTCCTTCCAAACTGCCCTAGAAGTGCTCAGTGGAGGCATTTCAGTGCCCTCTGATGCAGATGCTGGATGGAGGATAGAGAACATTTGCATGAGGCAGGGTTTTGGTGTTCTGTCCTAGAAAGGTTAAAATGAATTTTCTGGAGCTGATTGAAAACTTTGACACCTCCCACTTGGGAACCAAAACTCTCAGAGGAAAATATTTGTATGGCAAGCTGTATTTTTGGCAAAATATTGTCCTCACTTTAGAACTCCATGGCTAGGAAATTTTAGGGGATTCAAGTTATTTCTCCAAGCCCAGCTTTGGGGTTTCCGTTTGTCTGAAGCCAGCCCAGTGATTTTTTTTAAATCCTGGCCTGTTTTATTTCCAGCTAAGGGGCACTGCCTGTTTCTCCCCTGGTTTTAGTGTGTAAAATTTGGGACATCCCCTGTCAGCTGCTGCAGAGAACAGGAGGAAAAGTGTTGGAGCAGCAGTGGCCAGGAGGGCTCCTCCTCTCCCTCCCTCGCCGTGGGTGCTGGGGGGATCTCGGAGGGGATCTGGGGACACTGGAGGTGCAGGGCTGTGGCAGGAGCTGCCAGGGCTGTCACCTCCTGGGGACACTGTGATGTGCTGTGGCACAGTGCAGATTTCCCGGCTGGCTCCGGGAGCAGGGCAGGGATGGGAACTGGGTCAGGGCACCAGGAACCAGCTCGGCTCCCACAGCATGGACCCAAGGCAAAGGAAATTTCCTTTTCTGTCCTGAGCCCCCCGAGCTGCTTCTCCTACCTGCTCCCAGTCGGAGGGAAGGGATGGAGGCTGGAGCTTGGCATTTCTTTGACATTGTGCTGGAGCCGATATTAATTTGCGGTGAAGAGTAGAGAGAGAGTTCCTAAAAATAAACTACTGGAGGACTTCTCCTAAGATGCACACTGACTCCTTCCCCCTCTCCCTCTGGCATTTTGTTCCACCCTAATTTGTGGCATTGACAAATTTAGGGGCGGCAGGGTTTTATTGCTGTACTTCTGTATCAGCACTAAGAGGAAATCAATGGCATTTATCTTTGGTCTCAGATGAACAAGGGGCAATGGCTTCCCACTGCCAGGGGAGGGATGTTGGGAGGGAATTCCTGGCTGTGAGGGTGGGCAGGGGCTGGAATAGAATTCCCAGGAAAGCTGTGGCTGCCCCTGGATCCCATGGCAGGGCTGGCACTGAGTGGGCTTTAAGGTCCCTTCCAACCCAAACCACACTGGGATCCTGGGATGGGATTCTATGAAATCTTTGCTGTAAGAGTTCTCTGTTGTGTTCATGGTGTTGAGACAGCAGAACTCACCTGCTGTCAAGTAAATTCTTATTTATTATTATCAACCTTTCCTAAAGGGCATGACTGGGTCGGCTCAGGGACAGCACAAAGCTCCCATTTTTGAAGACACAGTGTAGCCCTTCTTTTTTGTCAATTTTAGGTTCTTTTCCTTTGCTTCCTGCATTTTCAAGGGAACTGCTCAGGCTGGGCCTGTGCTCAGGGTAGAAAGTGCAAATGAAAAGCTCCCAGCTCCAGCACTGCTGCAGTGACTTCATTCAGAGCAGCCTTTTCAAAGCAGGTGCTGACCTACTTGCTTTAAATTGGGCCCTTTTTAACTGTACTTAATTAAAATTTATTCCTTTTTTAACGCGCTCCATGAAAGCCCTTTGTGCATCCCAAGGGTCGCTACCTAGAAATGGGAGCTCTGGGAATGGTGTCCCGGGGGCCACTCCACTTTTCCCCTAATAAATTGTCCTCTCCTGGTATTCAGAGCTGTTCAGTCGGTGCACATGGAAGCCTTTGTGATCCTGGAGGGTGCTCAGCAGCACTCCCTGGGTTTTCACTGCCAACAAAAAGGAGAGAAGCGTTGGGAATGGTGGGGATGAATTCCCTGACAGTGCAGCCCTGGGAGCTGAGAGCAGTGCCTGAATTCCGAGTGCTTTCAGGGCTTCCCCATTCACTTGGGAACAAGTGTCACTCTGGGTTGTGTCACAGCAGATCTGCCGCAGAAAATTATTGCAGATTTGCACTTGACAGCGGGGTCTGACCACCCAACAATTATCATTTAATAGCTCATTTATCCTGAGGCAGCTCTGGCCATGAGAGGGAAATCCCGGGGTCTCCGAGGTCACACGTGGCCTGGATCAGCTTGGAATTGTTAATGAAACCTCGTCCTTCATTGAAGGGTCCCCATCTCCAAAAGGAAGCTCTTGCCTTGTTTATTGGGCTGTAAATCTGCTGGAAAATGTTGGATTGCAGTTAATTAAAATGCAAGCAAACAATGAGCAGGATCTGCATCTGTCACCGGGTTTGTTTAGGGCCTGTTATTGTGGCATTTGGGAAGGGAGCAGATGAGTTTGTTTGTTCCAAAGCAATTAGGAAGGGACAAAATCATCAGTCAGCAGCAGGTACCAGTGTGGGAACAACCTTTCCAGAGCCTCTGGTGTTGGGAAGGAACCTTTTCCTTGGAAATAAAATCTGTATTATATATGGGGGGAGGGTTGTATCAGTCAAAACCTGAGGGGTTTTTGGAGCTTTTTTGAACTTTGTTTTGCAAGGTTTTCTGTTTTCTTAACCACTGAATGGGTTGGGTTGGGAGGGACATTAAACCCCATCCAGTTCCTCTCCCTTACACCTCTCACTGTCCCAGGCTGCTGCAAACCCATCCAGCCTGGCCTTGGGAACTGCCAGGGGTGCAGGGGCAGCCACAGCTGCTCTGGGAAATCCATTCCAGGGCCTCAAACCCTCACAAGGAGGAATTCCTTCCCAAAATCCCACCCATCCCTTCCCTCTGGCAGCAGGAGAAGCAGAGGACCTCACCCCCTGCTCCACTCCACGCCACAGCTCCACCTCTCAGGGAAGATCCTGCCTTGGCTTCCAACTCTTTTATTCTTGATATTGTGGGGACACAAAAGAAAATCCCCCTGGAACAAGGAGGATTTGTCACCCCAGAAATTCATGTGCAGGAGATGAAGATTATCAAAGCAGCCAGGGCTGCTTAGAAGTGCTCATCCCTGTTTCTGGAGAGTGCTCCACAATTTCAGCTCCTTCCCTTTGGATCAACAGGCACAAAATCCAGGAATAAAAGCATTTCCAGCATAGGGAAGTGGCCTAATGAACCCCATCTTTACTGTCTCAGAATTTTCAGGGCTTGGGACTTCCTAAGCAGCACCTCCCAGTCTGTTTGAAAGGGAGTAGAGCTACACAAAAAATACTTTAAAAATTCCTGAACTTGTTAGCTTGAGGTTGGATGGCAAATTCCTAAACAAAGATCTCGCATTGGGAAATGTCAGAATTGAGTTTAATTTCTTTTTCTGTGAAATAGATTGATTTTTGCTCTAATTAGCCCATTACTTGTCACTAGAAGGTCTCAATAACATCTGAAATTATTTGACACGACATATGGATGGCATTGATCTCAAAATCAAAATATTGTCTTTATTTCATTTCCTTTCTAAGCAGCACAAATTGCTACATCTTTTTCTGGTCAGAATTCCTCCTATTTTGTTCTAATGAAACATCTTGACAGTTTGAATCAGAAAATATGGGATACCTTGGGAGTAAAAGAGAGGAAGAGCTGTTTTCATTAGTGTAAAAATGTTATCGCAGTCTCACACATGGGTGTTAAAAACATCTGCTCCTCTAATTAGTTCACTGAGTATTTCATTTTTCTACATGGCTTGGAAGGCTCAGACACGTCGTGCTGGGCTCCCTTACAACTGAAACAACAGAAAATCAACTCAGCCCGGGCCTAGACAAAGGCATTGTTCTGACACTGCTCTCAAAACATTGAAATTCTGCTTGGAAACGGCAGTTCTGGGGTTCATGGCCTCAACCAAAGCCTTGAAAGCGTTAAAGCAAAAAGGGTTTGAGCAGGGATGCCTGGAATGTTCTGTGTGGTGACTTTCACTACACCTAATGGCATCTGAGGGACTAATTAGTGCTTAATTTGGGCTTGTTTTTGTGTGCAGTGTTTGGGGAACACGGATACATCCGCGTCACTGTTCAATGTACAGTACAGCAGGTTTCACTGCTGGGATATTGGTTAGAGTCAATTATGGGAAGTTTTCCCTTTTTTCCTTCCTGGGGAATGCCCAGTTGCCCAAACTGGAGCCTTGCTGGGATGGGGGGCTTTGGACTGATCCTTCTCTCCTTTCCCTCTGGCTTTGTGTGACTTCTGTGCCTTTAGGGATGGCAGGGAGTCTGCATCCCTTGAGGCTGGAAACTCACATGGAATGTGTGGGAAATTCACATAAAACATTGGGAACTCACATGGAACGTGTGAGAAATTCACATAAAACATTGGAAACTCACATGGAACGTGTGGGAAATTATTCATACGAATCGTGTGGGAAATTCACATAAAACACTGGAAATTCACATTCCGTATTTTCTGATTCACGCGGAATGTAGTAAATTATTCACGTGGAACGTGTGAGAAATTCACATAAAACATTGGAAATTCTCATGGAATATGTAGGAAATTATTCACATGGAACAGGAGGGAAATTCACATGGAACATGTAGTAAATTATTCACATGGAACATGTGAGAAATTCACATAAAACATTGGAAATTCTCATGGAATATGTAGGAAATTATTCACATGGAACAGGAGGGAAATTCACATGGAACATGTAGGAAATTATTCACTTGGAACATGTGGGAAATTCACATAAAACATTGGAAATTCTCATGGAATATGTAGGAAATTATTCACATGGAACAGGAGGGAAATTCACATGGAACATGTAGGAAATTATTCACTTGGAACATGTGGGAAATTCACATAAAACATTGGAAATTCGCATGGAACATGTGTTGGAAATTCACATGGAGCATGTGGAAAATTCACACAGAACATGTAGGAAATTCACCTACAACAGGTTTTAAAGACCATGAAAGTCCTGGAGGTGTAGAATTTCAAGCAGTTGAGGTTGGTCCCTGTGATGGCCAGGGGTCACCTGGAGCAGGATGGCCAGGCCCATGTCCAGCGGGGTGTGGGTTTCTCCATGGCTGGAGTCCCCATGGGATAACCCGTGCCAGGGCTTTGCTAGAGCCACACCAAAGGAGTGTTTTCCTGGATTCAGGTGGGATTCCATCCATGCTGTGGCAGTGCTGGCCTTCCCTGGGCTTGCCCCAGGCCTGTGTCCTGCTGGGAGCCTGGAACTGGGCCCAGCTCTCCAAGGCCTCACGCCCCGCGGACGCGTGGAAAAGCTGGGAGCTACCAATTATACAAATTAGGACAGCAAACCAATTAAACCCGGCTAAATCCGAGGGGGAGATGATTCGGAAGGCTGGTGCTTGGCTGCTCCACGTTGATATGGAAGTGGACTTTTAGGAGGATGTGTTTGTGTATTGCTGCAAGGAGATGTTTCCATGCCAAACTCCAGCCCTGATTTCACTGGAGTGCTCAGAGCTGGGATTTTGGGTGTGACTCATCTTTAGTCACAGCAGAGCCTGACATTCCCATTTGGAAAGGGCAAAATCTGCACTCCAAGGGGGAGTTGGGCTGGTTTGGATTTCGTACTGGAATATTTCAGCACCGGAGGAGGAGAAGGAGGGAATATTCTGTTTGCCTCCCCCCTGATCTCTGATAAAATCCCAGTCTCACAAAGTCCTGGGTTGTGCCAGGCTGCCATGGTTTTTCTAGGATTAAAAGCCAGGCCAGACTATTTTATAGGTGCATCAACATCCCTTGAAAAGCGTTGGAGCAACTTGGTGTGCCAAGACAAGGAATCTGTGGGATACAGTTGGGCTGCTGCCCGTGGGCATAAACCAGGAAAAATACTTGGTGCCCTTTGTGAAAACACAAGGGGAATTGTGGAATCTTGGGATGGCTTGGGATGGAAGGGACCTTAGAGCCCATCCAGCTCCACCCCTACTGTGGGCAGGGACACCTTCCACTCCAAACCCTGCCCAAGCTGCCCTTAAGGACATTTTTGTGCCTCACTGCAGCCCTTGCAGAGCTCCCAGGTTTTGGCTTTGTCTCTAAACTGATGGCTCCTCTTAAGAAAAACTACCTAAAAGCAAAGAATTAGCTCAGGAAAATGTCACAAAAAAAAACTTGTTCTAAACCAGGAGGAACTTCTTTCTCTGGCAGACTGACATCTCCTATAATCATCTTCTAAATCCAGAAGACAGGTTCTTTGTCATCTAAATAATCGCTTTTTTGCTCTCATGGGAAGTGACAAAGTGAAATCCTCCCCTCAGAATTCCGTCTGTTCCAAGTGGATGCTCACACACCTCGCAGCCCTGCCTCAGCAGCTCCCATCTCATCTCAGGCATTGCCAGACTTCAGCTCCTCTCTCTCTCAGTGAGTGTTTATTTGTATTTTTGACTCAGTGCAGCTCCCCAGAAATTAAAATTTAATAGTCCTGGGTCAGCACTGGCAGCTCTAATTCCAACACCGAGAGCTTCCATGGATTGAATTCCATCCCAGCTCTGCTCTGCGGAGCTGAGGGGTGCTGAAGGCCAGGCTGGACGGAGTTTGGAGCAGCTTGGGATGCTGGAAGGTGTCCCTGCCCTGTCAGGGGGGGCACTGGATGAGCTGAGGATCCCTTCCATCCCAGAGCATTCCCTGATTCCCGGGGAGCTGTTGGGTCCCTCGGGCAGGCACAAGGATTCCTTCCATGGGGATGAGCACGGCTTGAATGGCTGTGGGCGAGGAGCTGGGCTGGGATTCCATCCCCAGGCTCTGCCCCCACTCCCCTGGAACGTTTCCCCCCATCCTCACAGACACAGAGCTGGCACAGGGGAACTCCTGCAGTGGCTGTGCCATGGCTCTCCTGTTGTCTCTTCCCAAAGCCTTTCCCCTCCTCTCCTCTGTGTTCCCAGCAAGCTGCCGGCTTGTCTGGTAAATAATTCAGGAGGTTCTGTTCACACCTTCCAAGGAGCTGAGGGGTCAGGAGGGAGCTGCTGAACGTTCTTCCTACTGGGAATAAACCCAGCAGGGTGTGCCTGGGATATCTCATCCCTAGCAGCCCCTTGGGCTGTGCTGTGCCAGGAGATAATCAAGGGAAAGGACCTGTGGAATTTTATTGTTGGTCTCTGCCTGAAATGGAGAGGATTAAACCAGTTGAAATATGCTGGAAATTACTTCGATCAAAAATAATTTAAGTGAAACATTCTGTCTTATTTTGAATTTTATTTGAATTTTATTGAATTAATTTTTTCTGACTGTGTGAGATCCGCGTTCCACCAAACACATTCCCCCTTTTCAGAAGATTTCTCTGTTTTAAAAAGTTTTCAAGCAAAAGCACTTCCAGCCTGGTTCTGGCAGCTGTCAATAACCAAGAGTTGGAATCCCAAAGTATTTCCTTAAAATAATTCACCTGCTGGTTGAGCAGGATGAAACCTGTGAGCCTCTGAACCACTAATTTAGTGACTAATGGGATTAAATTTCATGACAACAGCACTGAATTTCACAGCTAGGAAGGCAGCAAATGTAAAATGTGCACAGAGCTGTAATTTATTTTTTCCTTTCTTTGTTTCAAACTTGAATTTGGAGAGTGAGAGCTCCAGAATGTGCTGTAAATAAATATTAAAAATGGGGTTTAAACCAAGCAAGCATTCAAGGCTGGAAGTTGTCAGGTTTCTGAGCAGGGAACAAGCTGGTTAAAATACAGTTTTTATCTCTTTTTATAGACTCAGTATTCTAAAAGACCTGTAACTATGGTTGCTGCTGTCTTTCTGTTCCATTTGTGCTGAGCAGAAGAATGGGGATATTTTTTGCACCTTTTGGGAAAGGGGAATGTTTTTACTCCAGGGAAACTTGCTGTGATGAAAGGATGGAAAGGAGAGCTCAACGTGAACGCCACCCTGCCTTAAATCTATTTCCAGTGGGCAGAAGCTGGAGAAGGAAAGCTGTGGCTAGCCCAGATCCTTGGGGAAGGTGAGGAGCAGCAAGGGCTGGGCTCCAGCTCGGGTTCAAAGCCAGCCTTTGGTGCTCATCCTGCAGAGGATCTCAGCTTCCTCACACTCTGCCATCAGCCACTGGAAAATGAGGGGTTTTTCCTGGTGTTTAGTCAGAATTCCCAGTGCTACCTAGTCCTCCTGCAGCCCTCTGTGGAAATTCTTGTGCTTCCCTTTAGGTTCCCTTGGCTTTTTCCTGTGCCCTGCAGTCGAGGTCTGTCCTCTCTGCCACCCCCTCAAATGGGGTGACAGCACTTTGCTGACAGAGAAGCCATTTCCTGCCTCTCTTTATTGCTGTTTTCCCCTTTTTCCTTAGGGTTACACCCCCATAATTATCATTGAAAGAATGGGATTTTAGAGCACTTGCTTTGCCCATACCTTACACAGCCCGAGACAAAAGATCCTACGGTGTTGAGGAAACATCCTACAAGGTTCTGGTTGTGGTGACTTTGTGAGAGCTTTTAGTGCTCCCTCTGAATTCCCATATTTTGCTGGACTTGTCCCCATTCCATGCAGCCCATCCCTATAACTGACCCTGCTGGCAGAGGCAAAGGAGGAAGAAATAAAAATCCTCCAGATGAATCCGGGCCAGTTATCGATAGCGTGGGGCTCCAAAGAGGTGCAGGCCCCCAAGAACATTGCAGGAGGAGCAGGAGCCCTGGAGCTGGGGCTGGGAGAGCTCAGGTGAGGGGTGTGGGAGCTGTGAGCCCCAGAGGAGTCCCTTGGCATGCCCTGCTGCTCCCTGGTTCATTCCCTGGGAGCAGCCGCGCTGGGAGCGTTGGGCTGTTGTTCATCTTCCTGATGCCATCTGTTTGCCTGGGTGGGAGGGAGGATTGGGATCCACTCCAAGCTGTTCCAAATGTTTTTCCCTGGTTGAGGCTGAGGTTCAGATGTTCATGTGCAGCGCCTGACGCCGTTCAGCGGCGCTGGCAGGGCTGGGCTCGGGGCAGCCCTGGTGCAGGGGGATCCGAGGGGGCTGGGGTCACCTCTGGGTGGGGATGGGGAGCTCTGGGGTCGCTGCTGCATCCAGGGGCAGTGGAGCTGTCCCCGAGTTCCTGTGCTGCATTCCCAGTGTGTTCTGTCTGTAGGGACTGAACGCTTCCTCCTCAGCTGTTTTCCCAGCCCTACCCCACCTCTCTCTGTTCTCACATCTTCCCTGTGATCATCTTGCCTGCTGCTGATTTTTCATTCCTTTTTTGGATTTTCTCACGTTCCACCCCAAATTCTCTTTACTTTCCCTCCACTCAAACAGTGGCCAGAGCCCTGATCTTATTCTCCCTCTTTTTCTGATCCCTGCCTCATTTTCTGATCCCTGTATTTTTTTCCCATATGCAGCTGACACAGAGCACAGTGAGATTCTTTTTTTGATTTTCTTTCCCAGTTTGCAGTTTTCTGCCTTTAAGTCAGTGAATCTCACCACAAAGCTGAGCCTGGGAAACTGAGAGGAGCTTCTGGGTACTTTTTCCTGGCTTTTTGCAGTGGTTCCTGCAGGAGAGTTTTTTGCAAGTGCCTCCCTTGAGTGACAACACTGGAAAACTATCAAAGGCTGGGAGGTGGGAACTGTGGGGATTGAAATCCCTGCAGCGCTTACAGCTCAGTCCCAAAACCCTGCAATGCTTTGGGACCTCAAATCCCATCCCATTCCATGGCAGGGACACCTGCCACTGTCCCAGGCTGCTCCAAGCCCCAGTGTCCAGCCTGGCCTGGGGCACTGCCAGGGATGGAGCAGCCACGTTCCTCTCGCGGATCCTGACTCCCCACTCAATGGATGGCTGTAAAGCAATTCTATTTTTAGGAAAGTCTTTTTCTTTCTCCCAAATTAAGTTCCTGATAGGATGAGTTTGTCTCTTTAAGGCCATGGAGGGATTGAATTTTTATTTTGCCACTGGAGAACTCAGAAAGGATGTGTTTAATTAAATATTAACAGAATCCTCTCTGAGTTGTAAGAGCTCAGTACCTGTAGTAAATCAGTAAATTCAAGATTGTCTTGGAGTCACCCAGCTCTGAGGACTTTAATGGATATAATTCAGTGTATTTTGGGTTGGTTTTATTGGTTTTTGGAGGTGACATCCCCACCCCACAGGAGCTCTTTCCACTGCTTCCTCCAGGTCTCCCAAAGAGAATCCACATGGACTGAAAAGTGACAGAGTGTCTCAAAACTGAGAAACTCAGAAACTACCAACCTGTTAGAAACATTTAATAGAAATGAGCATAAAATAGAATAAAAATATTCATAATATAATCTAAGAATAAATAAGTGTTTTGGCAATAGCCAGAGAAAATTGTCAGATGCCAGGGAGTACTGGAGGAGGAACTGGGGACCTTGTGCTGCTGTGGGGACACTGATCCACATTTTTGTTTTTCATCATTATCAGGAGAAAGGTGCCTGGGATAATTTAAATGGAAATAAACTGATGGAATCTTCAGCTGTCCAATGAATTTAGAAAAGCTTCAGGAAAAGCCTCAGTTCCTCTGCTTGCACTGTGGGAATGACAAACAGGGATTGCTCGCTTTGGTTCTGGGGAAATATCTGGGAAATATTCCATTGGTGCAGTTCAAAAAACCGAGTTAAATCTTAATGAAATGCACCTGTTTGAGGGCTTTGCTCTGGAACAGGTGAAATTCTAATATTGGCAGTTCCTGTCAGAATTAGCTTGAGTTTCGTAAACTGGGATTTGTAACAACATTCCAAGTGTGGCTGGGACTGCTGTGGCTGTAATTCCAGGCAGAACCCTCCAGACTGATTTGGATGATTGCTTTGGTTTGTAGTTGTCCAAACAATTCAATATTTGGTACCTGCTGCAGAAAATGTCCATAAAATCCTCATTCAGCACAGGATGGGAAATTCCCTATTTCCCTTCCCCCTGGATGACAGCTCCGTGCCTTTGGGCCAGGCTTGAACTCCTTTTCTGGAGTCACCAGAGCAGTTTGTAAATGGAAATTTGGTGGTTATTTATAAGCTGCTGCCAAAAAGCAAAAGCCCAGAGGCTCTCAGTGCCTGTACCCAGCTAAGGCTGAATCCAGCAGGTGGGTGGATGGTAAATTTATCCAAGGGTTTTGTCCATGTTTTTTTAATCTGGCTCCAGGCTGTGGCTCTGGACATCCAGCACTTGTCGGGATTGCTGTGGGGAGGAATCTCAGCCTAAGCTAAACGAGCTGAGACAAGGAAAATCCTCCTGTTTAGTCGGAGTGCTTAGGATAAACAGGGGAAATAGTGAAAAAACCCCAAAACATATCATGGTGGCTGAATGAAAAGGATGTGCCAAAGTCTTCCAGAGCTGTTCTGTCCACAGCTGCAATTCCCAAAGCTCTGCTGTTCCCTTCCCTTAGGAATGCCGCCCTCCTGTTCCCAGAGTGGAACAATTTGGTGCAGTTCTGGTGGCTGAGCCCGGTTTACAGCGCGAGTGATAAAATTCTCTTGAGAAAGTCATTGCTAAGATTGCATAATTGGGCATTAAAGTTCTGATTATACTTTCCAAACGCTGGGACTTTGTTAAAAACCTGACATTCCAAAGCACTGAATTTCAGTGTTTGACAGCTCAGCTGTGAGAGTTTTTTACAGAACATTTGTACCAGAAGAACAGCATGTTAATTGCCTAAAAAAAAAAAAAAAAAAAAAAACTGGGACAGATTAATCATGGAGCAGGATACTTGGGAGAATGTAGTTCTAGAGCCCTCTGCTGATGGATTTCCTCATGGAAAGGCTTTGGAAGGGGCTGGAGTGGCCAGCTCTGGAGGTGGCACTCAGTGACAAGCTGGGCATCGGGCAGAGCTTGGACTTGATGATCCTGGAGGGCTTTTCCAACCTCACTGAGATTCTCCTGGGATTCTCCAACCATCCAAGCAGACATCCTTCTTTTCCATTATGTCCTTGAACATTCCTGCCATTATCCTGCTCCTTAAACCCCTGACTCTGGAGGTGTTCCAGCTGAAATATTGGAAATATTTCATACAAATCTGTGTGCAGCATTTGGAGAGCAACTGGATTTGGAGAAGGAGTTTGCAGCCACAAACGGCTCATTATTTTACTCTTTATTCCTATTTTGTTGTTAGAAGTGGAAGCTGGGTTTGTGTCACACAATAAAATCATAGAATCAATCTCCTGAGTGGGAAGGGACCCACAGGGACCATCCAAGTCCAACTGCTGGCCCTGCACAGGTCTCGTTTATTGTTCCTGAGGAGATTTGAAGCAGAGAGAGCTCTGGTAGGGCTTTGTTTTCTCAGATCTATGAAGCCAAGGCTTTCTGGCACAATCATTTCCTTGGAAAAGGGAGGAGCTGTCCTGGAGCTGCCCTGGACTCTCCCATTTTCCTGTACAAGGGCAGGTGCTCTGGGGGTGGGTCTGACAGCACCGTGGCGAGGGTTGGGAGCCTCCCGTTCCCAGAGCCAGGCTGGGAGGGGATTCAACTTCAGCCAGAGAGGCTGTGCTGAGTTCTGAGCTCTGAATTCTGAGTTCTGAGCTCCAAATTCATCTCCCTTTGATGGGGAACCTGGCCCTGACAAAACTTGTTTAAACCCCAAAAGAGCAGGAGGCATCAGTTAAAACCGGGGTGTGGGAAGGAAGTGAGGATGTGCCAGGCACAGGTTTCCTCAGGGAAGGGAAATCCAGTTTCAAGGAACCACTCTCCAGTGAGGCATTTTATGAGAGGACATTCTCTGGGCAACCTGTGGCTGCCCCTGCATCCCTGGCAGTGCCCAAGGCCAGGCTGGACAGGGCTGGGAGCAGCCTGGGACAGTGGGAGATGTCCCTGCCATGGCAGGGGTGGCACTGGGTGGGCTTTAGGGTCCCTGCCATCCCAGGATTCCATGCCATGCACTGAAATACAGAGGAGACAGGCTCAGGAGTTCCTGGATAATGAGGTGTTTATGGAGATAAATGTCAGGTCTAATGTAAAATCATTTTCTCATATTTGAGCGACCAATTTTCATGACTGCTTGTGGGAATTGTGCCTTTGAGATTTCCCTGGTGCTGGCATTCCCTGTACAGGCTTTGGCATTCCCAGAATCCCATTTATGAGCAGCCATGGAAGCACTGCATCCACAGCCAGGAAAGGGATGGACAAAGGACAGAGGAAAGGTGGACAGCAAAATGTTTTGTGCTTTTTGCCAAAATATAAAGAGCAGAGTGAGCAGGGAAAAGTTTTTAGTTGGGAATGAGCAAGGGGAAGCACTAAATCTGTGTTTGTGCAGGTCAGTGGAATGTTTCTGTAGGAACTCCTGGAAGAGAGGGTAATTCCATAGCAAAGAAAGGATAATTCCATAGGATGGGAAGGCAGAAAATAATGCTGGAGGTGCAGAACTTTAAACCCAGCTGTAGAGAGTTTGGGGAGCTCAGGGAAGAGGGGGTGAGCCAGAGGAGGGGTCTGGGAATGGGGTCTGTGCTTGAAATGGGAAGGGGATGTGTGGAGGGAGGGAATCCAGGAGCATTGGGATGGGGAAGGAAGGAGAGGATGGACCAGGTGAGAAGTTATTGCTGAGGAATAACAAAGAGCAGAGAAGGTTAAAGAAGGTAAATGAAAGCTGGGAAATAGTGGGAATATCCATGAGAATGGGCACCTTGTGGGATAGAAACTCTCAAGGTACAGTTGGAGCGGGGGGGTTGGCAGAAAACCAGGCATGGGATCAGCACTGGAATTTTTAGTGATTCAAAACTCCCTGTTTTGTTCAGAAAGGAAAAGGTTCTGTGACTGGATGGGAACATTTCCCACGCTGAGGGAACCACGCATTTTCCAGGCAGTTTGCTGTGTGCATTCCAGAGGTTTGGGAAACACAGAAACGAGCTTAATCTCCAGTTTGGAACTTCAGTAACACCTGTTCCAGTGGGAATGTCCCATCCCATGGGAGAGAGGCAGGGAAAGGTCCCTCATCCCTCAGGACGAGAGGGACCCTGAGGGGCTGGAGCGTGTCCAGGGCAGGGAATGGAGCTGGGGAAGGGTCTGGAGCAGCTGAGGGAGCTGGGAAAGGGGCTCAGCCTGGAGAAAAGGAGGAAAAATTGCAGGATTCTGTGATTCCAGGTCTGTGCCAGAGGGTCAGTGTGACGGTGCTCACAGGGGTTCTTGGATGAGGGAAGAGACGAGGATCTGACTCCATGTTTCAGAAGGCTGATTTATTATTTTATGGTATATATTACATTAAAACTATACTAAAAGAATAGAAGAAAAGGTTTCAGCAGAAGGCTGGCTAAGAATAGAAAAAGAATCAGAAAGAACGATAACAAAGGTTTGTGGCTCGGGCTCTGTGTCCGAGCCAGCTGGGCTGTGATTGGCCATTAATTAGAAACAACCACATGAGCCCAATCACAGATGCACCTGTTGCATTCCACAGCAGCAGATAATCAATGTTTGCATTTTGTTCCTGAGGCCTCTCAGCTTCTCAGGAGGAAAACTCCTAAGGAAAGGATTTTACATGAAAAGAAGTCTGCGACAGGTCAGCTCTCATTGGGAGCCAGAGCTGCCCCTTTCAGTTCCAGCAGCCTGTCCTGGCTGCAGTTTGTGGCTCCCACTCCCCTCCCCGGCACTGCCAGCTCAGCAGAACGCCCCCCACCCGCCTTTTCCTGCTGCAGTGCTGCTAAGCTGATTCGTGTGTCAGGAGTAATGCAGCTGGATTGTGATGCAAACCACTGGGAAGTGATTGGGGATTCTGTGAGAGCCTGTGAGGAAGGAAGCAGAAGTTTTGTTTTGTTCCTACTTAAATCCCAATTTGTTCCTGTGGTGCCTTCAGCAGGTAAATGATGTTTTCTCTGCTGTTCCTTTGGAGAGCACTTCCAGCCATTGCTCCATAAAGCATCAAATAAAGCCCATTTCATCCCAAATTTCACAGCACATCATCTCTTAAACGGGAGGATTACTTCACATAAAAGCTGTGACACATCAAAGATGCAAGCAGAAATGTAAATTCCCTGATTTCCAGACAGCGCACTTCCCCAAGAAATGTCTCCTGTTTATTGGGATTCTCTCCTGCTGAAATGTCTGCAGGGTGAGCTGTCAGAGTGATTGGAATTTCTAGCAATTAACGGCATAATGATTAATTTTCAACATGTGCCACTAATGTGCAACGAATTACTGGAATTCTGTCACTCCTATAAAAAGAATCTGGGGTTTTCCTCGAGGTCGTGCAAGAATTGTGTGTAGGGAGAACAGGACACAGATTATTGATAATCAAACCAACCCCAACAAGTGCTTTTGCTGTCACTAAAATGCCTTTGCAATTGGAGTCAGCATCCTCTAGGGTTATCCAAAGGCATTTACTCAGAAAAGCTCCTTTAGGAAGGAATTTCAAGGAAGGAAATTGGGAATTTCGAGGAAAGGCCAATAGTAACCTTTGGAATCAATAAATATCTTATCAGAAAAGATAAAGGTTTGCCTTTATATCCCGAAGGTGTAAGGTCTGGGCATTCAAAACTGATACTTGTTAGAAATAATTCTTCAATTTTACTTCACCCTTTTTCTGCACCTTTCCAGATCTCAAGGTGTTCAGGTCTCCAGGGACCTCCCAGGACTTGCAGCAAAGCCAGGGAAACTTCCCCTCATTAATATTCCCGGGAGACAAAAGCTGAAATCTGATTTTTCATGCTTGGTTATTTTACTTTAGGATTAGCCAAATCTGAATGTGAACCTGAATGCAGAGCATTGTAATGGGGACATAATGAAGAGAATTCAATTACCAGCATTAAATGGCATTTCTGGGGGAGATATGCTGCTTATCTGGGAATTTCTGTGCAGGAAAACAATTCAGATAGTATTGCACACCCCTCTCTTTGATAAGACCAATTCCCCTTTGGAAGCTCCCTAATAATTCTGTTATTGTGACTTTAGAGCCAGAGTTCCTTAATCTTTCAGGAAGGTTAATGAAGATTATTACCAATGGCTTCTACAGCCAGAATAAATCCCTAATTTTGCATTTCCAGTTAGGAGCAGAACAGGGACATTCCCGCCTCCTCACCTGGCTCAGGGGGGAAGTTTGGGACAAAATGCTTCTTGCTTCTAAACAGGGTGTGGAAAAGTGGAACTTGGATAAAACGGAGAGACTTCCCATGGAGAATCCCAGGATTCCTGAGGCTGGGAAAGCTCTCCAAGGTCCCTGAGCCCAACCTGTGACTGATCCCCTCTGATGTTTTTGTGGGACATCAAAGATTCCACCTCACTGCCATGGCAGGGACACCTCCCACCATCCCAGGCTGCTCCAGCCCCAGTGCCCAGCCTGGCCTTGGGCACTGCCAGGGATGCAGGGGCAGCCACAGCTGCTCTGGGCACCTGTGCCACCCTCCCAGCCAGGAATTCCTTCCCAAAACTCCATCTATCCCTTCCCCCTGCCAATGGAAAGCCTTTCCCCCTTGCTCCATCCCTCTGCTCATCCTGGGCTCTCTGCAGCAGCTCCAGCTCCTCCCTGTGCTGGGACAGGGCTGGGGGCAGCTAGAGTCAATGGTAGTGAACAGTCTTTGTTATTGTAGCAGAGTTTATATCAAAATACCATACCTGCATGAGCACACACCTTTTAATCAAGGTATAAATTCATAAATAGCAGGTGTCAAATACTGGAGGCAGCTCGCTTTGCTAAAGGCAGAGTGATGGAATCATGTATGTGTCAATACATGTTTGTTTATATGTGTTATGTCTGTGATAATTAAGGTTTTACTCACTGCTTAACTTCTAAGCTTCTGAGAACAAATTTTATTTCAGAACATGAAGTTTAAATATTTTAATATAAAGAGGGGCAGCATCCAGGCTGGGAATGCTCCCTCCCCTTGGAAGAAATCAAGCAGATTTTTCAGCAAGAGCAACGCTGCTTTTCAGGCAGAAAATAAGCAGCTTCCACCTCATCAGAGGCCTTTTCTGAATGGGAAAATGGGGGGGAAATGCAAAACAGCAGCAAGGACTGATGTCAGAGCTTACATAAGCACAATTCCCATGTCACAAGCACACGATTACAGCTGGAGACAAAAGTTTGGGATGAAGAATACAAGGTAGGGGTAGTGAGGGTTACACAACTCCCAGAGCAAGGAAACAAAGTGCTGAAAACTCCCGGTGTTCATGCAAAGCTGGTGCCCACAAAGCTGCAGCTCACAGAAAGGTGAGCAGCAAATTTAAAAACCAAAATGTGGGTGAGGAGGTGGCAGAGCTGTAGAGAGGTTCCACGTGGTTGTAAGTGCAGAGAGAACCTTCCTCTGTTCCTCCAAGGCTCTGAATTATGAACAGGGCTGTGTTTCTAATTGAAATGTGGTGCTGGAAATGAAGAGGGCTCCGAGAGCTTTGAAGTTGCCTAATTATTGCAGTGACCCAGACTGCAACTGGACACTGTGGAAATCAGCCAGGCAGCCCACAGAATTCATTAAAGGGACGAAAGGAAACACAAGTGGATATCTGGCCAGTGCCAGGAAAATATCCATGGGGAAAAGGCTTTGGGCTGAGGGAAATCTGAGGGTTGTTTTCTTTTTTAATTCCAACCTTAAGCTCACACATTTCTCGTGTGTAGTCCCTGTTATCAAATCCTTTTGGCAGAGAAAAGGTCAATTCTGGGGTATTGGGACAAACTGGGAAATTCCCAGTGCCGTCCTCAGGTCAGAGGAGGGAGCAGCTGCCCTGGAACCCCCACAAGAATTCTGGTGGATGCTCCAGGAAGGGCTCCTGCTTTCCAAACAAGTCTTTTATGGGATTTGGAGAAAACAAGGATGTGCTTTAGAGAAGGGGAGGTTCAGATTGGATTCTTTGTTGGAGGTTTAGATGGGACACTGGGATGGAATCCCATGTTAATGGTGTGGATTGTGCTGCTAAAAGAGAAAGAGAACAGGAGCAGGAAAACCATCCCTGTGTGAGATGTGTGACCAAGGAGGCACTCAAGAGAATTCCCTGCTGCTCTGGAAATAATCCCTATTTTCTGAACCCCCTGGCCAATGTTTTACTGCTCATTCCAGCCCTGCCACACTCCCATCCACACTCCCAAGTTCTCTGTTTTCAGCATTTCTCAGTAACTTTCGAGCTCTGCCAGATCCCTGCAACTGGGATTTCTTGGAGTTTTCTGAATGGAATTGGAAGGGCAGGAGGGGTTTGGTGTTGGGTCAGACAGCTCAAGCTGGTCCCTGGGAGCTCAGAACCTGCTGCCTTTGGCCCTGCTTGAATTTTGGCTCTGGTTATTCTGGGTATTTATTGAATTTTGGCTCTGGCTGTGACGCTGCGACAACTCCCTGAGACGCCACCACTTCCGTGAAGTGTTCTGTGGAAAACTCGTTTGGGAGAAAAAATTAAATCCGTCATTAATGTATCCTGCAAAACAGCAAATTAGAAATTGATTTATCCTGCCAATCACACAGAGGCCACTTCTGGAGCTTTTTGTAGCAGCATTTCCACCACCCCTGTTCTGCACCCTCTGCTGGACTCTTCAGGAGAGCCCAGGATTCCAGAACTGGGGCTGGAAGGGAGCTTAAATCCCATCCCATCCCACCCCTGCCATGGCAGGGACACCTTCCACTGCCCCAGGCTGCTCCTGGGACACTTTTAGGGATCCAGGGGCAGCCAGAGCTGCTCTGGGACCCCCATCCCAGCCAGGAATTCCTTCCCAAGGCATTTGGGGTGTTGGAATCTGTTGAGCTCTTTCATCCCATCTTTAAACCAGCTGGGTGAGCCTGCAGCAGTTTTCTCTGTCTTTGCAGCAGGTGAGAGAAATGCCTTCTCCTGTGACTCCTGATAAACAGGGATTAGTGTTTTCCTGCACAAAAGGCCCGTGAATTGAGGAGGGATTGTGAGTTATTGTAATTGATTTCCATAAAGCCCCTGTTTTCCTCAGATGAAGGAGTTTCTTTATAAGACAATAAACTGCAGGAACTGATAATGAGTTGCTTGCTGGAGCTGAAAAGGAGCAGGTTATTTTATGCTGCTTTCCTCATTTATCTGTCTTTATTCAAGAAATAATCTGATTTTTGAGCTCTTTTGGAGGCTCTGATCTTCCTGCGTAATGTGTGATGTGGAGCAATGACCTCAGGACTTGGCTGTGGGGAATTTCAGTTCTGAAATGGGGAAAAGCACCGAGCTCTGGTGCTTCCAGGGGGAGTGGGAGAGGGATGAGGAATCCCCTGCAGGGATTAAGGAATGGATGAAGCTGCTGTGTCCCTGGGGGTGGCTCCTGGACTGAGCCTTTTCCATCAGCCACCCCCAGCACCGAGGAAAGGATCTCTGAACATCAGGAGAGAGCAAAATGCAGGGAAGGAAAGTGTAATTACCAGAGCTGGAATTAGTCCAGGGTATGAATTAATAATGCTGAAATTAATAAAAAGTTTAATTACCATGAGCCCACAGGGCGTGAAATTCTGCTCCTTTCAATCATAGCCCAGGCCCTTCCACTGCATACTGGTGCTTGCTACAAAAACCTTGTTTTGCTTTATTTGGACTAATTTAGTGCACTGTTTTCTAAACCTAGTTCAAAACCTTGGGAGTGGTTTGGAAAATGGGAGTTGAAGGTTGAGCCCTCCTTGCCTTTGTGGTAAATAGGTTTCAGGACAGCCTGGTTTATCCAGAATGCTTAAGTAACTCCTAAAGGTGTCCAGGATGGATTTAGGGACTGCTTGATGAGTTCCAAATCTGCTTTTGGAGCGTTCCCCCCATCCTGAAGTGGTTTTGTTCCACAAGGAGTAGGGCACTGTGTAAAGTTACTCACTGAGTTAGGGGTGCCCACACATGCTGGGGGTGAGGAGGGTCTGCACCACTGGGATTGAGGGTGGGAGAAGTTTGGGAACACTTCTGGATGTGTATTTTAGTGCAGGAAAAGGAATGGATTTTGCTAAATCCCCTCTTGGAGCTTCCAGTAGAGCCTGGTGGCACGGGAGGAGCAGGAATGGTTTGGGATTGCTCTATAGCCAAAGGTTCCATCCCTGCTTTCCTCAGCTGCTGCAGGAGCCTGTGGGAGCAGCTGTGGAAGCTCTGCTGGTGTGGGGGATCCAGGGATAATTCCCATTTCCCACGGGAATCCCACCCAGGTGCCTCCAGCTGCGTCCCTGCCTGCTCTGGGCCGGGGACCAGCCTTGGCTCTGTGCTTCCGTGGGTGGGTTTGGATCCTGTGCCTTCCCACTTTCCCATTACAGCCAGGCTTGTGGCTGGGCTTGCTGCGTTCCCTTCCATCCCAGAGCAGGGAACAGCTGCAGGGTCCAGGTTCTCTCCTTGCACCCCAAACCCACCTTCCATTCCAGCAAGGTGCCGCAGACACCGCAGGACACGCGCTCCGGACATCCCCGGAGGAAAACTGCTTTTCACGAGCCGCAATCCGCAGCGTAACTCCCAAGAACATTCCCCCAAAACGCTGCTAAAATCCTATTTTTCCTCCCTTTTTGCCCAGTATGCTGCTTGGAGATGACAAGCAAAAGGAAGCTGATCGGGCGCCTGGTGCCGTGCCGGTGTTTCCGCGGCGAGGAGGAGATCGTCTCCGTGCTGGACTATTCCCACTGTGGCCTGCAGCAGGTGCCAAAGGAGGTCTTCAACTTCGAGAGGACCCTGGAGGAGCTCTACCTCGATGCCAACCAGATTGAGGAGCTTCCCAAGGTAATCCATGTCCTGCTGGGCCGCCAGGGCAAAGCTGGAGTGTGTGCCCGGCTCTGGGGCTGCTGGGGAGTGATGGAGATGGGGGCTCCAGGGATATTCCTTGGAATCAGGGCTGGGCTGGGAGGAGAAGGGACTCGGGCTCCTTCTTCACAGCACGGGAATGGGGCAGCTTGGAGCCTGGAACTGGGAAAAACAGTTTTGCTAAGAAATGGTTCTGGCTCTGGAAATTCCTGTGGTATCCAGTACCTGGATCAGGAGTCACTGCTGCCTGTGGATTCTCTCCAGCCCTGCTTTTCCTTCAGGATCAGCCCTTTATCCCTGTAGGATATTCCTGGGAATGCCAGGGCTGTCCCCAGTGTCAGGATCAGCCCTTTATCCCAGTGGGATATTCCTGGCAATGCCAGGGCTGTCCCCTGTGTCAGGATCAGCCCTTTATCCCTGTGGGACATTCCTGGGAATGCCAGGGCTGTTCTCCCTTTTAGGATCAGCCCTTTATCCCTGTGGGACATTCCTGGGAATGCCAGGGCTGTCCTCAGTGTCAGGATCAGCCCTTTATCCCTGTGGGACGTTCCTGGGAATGTCAGGGCTGTCCTCAGTGTCAGGATCAGCCCTTTATCCCTGTGGGACATTCCTGGGAATGTCAGGGCTGTTCTCCCTTTTAGGATCAGCCCTTTATCCCTGTGGGACATTCCTGGGAATGCCAGGGCTGTTCTCCCTTTTAGGATCAGCCCTTTATCCCTGTGGGACGTTCCTGGGAATGTCAGGGCTGTCCTCAGTGTCAGGATCTGCCCTTTATCCCTGAGGGACATTCCTGGGAATGCCAGGGCTGTTCCCTGTGTCAGGATCAGCCCTTTATCCCTATGGGACATTCCTGGGAATGTCAGGGCTGTTCTCCCTGTCAGGATCAGCCCTTTATCCCTGTGGGACGTTCCTGGGAATGCCAGGGCGGTTCCCTGTGTCAGGATCAGCCCTTTATCCCTATGGGACATTCCTGGGAATGTCAGGGCTGTTCTCCCTGTCAGGATCAGCCCTTTATCCCTGTAGGATATTCCTGGGAATGTCAGGACTGTCCTCCCTTTTAGGATCAGCCCTTTATCCCTGAGGGACGTTCCTGGGAATGCCAGGGCTGTCCCCAGTGTCAGGATCAGCCCTTTATCCCTGTGGGATATTCCTGGGAATGTCAGGGCTGTCCTTCCTGTGGGATCTTGCTGGGAAATGCCAACGGTCCAAGCAGGAGTTTCATAACTGCCCTGAGATCATCCAAGCCATCCTTCCCGTGTAAAATTCCCCTTCTGGAACCTTCGAATCCATCCTCCTGCTGATCAATGTTTGCTATGAGGAATTAAATTTACTGCAACCAAAATGTTCTGGAAACAAAGGAGGGAAAGGTGGAAAAACCAATTAGTGGCAGGTGCTGGCTCCATAATGAAGCGTGAAGGGATGGGATCCAGGCCTTAATGGAATTTTTCTCCATAATAATGAAAGATGCTTACAAATCTTTAATTAAACATTGCTTCATTCTCCACCATCGTACAGGAAATTTCCCATTTTTGCTGCACAGAGACTCTTTAAAAAACCCATTTACAGAAGTACAAAATGGGCTTTTTCCATGCCATGGGGTTGCTTTGCCAGGATGTGATGGTTCATTGCTTGAGAGGTCTCACTCTGGGGAGGAATTCTGCACAGATGGTGGGGCAGGGCCACCAAAATCCCTTTATTTTCATGGAAAAATGCTGTGGAGAGCTGCCTGAGCTCTTCTGGAGACACAGCACAGAACCAGCTGGGTTCTAGCCCCAGAAATCCCAAATGGATCTTGGGGAAAACTTGCTCAGGAAGCCCTGAGGTCCCATCTTCTCCTTCTTCGTCTTCTCCTTCTTTGTCTTCTCCTTCTTCTTCTCCTTCTTCCTCTTCTTCTTCTTCTCCTTCTTCTTCTTCTTCTTCTTCCTATAACAACAACAACAACAACAACAACTATTATTATTATTATTATTAATTTTCCTTCTGCTACTGAGGAATACTGGAAGTCTCTCATTTAGGGAGGGATTTTTGGGTTTTTTTGGGCTGGGTCTCTTGGAATGATCGAAGTGTTTCAGAAAACAAATATGTCAGAGCAAGATGCCAGGATCCTGTATGGAAAAAGGAGGATCAGAGGGAAGAGGTCCAAAATGCTGAAGCTGGGATGAAGGTGATAATTTTAATTTAGAGTAAATCGAGTTTAACATAATCTTGGCCATGTGGAAGAGAAGATTAATGGCAGTGTTAATAGCACTCATCGGTTTTTGTCTTAAGCCTTTATTAATTGTTACCAGGAATTCAACAGCTGAAATAATTCCTTTATCAAATTTTCTGCTCGAGGTGTTTTTGCCGCAGAGCTCAAGGCTCTTTTATTTTCAGCACTGAATTAATATTCCAGGAGAGAAAATGCTTTTCTTTCCCCCATGAAACTGGCACTTTAATACTTAACATGAACTTTTGTGTTTTACATTAAATTCTACCATTCTCTCCTCCCTCTGCAAATGTGTTTTCAAAAAATTTATTCCAGAGGAAATTTTCAGTCATTTTCTGTTCTTTGCCAAATATTCTGCGCCCCTGATATTACAACATTCTTTTGAATCAAAACTCTTGATCATGTTTAATTATTTAACGAGGAAACAGTTAAGTCCAGCTCTACTTTAGTTTCACATGATGCTCTGAAGTCCAGTAAATTATTTTGCACTGAACTGATGCCTTAAACTCATTCTGCCTGATTTTATTTTTACTTTTCATTTAGGTATCATACTGATGATTCTTTCCCTGCTGATTTTCAGTTCTTCATTTCTTGTATTTCTCTGGTTTTTTAAGGATTTACAAGGCGTTTTTATATTTCTAACTCTCTTTTTTGGCTAAATCCAGCCAAGTCTTTTTATTCTCTTTGCCTTTCACTTTATTCTCCTGCTGCAAAAAAATCCTTTATTTGTGTGAGTCAAGTGAATTGATGACTAATAAAGGGAAAATTGATCTGGATGAGAGTGGAGTCATTGGAATCAGCATCCAGAGAAACATGAGTGGGCTGGAGTTCTCCCCAGAGGTGCAGAATAAAACCCTGATTTCATAACTCAGAGCTCACTAGCGTCACTTGGATTTGGTCTGAGTGGAATTAAGGTTGTTCATGGGCAGAGGGAATGATGATTCCAACAAAATCCTGATGGCCAGGGAGCTCTGGAAACAATATCTGTTAAGCATACAGTGGGTGAAAAGGAAGCAATTTTGGGACTTCATTCCACGTCTCATATTCCTTCTGATGCTTCATAAAATCATTCCTGAGGGAAGATTTTTAATTTGGCTTCTCCTTCCAGCACTTCCAAAGCCTTGGGTGTGTCCAGGTGGGGTCAGAACTCTGAGTTCCAAACCTTCCTCTGCTCCCAAAGGAATTCCTGGTGAAAACCAGGAATCCACTTTATAAAATTGGAATTTGATGGAAAAATTAGAATTGAGTCCTGAATTTTGGGCAGGGATTCCAAAGTATCCTTTGGATAATGCCAAAGCATTTTTTGATCTTGAGAATAATTATTTAATCTGAATGCAGTCACAATATTTTAAAATCTAATGTGAAATTTAATTATGAAATAAAAGATTTTAATTTACGAGGAGGCACAAAATTTGGGAATTTTTATGACAAATATGAAACACACCAATAAATATGAAGTACATACAATGATATCAGAATCACAAGATATTGGTTGCAGTGAATTTACAGGTTTTGAGTGGTTTTGGACGCCCCTGCTACCCATGGCCTGTTTGTCTTATCCCCTGTCATATTTTCTGAAAAATCCCTTCACCAGGATTTCTTCTTCTGGGAAGCTGAGACGCCTCAGAGAAGAAGGAAAACAACATTATCTCATTTGCTTCTCCTGTGTTTTGCTGCTTTGGAATGTGGTTGGGGATTGTTTATCCAACACGTGAATTGTCTTGACCTAATGCCCAATCACGGTCAGGCTGTGTCAGACTCTGAGGAGAGAGTCACGAGTTTTTCATGAGGATCTTGTTAAGCCTTCTGTAAGGATCCTTTCTCTATTCTTTAGTATAGTTTTAGGATAGCATTCTTTTATATAAAATACTAAATTACCCTTCTAAGAACATGGAGTCAGACTCATAATTTCCTCCTTCATCCTGGGGACCCAGCAAATACCACAATCCCCGTCAACCGTGGGAATGCCTTCCCAAAAATCCCCCTGGGAGGGTGGAATTCTGCTGTGGCCGGGGGGGTTTGTGCTGTTTGTGTGCCAGTAAGGATCCCAAATGGATTTATTTCTTCTCCCCCGTGGAACCCCCGGAACAGCAACTGTTCAGCTGCCAGGCCCTGCGGAAGCTGAGCATCCCTGACAACGACCTGTCCAGCCTCCCCACGTCCATCGCCAGCCTGGTCAACCTCCGTGAGCTCGACATCAGCAAGAATGGTGAGGGCTCCCCGTCCCCAGCATCCCCAAAAAAACGGGAGCTGAGATGGAGTTTTGGCTCCTCGAGGTGCAGAAATTCGCGCTCCGTCTCAGGTTCCGCACCCAGCACCTTGTGGGAGGGTCTGTGCAAACCCAGCTCTGGTTTTTCCTTTAAAAAATCGAGTTTTCTTCAGTGCCCTGTGCTCTGGGGGTTTCTGCCTGGCTGGGAGTAGGAATGTGAGGCCAGTTTTCCATGCACTTAGGAATATTCCACTTCTAAAGGGGTTCAGAGCTCGCTGGGCTCTTATGTGGGGGATTTAAACAATTCCCAGGATTTATCTGGGCTGGTTTGCTGCTGTGCATTCCCAAATCTGGGAGTTTTCATTCCATTCTCATATCAATGGGCCT
Source organism: Diglossa brunneiventris (assembly GCA_019023105.1). Classification (NCBI taxonomy): domain Eukaryota; kingdom Metazoa; phylum Chordata; class Aves; order Passeriformes; family Thraupidae; genus Diglossa; species Diglossa brunneiventris. The sequence continues at coordinate 1,034,311 of CM032361.1, forward strand.
AAAAACCTTTGCTATCTAAGCTCAAGGTTCTTCATTTTTAAAAAAAGAGGCTTAGGAAATCCTGGAAATATTGGGAAATTTCCTGTCAGTGGAGGTCTGGAGACCTCCAGACTGTGAAAGAAAAGCAGTTTGGGAAGGGATGAAGGCACAAATCTCAGCACAAATTATGTCACTGTTAATTCTAGAACATTATATAAATCAAGCATTAGCAGAAGAGTTATAATTCTCTATATTCATGTGTTTATTCAGAACTTGAGCCCTCTTGGATGATAATTCCAAACTGTGTTTCCTTCCTGCTCGAGCTGAAGTCTGAGCTGGAAATCCCAACTGGCCACTTATGAACAGACCAGGCTGAACAATTTTTGTGTAGATGATATTTGTCTGTGTCTAATAAATATTTGTGTGCATCTAATACTCTTTCCATGTTTTTTTAGGAATCCAAGATTTCCCAGAAAACATTAAGTGTTGTAAGTGTTTAACAATAATCGAAGCCAGCGTCAACCCCGTGTCCAAGTGAGTACCAGGAGCTCGTTTTGCTCATTCCAAGGGCACAAAATGAGTTCAGGCTTAATCTGAATGTCTTTCTAATTGTTTAAATTTAAACAATTTAAATTTGTTTCTAATTTAAACCCAGGGTGGGTTTGTCTGAGATCTGAGTACTCTGGTAGTGCCAGTCAGGCTATGCAGTCTCCATACACAGGGGTGAGGCTTCACTTGGACACTTGGCCAGCCTTTATTCCTTATAGCTTCCAAAATCTTGCAAAACTAGCAACAAAAAATGAGTTGTATATCCAGGATTTACAAATTGGAGTGAAGGGGAGAAAGGGTGAAATGTTGATGTTTCAGCTTAAAATAAAAAATAGAGAGAAATAGAAGAGGGAGAGGGAGGAAGAATGAGAGGAAAAGAGGAGAGAAGGAGAAAAAAGGAAAAAGATTAAGAGAAAAGAGAGAAAGAGAAGGGATGAAGGAAAGGAAAGGAAAGGAAAGGAAAGGAAAGGAAAGGAAAGGAAAGGAAAGGAAAGGAAAGGAAAGGAAAGGAAAGGAAAGGAAAGGAAAGGAAAGGAAAGGAAAGGAAAGGAAAGGAAAGGAAAGGAAAGGAAAGGAAAGGAAAGGAAAGGAAAGGAAAGGAAAGGAAAGGAAAGAAAAGAAAAGAAAAGAAAAGAAAAGAAAAGAAAAGAAAAGAAAAGAACAAAGACAGAAACACCTTTGGTTTAAATCCCTGAAGCAGGATGGGAGCAAAGGCTGCTGTCCCCTGAATGTGCCAGGCCTTTGCATTTCCTGTTTGTAGCAATGCAGAGAAGATGGGAATGGGCAAAAATGTCTGTTAAAAGTGAGTTCTTCAGGAGAATTTGGGTAGGAGAAGTAGGTGAGAGAGAAAGTCACCTTTCTGCTTCTAAATATACATTGTTATTATCTCCATGGCAACTCGGGGTGAGCATTAAGGTTTGCTCTGTTTTTTTAGGCTGCCAGATGGCTTCACACAACTTCTAAATTTGACCCAGCTCTATCTAAACGATGCCTTTTTGGAGTTTCTTCCAGCTAACTTTGGAAGGTAAGGATGAGTCACCACAGCACATTCCTGTCGCTGAACCCGGCTCAGGCTCCGAGGGACCGGCTCAAAGCTGGCTCCCCTTGAAAAACTGAGCACAAAACCCAGAGATTTTGGCTTTTCGGCCCTGTTTTTGTAAGAGTCAGCAGGAACGGGGCGGGGAGGTGATGGAGGCTGGGGAGAGGTGAGGAGCAGCATCCCCCTGCAGTGACTCAGCTGTGCCGGGGCCAGAGGCAGCAGGCTCCTCTCAGGTCCCCTCCTGGTGACAAAAGGGACAGGAGGGTGAAGAGCTGTGGGTGGGGAGGGCAGGCAGGGGTGGCTGAGGGTGCTGGAACAGGCAAAGGTGGAATGTGGGAGCAGAGCCAGGGAGAGGAGTCCAGGGACAGCAGGGCAGGAGGGCGGGGAGCGAGGGCAAAAATAAACCCAGCAGGAGCAGAGCCAGAAATGTCAGGTGAGGACGGAGCAGAGGTGGTGGGATCAGGGTGCAGTGGGTTTGGCTCACTAATTAGAGATTTCACCAGTTTTTTAGATCTCCCAGCCAAGGCACCAACTGGTGGGGTGGGTTCAGTGCTGCCAGTCAGTCACCAGTGCACCAATTCATCTCCTGCTCGAGACAGGAGTAGGAGAAAGGCAAAGCAGCTCAAAGCATTAAAAGGGTATAGAGAACATTTTATTAACAGTAATAAAAGGTAAAAAAGGAGTAAGAATCAAAGCAAACCCTTCAGAACACTTCTCCTCTTCCCACAAGCTTCTCTTTTCCCGGTGGACAGAGAGTGAGCCCAATTCCCACAGGAGATGGGGGTCCCCACCCTGCACAGCCCTGGCAGAAATGGGGAATTTATCCCACTGGGAACTGCTGGGGTTTCTGCCCTTGGATTGGCCCCTGGGCAAGGAGCTCAGGAGACAAAAGATCAGCGGAGAAAAGCTCTGGTTTTATTACAGAACTCACCCAAGCCCAGATTTAGGCTGGTCCCTGCGGCCACCTGAAAAGTTCTATTATTTATTTAAATTATTTTTATTTATTTTTATTTATTTTCATTTATTGTTATTTATTTTATTTCTTCTTACTTATTTTATTTATTGATTTATTATCTATGGGGACATCAGCTCAGCTCTCCAAACCAAATGACAAAATGTGACAAAATCCTCCTGGAAGTGACACTGGGCTCCTCAGGCCTGGGGAGATAATAATGTTGGGATATTATTATTATTATTATTATTATTATTATTATTATTATTATTATTATTATTATTATTATTATTATTATTATTATTATTGTTGTTGTTGTTGTTGTTGTTGTTGTTGTTGTTGTTATTGTTATTATTATTATTATTGTTGTTGTTGCCTTGTTGGAGGCACTAATAAAATTAATTTAAAATTGCTGGGAAAACCTGATAAGTGTCAAAGCTTTTCAGGAGAAATCAGATCAGGGCAGACATTCCATGAAATTATTTGGCTCTGATTTTTGTCCCACAAAAACTGGACGTTGGATTATTTTGCATAAAGCAGACTTCTTAAAATTAGAAGAAATAATTTCAAATCGTTCTAATGGATTCTTCAAATGCATTAATTATTTTCTCTCCTATTTCCAGACTTGTCAAATTGCGAATTTTGGAGTTAAGAGAAAACCACTTGAACACTCTACCAAAGTAAGTGCTGGGGTATTTACATTTATTCACCTGGAATTTCCAAAAGTGCCAAATATCTGGATTGGCAGCAATGCAGTGGTGAGGTTTTTGTGATGAGTTGCTTTTTGTTTTTCATTTATAAAATAAATTCTACTGAAGGTTTTTAGCAAAAAAAAAAAGGCAATTAATGATTCCCTGATATGAGGGAAGATGGACAATGGTTGATCAGCTGAGTGTAACTCAAAAGCCAAAATGTGACATTTTAAGATAAATATCAGACATTTTAAGATAAATATCTGTTATTGTATGATCAATAAACAAAATTGGGAAGCACCAGATGAGCTAACCCTGGTCAGTGAGGCTGTGGCAGCGTTCTCCTCACCAAGGACTCATCTGAAGTGTTGAAAACACCCTCAGGAAAATATCTTCTCCCATGGTCTGTCCAGAATTAAATGGTTTGGGCTTTACTGTGCCAGCAGGATACTGAGTCCCTTCTGCTCAGGATTATTCAAGTTAAGTGGGGCTTAAGTGGACAAAAATTCTCAAAAGTAAATTCCAGCCCTGGGTTGATCCCTCCCACGGGGCACCGTCAATTATTATTGTTGTTTTTAATGAAGGGGTGGGATTATTTTTAAGTTAAGAATGATTTATTGTTTAGATAAACATTAGTCTCAGAGGTTGTGAGATTTTAGAGGAGTAAGTTGTTGGTTAGAGCTGAGGACTAGTTACAAGTTTCTTCATTTTAATATTTTATATATATGCGTGTGTGTGTATAAAAGATATATTATATAATTTATATATGATATCATATATATATATATGTATTATAATTTATATGGTGTATAATTTTTTAAACTAACAGACAATTGTTACAGGGGTTATTCTACTTTTCTAACTTATTACTTGCTTCTGTTGTACTGTGGATATTTTTCTAATGGGTTTTTAACTTACATGCACACACATTTCTCTTATAACTTTTAAACTCTTACCTTTATAAAACTACACTTTTATAGTATAAACTCTTTACTGTTTTATCAATACAGTTTCTCACTTACTTAAGTCATATAGTTATAACTTACAGAAACATAAGTTGATGGTTTTGTTATGTTTATGTTTTATGTCTGAGTCTGTTTTATGTTTAATGTCTGTATCTTGTATTTTTGCATTAATCCAAGTTTTTTCTAAGGCTGTAGATCCAATCTTTTGGTGTCTGGGGAAGTTTTTGTTTTTCCAATTCCCACCCCTGGGCAGAGGAAAACACCTTCCCAAGGTTCTGGGGGACTTGTTCCCAAATCCAGCTGGAAAATGGAAGGGTTGCAGGGACCTCCTTGGGCCTGGTGACTCAGCGGGGCCTGGAGGGATGAGAAATTCCCTGGATTTGCTGTTCTCATCCTCTGACTCACAGCCTCCCATAAAGCCCTGGCTCTCTGCAGATCTTTGGGAGTTTTTTGGCAGCAGGAACTGTTTTCCTGCAGGACCTGCTGGAAAAATGACATCCAATGGATCCTTTCCAAAGAGCAAGTCCTGATGTAAGGAAAAAAAAAAAAAAAACAACAGGATTTCTCCAGGACTTCAGGATTAATTTGTTTCTTGGGAAGGAGAAGTTGCAGTGCCCAGAAAATGGGCAGGGTTGTGGCATTCTGAGGGCAGCACAGTCAAAATTTGGGATTTAATGTGCAAAGTCACATCCTAAGGGACCAGTGGGAATTTGGGGATAAATCAGGAGCTCTCCAGCTGGGAATGAGGGATGGGAGAGTTTGAGAGGGGAGTGAAATATTTGGGAGCCATGGATCCAATGTAGGAAAATATCATTTGGGAGCAAGGCAGAGGGGGGAAATTTTCCTGTTCTTGCTAAAATTCCTGTCAGGGAATTCTCACCTGAGCCCAAGGGATGTTTGTGCCACAGGGCAGATTCCAGACTCTTCCCAAAGTAAAAGAAAAAAGCAGAATAAAATCAGAATATTCCTGATTGCTCTCAGGAGTCCAACAGGATGTTCAAACCCCAAAAAATCAGTTTAGGGGTGAAAAAAATGGGGAGAGCTCCTTTGGGAAATGGGAAAGGCTGGAGCAGGTCCTGATAGGACAAACAGGGGTTGCACAGTGAAGAGTAAGGGAGGGCCTAAAAATAATGATATTTATCTGAAAAACCAGAACGGAGGGGAAATATTTCAGTGTTGGTGTGAACTCCCAGGGAATGTGGGAACTGGGGAAACTGGGAACTGGGGAACTGGGCTGGCAGCAGCCAGAAATGGGACATTCCCTCCCAGATGACAACGTGTGACTCCTCAGCACTTTGCTCTCCTCTGCTCTCCTTTGTTTGGGTTGCTCTGCTCTGTGGGGGGTTCAGGCTGAAATTCCTGAAATAATCAGATTTTCCAGCCCCCTCTTTGCAGTCTTCCAAAATATTTCATCCTTGTCCTTCTCCTCCTGCTTGGAGTCGGGAATGGAAGGACTACACGGACAGGAGGATGAGGATGATGATGATGATGATGATTGGCTGGGGGTTTATTTTCCTTTTTCCTTTATTTTCCTCTTGTTAAAATCACTCATTTTGTCTTGCTCAGTTTTCAGCCTTAAAATGTTGCTGCTTTCAGCCTTAAAATCGAAACCAGTGGTGTGAATTCTGGTTTTAATTCCTGATTCTTTTAGGCTCTGACTGTACCCAAACAGAACTCTGTGAAAACAGAGGGTTGATTTCAGCCTCCCAGTTTTATTCGTTCTTTTTGCTGTCAAAATTCAGATTTTTCCCTTGAAAAGTTGTTGTTTTGCTTTACCTGTTGTGGGCAATGGAATGCAGGAATTTTCTGCTTTGCCTTTTTCTCCAAATCCCTCAGGCTGGGCTGAATTTCTGGGGTTTTTATCTGCCACAATTTAAGTTACAAAAGGATTTCTGTGCATTCAATTCTGTAAAAATTAAATTTTCCTATTTTGTATAATATTTTCCTATTGATGCTCCAATAGTTTCCTTGAAAAAGGGGAAATTGGATAAATTTTCTTCTCATAATTTAAAACCAAGGACAGCCTGGTTAAAATTTCCATTAAAAAGAGAAATGGACACAGGAAGGATCTTCCTCAATTGAGATTTTCCTTCTGGGTAATGAATGAAGGGGTGAAAACAAGATTTTGGTGCAGTTATAATTGAAAATATCTGGTTTGGCTTCCCAATTAGATATTGGGGAAAAAACCTGGGAGAAAAACACATTTTTCACCCGCAAGAACTTCCTCTTACTAATTTCCATTAAACGGAATTTCCTCAGTCCTTTGAATTCCAAGTGTACTTTGTTGGGTTTTTTTTTCTGTAAATACAATGTGAAAAAATGACACTTTTATCTGTCATTCATTCCATTTTTTTCCCCAGGCCTTCCCACTTTTTCCCATTTCTCTCTCTCCCCCAGATTTAGAGATAGACCCAAAGTTTTAATTGGAATTAATCCCACCAAATGGATGTGCCAGGAACCCACAGCTCCCCAAAATGAAGGAAAAAATCATTTGGGAACAAGGCAGAGTGGGGAAGTTTTCCTGTTCTTGCTGAAATTCAGATTTATTTGGATTATTTGTAACTCTTATTTATGGTTATTTCTTAAAGGGCTGGGACTGTGTATAAGGAGGTTAAACACATTAAGGTTTTTAAGGAGCATCATAAAAACTGTGTGAAAAGCAGATTTTTGTTTTGTTTTTAAAACAAAATCAAGTGAATTAAACAAGATTCTTCCTATTATCAACAACAGAGGCTGTTTTGCAGAGGTGAAATTTGCAAATTTGAAGTTTCTAACCGTGTGGAGTGACAATTGTTGTGCTTTCTGCAGCCAAGACTTTGCTGCAAAGGGAGAAATGAATGAATAGCCCAGAAATTCCAGAATGACATTCCAAGATTACAGCTCTCCCAATCCTTTACCTCCCTTCTGGCAGGAATTTGCTGGATAAAAACAATTTTTACTTCCAGGAACCTGATAACAGAGTGGTCCAAATCCTCCCTGTGCCTTACAAACATCCCTGCCACAAAATCCACATTCCTCCCATCCTCAGCACTTCCCAAACCCCACTTTTGGAAGCTGCTCGGCAAAAATCACAGTTTTGGGTTTTTTTGGTTTTTTTTGAAGCCTGTTGAAGTCAGTGGAAGAGACAATTTAAATCAGCTGAGAATCTGTCCAGGGGGGATAAATTTAGGGGGAAGCTTCACTTTCTCCTGCTATTTTTTGAGATGCTGCTCCACTTTCTCCCGGGTTCCTGATGAGGATGGGAAGTGTTTGCCACGCTTTGGGTTTACAAATATTTGCAGCGTTCCTGGTGCCCTGTTTTCCTCAAATAGCAGCTCTGGCTGGCTTGGGGAACTCACACCCCCCCAGCCTCACTACCTTATCAAAATATTGGCAATATTTTAATCAGCAGCTGCTACTACGAGGTTTCCCTGGAGGATTTTCCAAGCTGGATCCGTTTGCTGCTCAGGGAAGAGGCTGGGAAATGCATCCCATTGTTTTGCTTTGGAAAAAAAAAAGGTTCTTCCCACTGTTTTGCTTTAGGAAAAAAAGGCTTTTCCTATTTTTAAAGGGGGTAAAGTTGTCTGGAAAATTGATTATCAATTTTTATTTTTAAATTAATTTATTTTATTAATTGATTTTATTTTTTAATCGATTTTGTTTTACTATTTTCGAAATAAAAAATTATTTTATTTTATCAATTGATTATTAATTATTATTAATTATTCTTCATAGAATCCCAGATTTTCAAGGCTGGTTTGGGTTGGGAGGGAGCTGAAATCCCATCTGGTTCCATGGACAGGGACACCTTCCATGGGCCAGGTGAACTTTAAGTCTTTTCCACAGAACTGTGGTGTTCTTTTTCAGAGGAAAAGAGGAAATACTATTTTCCATCTCATTAGGAATGCGGAATTCCAGAGAAAAACTTGCTGGCCCCAGGTGGAGGGAGGGGAGAACGTGGATAACCCTGGAGAACCCCCCAGCCTCACCTTCCTGTTTTTGATTTCCGTGCCTCTGCAGCCTTTTAAAAAAGCACATAATATTTTTTAAAACCTCAAAATAATTTTTAAATAAATTTTTAAAAGCACAAAATAATTTTAAAATAAAATCATTTTATTCTGAACCTCGTGGGAATTCCACCCTCATTGCCCAAAGTCTCCGCTCACTCATGAGTGGAAGGAAAGCTCCAAATGGGATCCCCATAAGGGTTTGGGGGAAATCTTTGGCACATTCATTCTCCCCACGACATCCTTTAAGCACTGAATATTTAACTGAGCGTTGCTCATAACTGCTCCTTTCCTGATCCACCTCTGTAAAATGAGCCCATGTCAAAACTGTAACGAAGCTTTCCATAAGAAAAATATAAGTAATTATAGGAGAGAGACAGAAATAGCAGCAGCTGATGGGAAAATCTGATTTTCCATTGGGAACATCAGCAGAGCTTCATTTTTTGATGGGGCCCCAACTCCCTGAAATTAATCTGCCCCCACATGAGTTTCAGTTTCTGGACTTGTTTATTTAACTGTAGAAATGGCACAAATAATGGTTAAAATTTGCATTTGAAGCTGAGTTTACAGTAGAAGCCCCAAAGCTGTTAAAGTTGTGTTCAAAAGAATTTGGGATGAAAGACAAAAGTTTTACCAATTTGAGTGTATTTAATCTCTGAAGAGTTCCAGGACTTAATAATTCAAAAGACATAATAGAGATACATAAAATATTAAAATAGATATAATATAGATAATGTATAATGTGTGTAATAATTAAAATATTAGTTATAATAATATATGGTGATACCTTTCAGTGGAGTTTGTTTCCCTGGTTTTATGGAGTTTATTTCCCTGTTCCTCTGGGGTTTATTTCCTGTTTTTATGGAGTTTATTTCCCTATTTCTGTGGAGAATATTCCCTGTTTCTCTGGGATTTATTTTCCTGGTTTTGTGGAGTTTATTTTCCTGTTTCTGTGGAGTTTATTTTCATGTTCCTGTGGAGTTTATTTTCCTGGTTTTGTGGGGTTTATTTCCTGTTTCTGTGGAGTTTTATTTCCTATTTCTGAGGAGTTTATTTCCCTATTTCCATGGAGTTTATTCCCTGTTTCTCTTGGGTTTATTTCCTGCTCCTGTGCACTTTAATTCCTGGTTTTTTGGGGTTTATTTCACTGTTTTAACAAAGGAAAAGTGTCATTTTCTGGCAATAAAACACAGCACAGCCAGGTTGAAATGCTGAACCAGGGCTGTGTTTTTCAGCCACAGCCTTTCAACAATAATCACTTTTACCTCTGGTACAAATTGCAGAGATAAAATGGTTGATATTTTAGATCACAGCAATTAAGGCTATGCTAATTTTTTGATTAGGATCTGATTACCTCAGGAGGCCTCTGAAGTGTCTGTTGCAGTTCATGTTAAATGATTTCATTATTTTTTATCCTCTTTTTTTTCACTGCGCCCCCCAAACCCAGCGTGGTGTTTGGTTCACTTTGGTCTGTCAGGGCTTAAGGAGAAATTCTGCCCTTGGGATAAAACCCTGCTCCAGTTTTGTTCGTGGAATCAAAGGCAAAAATTGATTTATTAACTTTGAACTTGATTAAATCTGAACCTCAGAGCGGGGGACCTGGCTCAAAAGTCCGAGCGCTTTCTAGTGGTTTATAAAAAAACCACAGCAAATGCATAAATCTCTCTCCAAAAGCCACAATTTCTGTTGTATTTCATTTCAATCACTTCTTGATGTAACACGGGGCATTTTCCCTGGGCAAATACACAAGAATCTACCAAGATTTTATATTATTTATTTTTATATTAAAATAACTGTTGCTGGCTTTTGAGTTCCATGACCTCAGTCAATGTCTCAAGGATGGAATATATTGTTGAAATTTGCATCAGCATCAAACTGGTGCAATTCTTTTTTTTTTGCCATCAGAGTATCAATGCAGCTTTATTTTCCCACTAAAATATTTTCCTTTATTTTCATCCCCCCCCCCCCCAAAACCTGACTGATGTTTTGCCAGTTAAAATCTCATTTTGAGTCTTTGCCCACCTGTTCCAGGTCAATGCACAAACTGACCCAGCTGGAGAGGCTCGATCTGGGCAATAATGAGTTCTCTGAGCTGGTAAGAAATGCTCCAGTTTTTAAGGGGAAACCTGGGGGGTTTGGGTGCTTTGTGCACGGGGCATTAAACTTTTACAGGAGGGGCTTTGTGGGATCATGGCCTTGGGCAAGGGACTCATTTCCCTCCAACCCAACCCAGTCTGGGATTCTGCAATTCCAGCAGAGGTCAATTCTGAACCTCATAGGGAATTTCTGCCCCTAACTCATCCCCAAAATCCAAATTAATTTCCCTGAGGTTGAAATATTTTGGGAATTTTCCGTGTTGCCAGCGCAGGAAGTGAGAGATGCTGTTCCTTAGGAGCCATGGAAGCGCAGGATCGGGGATTACAGTCCTACAAGGGAATAGTTCCTGTAGCTTTAGTTAAAACTGAGATAATTCCACTTCAAACAAGCCCTGAAATGTCACCTGGTGCTACAAAGCTGTAGCAAAGTCTCTACATCTGTTTTATGGAGCAGCTCCCACCCTGTTCCAGGCTGCTCATTTATTCCATGCAGGAGGAAAGAGAGGATTTGACTCCGGCTTTTAATTAAAATCTTCAGCGTGGATAAACAGAGAGAAATTTTTGGGAGCGCTGCTTGGAATTTTAATTGTAGGAATTAAATCCTGCCCGAGTTCAGAGCCTCTCTTCTGGGGGTGGCTTTGGTTTGTGGTGTTTGAAAGGAGCCAATATTCCACATATTTCCACAATATTCCACATATTTCCATGGCAGCCCAGTGATCCCAGGAGTGACAGATCAGGAGAGAGGTGGTCCCATCCTCCTGTTAGGGCCAGAATTCCCAAATTTACCCATTTTTCAGCCAAAATGTCGGAACTGGAACCAAATGCAGAGAGCCAAATGGGCCAAGAGGCCAAGGCACGGTGGGAATGTGCAGGAATGTCACAGGAAAAGTGGTGCTAGTTTAACTCACACCTGGAAAATAAGTATTAAAAAATCCTGTTTTCATGGATTCTGAAACTCTGACTTGGGTTTCCATAGAAATTTTGTTTTTATTGGAGAAAGGTGATTTGGTGGCATGGGAGAGCCTCATTTCTCTGGTGTCCTGGGACTGTTGTGGCCTTTCCTTGGGGCTGGAGAGCTCTGTGCCCTTCCTGATGGAGCCACGGGGCTGCCACGGCCAAAATGAGCTTCTGTTCATTCTCTGTTCATTCTCTGTTCTGCTCTGCTTGCCCACCCTGCTGGATCAGGGTTCCTGCCACTCCAGGAGCAGCAAATCCCAAAGTTGGGCACCTCCCTGGCTCATTCTGGGGAGTCAAACCTGGGGGAGGAGGAGGAGGAGCAGCAGCTGTGCCTGGGGCAGGGCAAGGCTGGAGGCAGCAGCTTTGCCAGGTCTGGCTCCAGAGGTCCAGGAGTCTGCAGCAAGGCTTTGGGAGAAATTCAGAAGGGGAATAGGGAGAGAAAGAAAGGGAAATTAGAATAGAATAGAATAGAATAGAATAGAATAGAATAGAATAGAATAGAATAGAATAGAATAGAATAGAATAGAATAGAATAGAATAGAATGTGACTTCCTCAAGAATTCCTGTGAGTTTTCCATTCAGACTCGATCCCAGGAAGATTTTCTATATGGAGAGGGTGGTCAGACCCTGGGACAGGCTCCTGGAAAGGGACATTTGGACATTTGGGCAATTCCCTGAATAATATCCTTTAAAGTTTGGTCAGACTGGGTTGGTCAGGGAGTGGACTGGGTGGTCAATGTAAAACCCTTCCAGCTGGTTCCCTTCTGTTCCTGTTCCTATTCCTGTTCCTATCCCTGTTCTATTCCTGTTGCTATTCTATTCTATTCTATTCTATTCTATTCTATTCTGTTCTATTCTATTCTGTTCTATTCTATTCTATTCTATTCTATTCTATTCTATTCTATTCTGTTCTATTCTATTCTGTTCTATTCTGTTCTATTGTATTTTATTCTATTCCTCTTTCCATTCCTTTTCTGTTCTCTTCCTATTCCTTTTCTGTCCTATTCCTATTCCCATTCCACTCTATTCCAATTGTAGCAACCTATGTGGAAAATGAGAATATTCCTCAAAGAGACCCAAACCAAAGCATTTCTAACAGAGACAAGCAAGGTTTTAATGGCACTTTGATACCAACCATCCACGAGATCCTGTCAGGATCATGGTGTGCCATAATGTGAATATTCCATGGTGCTCCACAATAATGGGAAATTCCATCATCCTGGGAAGTCACAATCCAAGGAATTCCCCCCATCAAAGTGTGCTCTGCACACGCCAGGAATAGGCCTTGAAGAAAGGTGTCTGCTAATGAGAGGGATTGAAAAGCAAATTAAAGTTGAGAGGGGAAATTATGATTATCCATAATGACCTCAGCCCATGAACACTCCAGAGGGATAAAGAAACATTAATCAGCCCAGGAACAAATAGTATCAAATGCCCATTAATCAATTCAGCCTGGAAATGAGAAGTGGTTTTAATCATCGAAGGACAGCAGAATTTCAGTGGAATTAACAGAGGCAAAATAAATCATCTTTAAAATGCTCACCACTAGTTTTTAATAGGAGCTCATTATGTGGAGATGTGGAAAACAAGAGGTGAGTTCTCTTGTTCATCAGCTTTGTTCTTATCTGCTGAGGCATCAGCAGCTTCTCCCACCATTCCCTGGGCAAGAGGAAAATCAGATTTCTTCTGGGAATGGCAACATTCCAAACCAGACCATGCAGGGTAATCCAGGTCTCTCCTGGGGTCTGGAGGTCCATTTGCTCCTGCCTGTGTTGGAATCATTCCAGGGCAATTGCTCTGCTTCCAAAGCCTGGTTTGGAATGGAATATTTCATGGAATATTTCATGGAACATTTTAATACCAGGTTCTGACAGGCTTTGAAAAAAAAATCTCTACAACCTGGGAGGGCAAAGGCAAATTCCAAGTGTTGGTTTGCTGAGGAAAGTGTTTAGTGGGAAAGGAAAACACTGCTGAGGAAACCTGGGAATGTTTGTGGCCTGGATTTGTAATTCTGGGATTTCACAGCTGTAAGGAGTGAGGAGTGATCTGCGGAATTGCCTTTTTTAGCTCCTCTCACTGATACCCTGAAAGGAATAAAACAGAAGAAGGTTTGATTCTGCAGTTCCAGGTTTTATCGGTGCCCGTTTTCTCCTGTGCATTCCGACTCCTGGCTGTGCCAGCTGCACATCTTAAATCTCCCCAGGATGTGTCCTTTGGGCTCATTTCTTTTGCAAAAGGTTCTAAACTTTTACAAGTTTTGATAAAGAGCAGCAGTGGTTAAATTACACCAAGGGAATGTTCTCTTCTTGTCCTTGAACACCTGGAAGGCTGAGGTGGGGTATAAAAAACCAAAGGGAAGTGAAGAGGGAAGCTCTTTTATTTTCTGAAGAAAAAGTTGATTTTTATTTAACTAAAGACACATTGCTTTACTTAGCTGCCCATAATTGTTTACTCTTTTCCTCAGCCTGAGGTTCTTGAACAAATCCAGAATCTGAAGGAGTTGTGGATGGACAATAATTCCTTGCAAGTGCTACCTGGGGTATGGACATTTATTTTAGGGAATTTTTGGGTGATTTGGTGATTCCCCTGTTTGCCTGGCAGGGAACACCTGCCTGTGCATTTCCTTTGGTGGGTGCAGAGAGGCAGTAATTAATTAATTAATTAATTAATTAATTAAAAAAGCTTTGGGATGGTTCAACACAGAAAAGCTCCACCTGCCTGGTGGAAGGTGGGAATTGGGAATATCCCTTGGATCTGTGTCCAGATGGAGAAGCACCTCAGCGGCATGCCCAGGAATGCCAAATCCCAGCAGATTTAATGAATTTGGATCGCATTAATTAACCGGGGGGGGGTTAATTTTGTTCCTTTGAGGCTGAGCCCACCCCGGCCCTGCCGCGGGGAGAGCAGCGATGATCCGAAGGGGGCTGAGATAACTCCAGATCAGCTGGATTTGTGTGTTTGTCTCTAATTAACGTTCTAATTAACAGCTCTATCTGCTCAAGTAACTCTGTCTCACGTGCTATTAAGTCTATAGGGAAGTTAAAACAGCTCGTGTACCTGGATGTGTCCAAAAACAGGATCGAGACGGTCGACCTGGACATCTCGGGCTGTGAGGGGCTGGAGGATCTCCTCCTCTCCTCCAACATGCTGCAGCAGCTGCCAGATTCCATAGGTGAGGAGAGATCTGGCATTCCTCTCCATTTGATAGATTTTTTTGTTATTTTAATTGTTTTTTTTAATTTATTTTTTGAATTACGGGATTTTCTAATCATGGACCAAGGCCTGCCATTAAATCCCAAAGGAGGCAGAAAATGGTGTCTGGACAGTCCCATTTTGTAAAGTCAGGAGCAGAATTCCCTGGTTGGAAGGAATTGGTCCCCCTGGTTTGCTGTTTTGAGGAAAAGAAGCCAAGAAGGACAGAAATAATTTCATTTAAATGTAAAAATCAGTCTGAGAGCGATGATGGGATTGCTGCTCGTTCACAGTGGGAAAAGAAAATGAAAAGGAAATAATTCAAACTATGAGTTTTCTTTTTATTTTGACTGTTTTACATGCATGGAATTCCTGGATTATTTAGGATCACATCTCTCTCTCCATTGGGATATTTCCTTTCTGTCCTGAGCCCTTTTCCTTTTCCCCTTGACCACAGAACTGTAAAATTCTTCAACTTTAAATCAATTTACCCAGATTCCAACATGGATTGGTAATTAATGTAGCTAATTATTGACACTCTTACTGTGTGTCTTCTCCTCCTGTTTTCCATCTTGTTTTTCATCTCCCCATCAACCCCAAGATTTTTGTTCCATGGCCCAGATTGGTTTTCAGAGGGCATTTAGCAGGAACAAACCCATTTGGAATGACACTCCCTAAAATTCAGAGCAGAGCTGTTCAGGTTGCAAACCATTGCTTATGGGATTCCAGGAGATCTCCATGGGAGCTCTTTATCCATCATTTCTTCCTGCAGGATTGCTGAAGAGATTGACAACCCTGAAAGTGGATGACAACCAGCTCACCATCCTGCCCAATGCCATTGGAAAGTGAGTCCAAGTTTCATCCTTTTTAATTAAAACACCTTTTCCCTTCTGCTCAAGGGGTGTGGGCTTTCAAATAGAAAAGAAGACAAATATACTTTGAGTTGTGAAATAATTTCCAACCCCCAGGCTGTAACATTTTAATTTGGAGCATCACTTTAATCCTGGGGATTTTTCAGTGCAAGGGAGAAGGTGGTAAAATATATCCAATTTTCCAAGAGGAAAACCAAAGGTTTGGGTGTGAATCAACCTGGGTGAGCAGAGAAGTGAAAGCAGAAGAATTTGGGGGAAATCCATCCGTTGCCATGGCAACAGCCAGGGCTTGGAGCTCACAAGGATCTGGCTGTGGCCTCACAGGCGTGGAGAGCTCCTAAAATATGACAGAAACCTCTGTGGGAAAGCCAGGAGGATTCCAGGGCTGGGATCATGGGAGGCTCTCTGGTGTGGGGTCTCACATGCCTCTGCCTCCTTCTGCTGAGGGGCTGCAGCTTGGTGGCTTCCAGAATCCTCCAGAATGATCCCATCCCACCCCCTGCCAGGGCAGGGACACCTCCCACCATCCCAGGCTGTGCCAAGCCCTGGCCCTGGCCTGTTTCAGGAAGAATTTAGCTTGTTGTGATGCCATTTGGGAAAAATAATCCACATTTGTGACCTATTCCAGCTGCAGCCACTGAAAGCCCAGGTTGGCTCATCCTTGGAGTGTTTTGGGTTTATGGGATTTTCATGGAGAGCATTAAAAGCTGGTGATGGGAATCACTGAAGGACAAATCTTCGCTCCCCAAATCTCTGTGGAGCAGCAAATTCTCATCCTAGTGAAAGCTCAGAAGGCTCCAAGATCTCCTGGATGCTGCAAAAAGATGGATTTAAATCCAGCTTCAGCAATTCTGGGAGTCGGGTTCTGAAACCTTTCAAACCTTTCTTGTTTATTGTTGAAAGGAAATGCCCTTTTTTAACCCAGTACCTCCTCAGTGTTTGTCAGGGAGCTGTATTTACATTTCCAAAGGCACAGCCACTGCTCCAAAGTGGAACTGCAGAGCAGCTGGGATCACCTGGGGTCTCCACCCTGTGCTGGAGCCCCTGGCTGTGCTTTTCCAGGGAAAAATTCCCTCTCCTCTAAGGAGGGCAGAGTGTCCCACATCACCGGGAACTCGGCTCTCTGACCCATCCCTTTGGATGCATTTTTGCCAGGTCTCTTTCTCTGAATTTCCAGGGGTGGAACAGGGATGGGCAGTGTGGTGGAGGAGGGAGCATTCCCTCTGGGATGGCTCCATGAGAGCTCCCTGTGCCGGCTCCATGCTCTGCTGGGCAGTCCCACCCTCATTCCTGGGATTTCTCTCCAAAGCACCAGCCCGTGGTGGCTCTCAGAGCTCACAATAGGCCTGGCTTAACCAAACATCCCACACAAAACCTGGGATCCCCTTCATTCCTGATGCAGCCAAAGGCTGGAGGTGTTCCCTGTGGGATCTGGAGGTGGGGAAGGTGCCAGGGGGATTTGGGATCCCCAGCTGGGCCTGGGGCAGTGTTTGGGTCCAGTCTGTGCCAGAGCAGATTTGTATTCCCAGGTTTTAGCAGGATCTGGAGTGGAAGAACCCGAGGGAATGGAGCTGGAAGAGCTGAGATCAGTGAGGAGGAGGAGGAGGAAGAAGAGGAGGAGGACAGGAAGGGCACAGCTGAAGCTGTGGCTGCCCCATCCCTGGAAATTTCCAAGGCTTCCCAGGGAAGCAATTACAGGGAAATTCTGAGGGTTCCCTGGGAGGAACAGCAATCTCTGCTTTCATTTGGCCTCAAATCTGAAGGCTGAAAGATCTTTTTAATAAGAAACTGAAATAAAGGTGAATTAGATACAGAGTGAAGACCCAATCCTGCAGCTGATGCTCCTGTGAGTCCTACAGAGCAAGGTCTGTGGAAGGTGTGGTCAGAGCTAAACTTCTTAACAGATCCTCCAAAATATTTGGGAAAAAACAGAGAATCCTCTGACAAGTCCCTAAGGCAGTGGACGGGGAGATGGGAAATTTTAGGAAGAAATAATTGGCTGTTATTTAACCTCATTCTGATTAAAGTACTTGAGAGCAAGAGGTGGAATGTGAGGAGCAAAGGGGCAGAGGAGCTGGGTGGCGCTCACCAACTTTCACTTGAAGGATTTTAATTTGCAGCCTCCTTTTAGAAGAAGGGCAGGAAATATTTCTTCAGAATATTTTAATGTATGTCTGTAGCCTGTATATTTCATGTGTGTATTTGTATATCTCACTCTGTCATGTGCAGTACACCCATGTATTCCCATTGGAATATTCCCACTCCCCCTCAGTGGTGTCTGGTGACCCAGATCCCAGACCTTCAACCTTAAACCTCTTACTTGGGTTATCAAACGTTAAATTCTTGGTTCCATGACCTTGGCTGCCCTGATCTCTGTCTGAAGTCCTTGGAATCCGTGTTCCTCAATATCCCAGAAAATCTGAACGGTAGCATGGGCAAACCAAACAGCCTTCAAGTGGGTTCCAAAAATCCCATTGTTCTAGACTCCTGCCAGGGAAGTGATGGAATGATTTGGGTTGGGATGGACCTCAGAGCCCATCCAGTGCCACCAGGGACACCTTCCACTGCCACAGGGTGCTCCAGCCTGGCCTGGGACACTTCCAGAGATCCAGGGCAGCCCCAGCACACCTCCCCTGGGTGTTCCCTCTCGGGGCTGGTGGAGCCTGGAGCTGGTGAAGCTCCCCGAGGTTTGGGGGTGTCAGTTTGGGGATGCAGTCCCTGCAGGGCCACTAACGAGGGGTTTGCCGTTCTAGCCTGTCCCTGCTGGAGGAATTTGACTGCAGCTGCAACGAGCTGGAGTCGCTGCCCTCCACCATCGGGTACCTGCACAACCTGCGCACCCTGGCCGTGGACGAGAACTTCCTCCCGGAGCTGCCCAGAGAAGTGAGAGCTGCTCCAGGCCCCATCCCGGCCTGGGATGTCCCCTGGGAGCCACCATCCCATCCCTGGGAGGTCCCCTGGGAGCCACCATCCCATCCCAGCCCTGTGATGTCCTGTGGGACCCAGGATTCCATCCCTGGGATGTCCTGTGGGATCCAGCATCCCATCCCATCCCATCCCATTCCTGAGATGTCCCATGGAGCCACATCCATCCCATCCCATCCCTGGGATGTCCCACAGGATCTGCCATCCCATCCCATCCCATCCCACCCCATCCCATCCCATCCCATCCCATCCCATCCCATCCCTGGGATGTCCCACAGGATCCGCCATCCCATCCCACCCCATCCCATCCCATCCCACCCCATCCCATCCCTGGGATGTCCTGTGGGATCCAGCATCCCATCCCATCCCATCCCATCCCTGGGATGTCCCACAGGATCCGCCATCCCATCCCACCCCATCCCATCCCATCCCACCCCATCCCATCCCTGGGATGTCCTGTGGGATCCAGCATCCCATCCCATCCCTGGGATGTCCCCTGGGATCCACCATCCCACCCCTGCCCCCACAGGCAGGTTCCAGCTGCTGGTGGAATTATCTGGGTGTGCAAGAGGTGATTGGTGCTCACACTGAGCAGTAAATCTGTGGAAAGTTGGGAATGTCCCCGTGAGGAACCCCAGGCACTCCCTGAGGTTCCTGCCAGCAGGAAAATGTCGTTTTCTCTTGAATTTTGGATTTCCTGCCTTTTGTGGCTTTCAGTAAAACCCAGTTTAGGCACCTCCTGACACAAAAAGTGATAATAAACATTCCCAGATCTGGGGTTCCATCATTTGGGCTTTTCCATTCCCGCAGATTGGCAGCTGTAAGAACGTGACTGTGATGTCCCTGCGCTCCAACAAACTGGAATTTCTGCCTGATGAGATTGGCCAGATGCAGAAGCTGAGGGTGTTAAATCTGAGTGATAACAGGTACAGTTCACAGCAACTTTTTTTAGCCAATTTAAGAATTTTATTTTTAGTTTAAACTTTTCTTTTGAGATCTTTATGAAGATATATTTCTCTAAAATATATTTTAAAATTAAAAAATATCTTTAGAATTCTAGTTTAAAAATAGCATCGTTATCATTTAATTTATTTAAACTATAAGGAAAGAATCTTGGTCGTTTTTTCTTCATCTTTGTGGTTTGGTCTCGGCTCCTTTGACATGCAAGGGAAAACTTCAAGAAAACTGAATAAGGCCAAAATCTGGATCTTGGTGTGTTTTAATAGCTTCAAACCCATTTCTTTCTTTTATCTCCTGCTGTTACCATAAGAAAAAAAAAAAAAAAAGAGATCTTGTCTATAGGTTTGTAATATTTAATGATTAAAAAGTTGGTACCCAGGGAACTAGGAAACAAAAATTAGTTATCTTGCATCCACTGAAATCCAAGGAACATTTTTCATTTCCTCCAGCAGAGTTGTTTTTTTTTATCAAACCCCAGATTCATTTTTTCCTTATGCACAGGCCTGTGCTTAGATGAGAAACAAAATGCTTCAAATGAGCTGTTCTTGATCCCTGTCCTGTGGAAAATCTGAATTTCCTTGGGATTTATCCGTGTGGATGTGCCAGGAGTGTGGGGATTTGCAGTGTCAGCACAGCTAGTGCAAGATGTGGGGGGTGAATTCCATTTTCTCTCCAGGACTTGCCGTCCACACCCAGCAGAAATCAGGGAAGGATTTCCCAGCCCAGTTTCATTGCTGAGATTCAGGTTGAACATATAAATATAACTTACATAAAGCCATGGAGAACCCCCTAGAATATTGTTAATATTGTTTAAAATTCCCTCATTCAGTTCCATTCTGTCCTGCATTGCAATTCCGGGGCACAAACTCCATCCTGTCCCAAATCCAGGTGGATGTCCCCAGGGCTGGTCCCTCCTCTGCCCCGTGGGGACACAAAGGACAGTGCTGATCCAGGATTTCCTGGGAGCCAGGACTGCAGGGAACCTTCCCTGGCACGTCAAACCACCCTGAGCAGGGTCACTGCCCCCTTTTCCAACCCAGAATCCCACTGGGAGTTTGAGCTGGGGGAGCAGGAAACTGTTGGGAGGCATTTGGGGTTTTTCCCATTTTTCCCCCCAGTGCTTTTCCTGCTGGTCCCAGGGCCATCACTGGTGTGCAGGGACTGGCTGGGGTGCTGAGGTGGGGCAGGGGCAGGCAGGGCTCCCCCCTTGCTGGGTTCCAGCAGAATGCCAGCTCCCTGCCCAGCTGGGAGGGGATTGGGGTTTCCACTGGGGACAAAGGGGATTGTGGGACCAGCATCCCAGTGGTGTGGAGTGGGATGTGCTGTTCCATGGGGTGGGATGTGCTGTTCCATGGGGTGGGATGTGGTGTTCTGTGGGATGGGTTGTGGTGTTCTATAGGGTATTCCATGGGTGAAATGTGATATTCCATGGGGTGGGATTTGGTGTTCCATGGGGTTTTCCATGGGGTGTTCCATGGGATGGAATGTGGTGTTCCATGGGGTGGGATGTGCTGTTTGTTCCATGGGGTGGGATATGGTATTCCATGGGGTGGGATGTGGTGGGATGTGGTGTTCTATGGGGTGTTCCATGGGGTGGAATGTGATATTCCATGGCGGGGGATGTGGTGCTTATTCCATGGGATGGAATGTGGTGTTCCATAGGGTGGAATGTGATATTCCATGGGGTGAAATGTGATATTCCATGGGGTGGGATGTGGTGTTTGTTCCATGGGATGGGATGTGATGTTCCATGGGGTGGAATGTGATGTTCCATGGGGTGGGATGTGATATTCCATGGGGTGAAATGTGGTGTTTGTTCCATGGGATGGAATGTGATGTTCCATGGGATGGAATGTGATGTTCCATAGGGTGGAATGTGGTGTTCCATGGGATGGAATGTGGTGTTCCATGGAGTGGGATGTGATATTCCATGGGGGGGATGTGGTGTTTATTCCATGGGATGGAATGTGGTGTTTGTTCCATGGGGGAGGATGTGGCAGCTGTGCCCTTCCCACTCCCCCTCAGTGGTGTCTGGTGACCCAGATCCCAGACCTGCAACCCTTAAACCGGACTGAATTGTGTTTAAACCTGGTGGAATTGTCTCCTCTACTTTTCTGGAGTGGTTTGGGAAGTGAATCTTTCCAAACCTTTCCTCCTCCATTGCTGCCAGCTCCAGCTCAGTTTGAACACTGCCCTGCTGAGATGTTGGGACAATTCTTTTGCCATGGAACTTCCCACCCTAATGAAAACTAGAAAGGTCTGACATTCTGCACCAAAGAGTTTGGATTAAGTCCAGACACCTTCTTAATGCTGGATTTTTAGTGATTTTTTTTTTACTTTCTGTGATCCCAGCTTCACTTTCATCACCATTCCGGCAATCCCTGTTGTCCCTTTGGATGAGCCCACGGGTTCACACCAAAGAGAGCTGGGGTTCCCCTTCCTGCTGGAACATTCCTGTGTTCCCACAGCAGTTCTGGCCCTCTGCTCTTCCCTGGAGCTGGCAGAGGAGGGAGATCCCAGGAGCTCTTTCCCTGGAGCCCTTGGAAGAAGGGACACTTTCTGCTCAGGGGAATCAGTATCTGAGTCCCTCAGTGGAGCACTCTGGATCAGGGCAGATGGGAATCCCAGATTCCATTCTGCTCAGGGGAATCAGTGTCTGAGTCCCTCAGTGGAGCACTTTGGATCAGGGCAGATGGGAATCCCAGATTCCATTCTGCTCAGGGGAATCAGTGTCTGAGTCCCTCTCTGGTGCACTTTGGATCAGGGCAGATGGGAATCCCAGATTCCATTCTGCTCAGGGGAATCAGTGTCTGAGTCCCTCTCTGGTGCACTTTGGATCTCTGCTCTTTGCCACTGCAGACCTTCACTCTGTTCCGTGTCTTCTCCTCATCCCTGGATGCTGGGACTTGCTGATCTTTGAATTTCAGGATTTCCTTCAAGCTCCCATGTTGGAATTCCACTCAACCCAAGGCAATGCCTCCAGCTTTCCTTCCCCATGCCACACCCTCTAAGCTGTGTCCAAACTTCTCATCTCCACACCCGGGAGTCCTCTCTCCTTTCCCTTCCCAGCTCCAGGCCTTTCCAAAGGGAACTTTTCCAGGATTCTCTTGGCTCTGCCCAGCAGAGCCAGCAGGGTTTGGACCTGGATCCAGAAGGTGCCTGTGTGAGGTGTTTGTGCAGGAGCAGCTCTGTGGAAGCTCTGGCAGCTCCAGCTCATCCTGAATTTCTCTCAGGGGTGGCTGCTCAGCCTCAGGCACTCTGGGAGTCTGGAAATCCCAAATCCCTTGCCAGTGGCCGGTGTCCCTGTCCATGGGTAGCCACAAACACCTTGTCTCCCATCTGCTTCTCCTCTCTCCTCAGAGTCCTTCCAGGTCTGAGCCCTGTGATTGAGAGGTAGAATTGTAAGAAAAGTCCCTTTGGGCTACACTTCCCACAGAGCCTCGGTTACTGGTAAGTGACCTTTCTTTTAGTTCCAGATTGTTCTTAAAGAGCTGAGAGAGCCCCCACTTCCTGCTCCTGAAAGGACTGAGAGGAACCCCTCTTTCTGTTCCTAAAAGGACTGAGAGAACCACCTTTTCTATTCTTAAAGGACTGAGAGGATCCCCCCTTTCTGTTCCTAAAGGGCTGAGAGAAACCCCCATTTCCATCCTAAAAGATTTGAGAGAATCCCTCCTTTCTGATCTTAAAGGGCTGAGAGAATTTCCCCATTCCTGTTCCTAAAAGAGCCAAGAGAATCCCCCTCTTTCTGTTCCTAAAAGGGCTGAGAGAACCTCCCCTTCCAGTTCCTAAAAGGGCTGAGTGAATTCCCCTTTTCTGCTGAGTGAATTCCCCAATCCCATTCTTACAGAGCTGAGTGAATTCCCCTTTTCTGCTGAGTGAATTCCCCATTCCCATTCTTACAGAGCTGAGTGAATTCCCCTTTTCTGTGCTAAAAGAGCTGAGAGAATCCCCCCCCTTTCTGTCTGTGCTTCTGGGGTCACTCCCACAGGAGTCAGAAGAGCTCCTCAGACCTCACCATCCATCCCCACAAATTCCATTCCCTGTGTCCTTCCCTCCTCCTGGTCAGGAATTAGGATTAGTCAGGGTGTTTGCACATGTGTGGCTACAAATGAAGAATTTTTCCTGCACTGCACAATTTAAAAGCAAAAAAAAAAATTGTGTTAGGAAAAGAGGCTGGGGCCTGGCTTGGCTGGAATTGTTCAAAGCCCAGCAATGATTTTGGGTGCTCCCTGTCTTTGAGCTCGAATTTGAGTTTTTTCTTTCAAAGGCTTTAAAATCAGGCGTTGTTTGACGTTTAGAAGTTGTATCCAGGGGTCTTGGCACAGCAAATGAAAAATGCAGAGTTCTGTGATTGGTTGGGAATGGGACTGGAAAATCAGCGTGGAATGGTCTTGTCCCACATGATTCCAAGGGCTGTGGCCAGCTCTTCTCCCTCTGATTCCCAGCTCTCCACCGGAGTTCCCTGGAGCATCCCAGTGCCCTCCCAGAGACACCTTTCAGTCTAGTCCTGACTTTTGTGTTCCCTTCTGAGGTGCCCAGAAATGTGGGAATCACTTCTGTGGGATACAGGGTCTGGCTCTGGCACAAAAGGGCTTCTCCTCCTGGTTTTTCCCAAATCTCATTTAGGATTTGGTTTTTCCAATGCTCCTTTGGTCACTCCCAGAAGCTGTGAGAGCCTCAGTCCATGGCTGGGCCAGCCCATGTGCTGGGAAAGAGCAGGGTTAGGTGGGAAATGGGGAAGGAATTCTTGGATGTGAGGGTGGGGAGGCCCTGGAATGGAATTCCCAGATTTGCTATGGCTGCTCCATCCCTGGGAGTGCCCAAGGCCAGGTTGGAGCAGCCTGGGATGGTGGAAGGTGTTGAAGGGATGGGATGGGATGGGATGGGATGGGATGGGATGGGATGGGATGGGATTTGAGGTCTCTCCCAGCCCAAACCACCCTGCATTCCATGATTCTATAAAAACAGCCTATCCAGTAGGAGTTGTGGGAAAAATTCAATGAAGATTCCACAATATCCTGCCATCCATTCCCATTCCCACTCCCAGATCCCTTTTAGGAAACTGTGTTTAAATGTCTCATTTAAATGCTGGTTTATTTTTTTTCCCTGCTCCGTTTAATTTTGTCATTTAGGTTCACTATGAATATTTATATTATTTTAATCTTTGGTCTGACATTCCAACAAAAATGAATTTTCCATCATCTTGGAATATTTCTGTTCCAAATCTCCAGTGTCCAATAAAGGGAGCTCTGTGAGTGACTCTGAGGTTCCTCTAAAGCTCCCCGGGACCAAGACTTTTTCTTTTTTCTGTCTTGTATGTGTAATTTTATTACACTATAACCAAAGGAAAATATCAGTCTCTCCTCAGTACCAAAGGATGTGGTGTCAGCAGTTCTACTTCCCAAAGAGAACTCTTAATGTGGAATATTAGTCAGATATATAATAATAATAATAGGAATGGCAATAACAGGAACATTGATAAAATACTGCATTTTAGTAAAATTGATTTTAAAAGCAGTGAAATTTTGGTTATTTCAGTGTGATAAACATGCTGCGTACAAATCTTTAAATAAATTACTTTGGAAAGGAAGGATTCACCTTGTCCCAATATTCTCCTTTACAGACTGAAGAATTTGCCCTTCACTTTTACCAAACTCAAAGAACTGGCAGCCTTGTGGCTTTCTGACAACCAGGTAATGCCTTTCAATATTCCCATTTTCCTTAGGAAAGGGACTGTCAATGAACCCTGTCACTCAATTCAAGATTTAGAAGAATTTTGGAAGGGTTTGCTCCCAGCCCAGCTGTAGATTTCCATATCCAGCCATAAATCCTGTTGGGTGTCACTTTTTAGCATGGAAAAATCACTTTTGCAGGATTTATTTTACCAGGATCAGCTCCTTCCTCCTTACCAAAGTAGTAAATAAAGGGCAAAAGCAGCACGGGAGTATTTTTGAAGTAGAAATTCAAGATGTTTGTCCCCAAACTCGTTATTATCCTGTTCCCACCCTGTGCTCCATCTGCTCCTCTACCCTTGGCTTCCTCTTCCCTTTTCCCACCCATTCTCCCATCCCTGCACATTTTCAACTGCACTGCAGTCAGGGAGAGTTCAAACGAGTCAAAGCTGCACGAGGACTCTGGGTCTTGCTTTGGAGAAAACTCATTTTTCTGTGCCTTTGAAATCTGAGGGGGCCCTTCTTTGTTCCAGGACTCTGGTTTATAGCAGATATTCTTTGGGATTCTATTTTGAACCGAATTATGCAACAGGAACCCTGAGAAATGCAACGGTTCCAGCAGCAGCTGAGCCCTAAAATAAGTCTGAAATGTACATTTAGTTTTAGAGCCGAGCCAAAAATGTGGAAGCTGAAAGGGGGGAGGGGGTAATAGAAAATTATGATTAAATTTTAATGTGTTAAATGAGGATTCTTGGGGGTTTTGCATTTAAAAATTTGCATTTTAAAAAATAACACTGCCTGGCTGTGCAGCCCAGGCACAGAACACCCCCAGCCCTTTCAATATACAACATTTTCCAGCATTTTGACTTTCCTGTGGCACAGCAAGGACAGATTTCCACTCTCTGGGCTGTGACAGTCACTCCTGGACCAGAGTGACTTTGGGTAGAGCAAAGCAGTGATCAAACACCCCCAGCTGCAGTCAAACCCAGCAGGAATTCCCAGGAAATGCTCCTTGGGAGTTCTGCTGTGCCCTGCACCAGGTTTACTCCTGGGTGAACTGCCAGCCGCCAGGAATTTACTCCTCATTGTTAATTAACTCTTTGTTAGGCCTGGCTTAAAACGCATCCCAAGGGGTGTTGAGGCGTGCAGTGCCAGGTGAGCTCCCTGATCCTTTTCCCCTGGAGCAGCAGGCAGGATTGCCCATGCCCCCATGGCTGGCAATGCCAGGAATTGCAGCGGAGGCGCGGGAGGCTCCACTCTCCTGCGGCCCACGGGGAATTTGTGTTCCTGCAGAGCTGCAGCAGCCTGGGGGTCCCTGGGCAGGGGGAGCTGGAGCTGCCCAGCTGACAGCAGTTCATGGATGTGTTCCCTTTCTGGTGGTGGTGGTGGTGGTGGTGTTGTTGTTATCCCATCATTGTTGTTGTTATTGTTGTTATTATTGTTAATATTATTGCTATTTATTATTATTATTTCTATATTATTATTATTATTATTATTATTATTATTATTATCATTATCATTATCATTATTATCATTATTATTGTTATCACGTTATTATTGTTGTTGTTTTATTATTGTAGATATTATTGTTTTTGTTGTTGTTACTATTATCATTATCCCGTTATTATTATTGTTGTTGTTATTTTCCCGTTATTAGTTTTTTAATTATTATTGTTTATTATTCTGGTTGTTCTGGTTGTTCAGGCTGTTCTTGTTGTTGTTGCTATTTTATTCTTGTTGATATTATTGTTTTGGTGTTGTTTTTGTTACCTCGTTGTTGTTGTTATTGTTATTATTACTACTACTACTATATTCTGGTTGTTCTGGTTGTTCTGGCTGTTCTTGTTGTTGTTATTGTTGTAATTATTGATGATATTATTATTGTTGTTATTATTATTACTATTATCATTATCCCATTATTATTATTGTTGTTGTTACCTTATTATTATTAGTAGTAGTAGTAGTGTTGTTGTTGTTGTTATTATTATTGTTGTTGTTGTTGTTATTATTGTTGTTGTTGTTGTTATTGTTGTTGTTGTTGTTATTATTATTACTACTACTACTACCACTATTCTGGTTGTTCTGGCTGTTTTTGACGTTATTATTGTTGTTGTTAATATTATCCCATTATTATTGTTGTTGTTATTGTTGTTATTATTGCTATTATTGTTGCTGTGGTTGTCCTCATGCCGCGTGCTCCCTCTCCCCACAGTCCAAGGCCCTGATCCCGCTGCAGACGGAGGCGCACCCCGAGACCAAGCAGCGCGTGCTCACCAACTACATGTTCCCGCAGCAGCCCCGCAGTGACGAAGGTAACACCCCACAGCTCGGGGGGCCCGGGGCTCAGCCCTGCCCCTCTGACATCCCACGGCCACGGGGACACCCCGGCCTGGCCCGCGTGGATGAATCCTGGCATTCCCAGGCTGTCAGACTGACACTTCTGATTGACACTTTCAGATTTACACTTTCAGACTGACACTTCTGATTGACACTTTCAGATTGACACTTTCAGACTGACACTTCTGATTGACACTTTCAGATTGACACTTTCAGACTGACATTTGTGATTGACGCTTTCAGATTTACACTTTCAGACTGACATTTCTGATTTACACTTTCAGATTTACACTTTCAGACTGACATTTCGTGATTTGTGTTTTCAGATTGACATTTTCTGATTTACAATTTCAGACTGACATTCTCTGATTCACATTTTCACATTGACATTCTCGAATTCACATTTTCACACTGATGTTTTCTGATTCACATTTTCAGGCTGACATCTTCTGATTTACAATTTCAGACTGACATTCTCTGATTCGCATTTTGACATTCTCTAATTTACATTTTCACACTGATGTTTTCTGATTCACATTTTCAGACTGACATTTTCTGATTCACATTTTCACATTGACATTTTCTGATTCACACTTTCACATTGACATTTTCTGATTCACAGTTTCACATTGACATTTTCTGATTCACATTTTCACATTGACATTTTCTGATTCACAGTTTCAGACTGACATTTTCTGATTCACAGTTTCAGACTGACGTTTTCTGATTCACAATTTCAGACTGACATTTTCTGATTCACATTTTCACATTGACATTTTCTGATTTACACTTTCACATTGACATTTTCTGATTCACATTTTCACATTGACATTTTCTGATTCACATTTTCACATTGACATTTTCTGATTCACAGTTTCAGACTGACGTTTTCTGATTCACAGTTTCAGACTGACATTTTCTGATTTACCCTTTCACCCTGACATTTCCTGAACCCCTTTTATTTTCAGAGAGGCTTTGCAGGAGCAGTCTGAGCCCAGCTCTGGGTGTGCACACCGCAGGAATTGCTGGCTCCATGGAATGCCCAGCTCCATGGTGTGGGGGCTCAGGGCTCCCAAACCTGGCTGGATTGAGGCTTTGCTCCACTAAATTCCCATTTTCACACTGCCCCTCTGCTCCAGGGCTGCCCCAAGCCCTGGTGCTGCTTCCCACCACTCTCATCCCACTTTTATTCACAACCCTGGAGTGGCTTTCTCAGTTCCCAAGCAATCACCCGGGTGACCAAGCAGGAAAATCCGTTTGGCTCATTCCCAGCTCCCTTTCCAATTCCCTGCAGATTTCCAGTCAGACAGTGACAGCTTTAACCCCACTCTCTGGGAGGAGCAGAGGCAGCAGAGGATGACTGTGGCCTTTGAGTTCGAGGACAAGAAGGAAGAGGAGGAGAATCCAGGGAAAGTCAAGGTGAGTACTGCTGGATCTGTTCTGGGATTCACTTGTTGTGAATGGGCAGGGCTCAATATGCAGGTCTTGAATTGAGCTGGGTTTGGGTTTTGATATCAGATTCCTGCTCTGTCCCAAAGGGAATTGAGACAGAATTACTGTCCAACTTTTTTATTTACAGATTCTATATATTTACATATTATGTTATAAATTATATTACATTATAAATTATATTATATTTATTATATTTCATATATTTTCATATTATATATATATTATATTAATTTTTACAGAATTGCTGTCAACCACTGCTTTTTCAGGAATATTTGAATCCCATGGGGGATCCCATATTCCCCTCAAAGCAGAAGTCAACGAGGGCTTTGCAGCCTCATGGAATGTACAGCGGAGAGGGCATCACCTGTGAAAAATTAAGTTCAAAGCATGAACTTCCTCCCCCAGTTTTGTGAAATTAATGTCATTGCAGAGTTCTCCATCAATCCCTCAATCAGCTGCATTGTCAGGAGGATATTTTCAGACCTGTCAGCCTTTACATGGCATGGAAATCTCTCTCTCTTGAATAATATCAAGGAATTATCCCACACTTCAACCCTGCAGATTTCTAACTGTGGTAGAACACCCAGGGTAACATGTAGGATCAGAGATAAAATCATCTGAGGAGATTTAAATCAGATTTTTCTTCTCAAATTAACAGTTCTCTTGTCAATAGCATTTTAACACCCCATTGAAAACTTGGTGGAAATTCTTAATTTTTTCTTCCAATATTTTTCCCAGTGGGGAAGTTCTCTCCAGCTCCTGTGCCCAGAGCTAATGGACTCTTCTGCTTTAGTGAAACAGAAAATGAAGCCAAAAGCAGGCTTCACCTCACAATAAATAGATTAAAGTGAAATTTTACCCTGGATGAATTGCAGATTTATGGGTCATGCATGGAAAACAGCATCTGGGAAAGTTTTCTGTTGTTCCACTACTTTTATCAGAATTTTCCCTGAGGGTGGCATGGCTGGTGGTTTCAACATGAACATTTTTAGCAGTTCCACCAGAGCTTTAAGGGATAAATTTAAATAAATATAAATTCTCAACAGGCAGTAACCACCAACTTTGCTGCATTTCGTAACAGCAGAAGAAATTTTCACCTTTTATCTCTCATCAAACTGAACTTTCAGCCAGACAGATGTTAAAATAGATTTGATAATTGGGATTGTTCAATAGCTTTTTTCCATCAAGGATTTTGAACTTCTGAAAATTCTCTCCTCGGGGTCAGGCTGCTTTTGATGTAGCCCTGGAAAGGGATTGGCAGGGAATTCGGATTTCCTCTGGGATGGGGAGTGTGGATCCGTCAGGGAAAGATCTGCATCCCACTGCTGTCCCCCACCAGAGCTGCAGGAGTTTGGCTGTTTGATGTCAACACTCCTAGAGAGGTGAAACTCCTGCTGCAACCCCCGTTTGGGGTTGTGTGTCTCATCCCAGCCTCCAGTCCCTCCTCTCTGCTGGAATTCCTGAGGATTCGCTCTGTGCCTTGCCCTCAAGCCATGGCCTGAGCTCTGGGAGACACCAAGTGCCTCATTAGGCCACCCCTGAACACGATTTCGTTCAGCCAGAATTGAAGCAGAGCTTTTAGTGCTGCTTTCCAGACCTGATCTGTCTTTTTTCTGTGGGAATTCTTCATTAAAAGTGACATCCCACTCACAGATTTTAACATTTTCTGTTCTACCCCGTGACATTTATTCTCTCCTGGTTCGGATCTGGATGCCAGCACTTGACACAGTTTTATTTACCAAATCAATCATTCTTTTGCCTCTGAAATATTCCTATGGACAGACCATTTCCAGCTAAATCCAAAACTCTGGTTTTCCTGCTCGTTGGGAATTTAAATCCAGCAGCTCTGGCAGGGAGCTATTCAAACCAGCTCACCTACACCACCAGGTAGAAGTTGCTTGTCCTGGTTTAGGGCAAATCTGGGAGTGAACCCCTAAAGGGGTTCCTCTAGAAAAGCAGATTGAATTGGCCCCTCCTCCAACCAGTTCAGGAGAAAATACCTTTTTAGAGAAAAGTGGAAAAAACCTGTTTATTAAACAGCAAAACAGTGGAACCTAAACAATGTTAAACTCCAGACCCTTTATCACCAGCAGGAATTTGAAGCTTCCCAGCCTCGTCACCCTGAGACGCTCTGGGAAAGTTGGGAAGTTCAGATGAGTGGGTTTTGCAGGAACTCTGTGTGTCTGTCAGTCAGTCAGGGCTCAGTCAGGCCTTGGGCACTCCCTGGAGAGCTCTGGGTCTGTGCTCCCGTGCCAGAAAGAGCCACAGACACCCGGCTGTGTGTGAGCACCATCCATCTCCAGGAGGCACTGGCTCCCAGAGGACCAGCTCTGCTCTCAGCTGCCATCCATAATTCACATTAATTGAGTACAGGAGCGTGGCTGAATTAATTCTGCATTTACAGCAGGGCTGTTTGCGAGGGCGTGCTGGGATGTGTCAGCAAAGCGCGGAGCTACCAACACCCTCCCGGGGGGGAGATGGGCTTGCAGGGAACCATTCCATCCCTTATCTTATGGCACTGGGATTGCATTGGATGCTGACAAAGAGGGAATGAGCAAATTTCAGTCCTGAACTCCTCAAACTGCCCAGACAGATCCCCCAAACCCCGAGGGAAGCGCCCTCAGCCCAGAGCCACAACCAGGCTTTCCTTTGCGCTCTGTTTCCATCCTGCATTCCTGCCTCCACTCCTAACTCTGCCTCCTCCTTCCCTGGCTGCTCAGGTGGAGATAAACCTCAAGCGTTACCCCACGCCCTACCCCGAGGATCTGAAGAACATGGTGAAGTCTGTGCAGAACCTGGTGAGCAAACCCAGCCTGGGTGTGCGGCCCGAGACCGTGGCCCCCGCCGCCAGCACCGACCCCACGGGCAAGGACAAGTACGAGCACAAGTGGCCCCTGACCCCCAAGGAGATCTCCGTGGAGGTACTGGCAAGCACCCTTGCTCCTCTCCAGAATTCCAGACCCTTTTTTTTTAGAGTTTTGGAGCCCCAAAGGATGGTTTGATCCGCTGGGACCCTCAGGTCGTTGTCGGGGATGCTCAGCTTCCGCAGGGCCTGGCAGCTGAACAGTTGCTGTTCCGGGGGTTCCACGGGGGAGAAGAAATAAATCCATTTGGGATCCTTACTGGCACACAAACAGCACAAACCCCCCCGGCCACAGCAGAATTCCACCCTCCCAGGGGGATTTTTGGGAAGGCATTCCCACGGTTGATGGGGATTGTGGTATTTGCTGGGTCCCCAGGATGAAGGAGGAAATTATGAGTCTGACTCCATGTTCTTAGAAGGCTAATTGAGTATTTTGTATAAAAGAATGCTATCTTAAAACTATACTAAAGAATAGAGAAAGGATTCAGACAGAAGGCTTAACAAGATACTGACACAGCCTGACCGTGATTGGGCATTAGGTCAAGACAATTCACGTGTTGGATAAACAATCTCCAACCACATTCCAAAGCAGCAAAACACAGGAGAAGCAAATGAGATAATGTTGTTTTCCTTTTTCTCTGAGGCTTCTCAGCTTCCCAGGAGAAAATCCTGGGCAAAGAGATTTTTTCAGAAAATGTGACCGTGACAATCCACCTGTAAAGTTTTATGTTGAGCTGCTGGGTTGCATTCAGGTTTAGATTGAGCTGCTCAGTTTCGTCCAGCCTTAGACTGAGTTGCTGTTTTTCCCAACGCTGCTGAATTTTTGGGTTGAGATCTCCCCAGATGGGAATTTTGCTGTGGATTTCTCCCAGCACTCTGTTCAATGTCAGTGATGTGAGGTTGGTGCATGACAGGAGGATGGGCCCAGGTACCATTTCCATCCCATCCCATCCCATTTAATCTATTCGAGACTCCTTGAGATTGCTGCCAGGAGCAGAAATCTGAAATCTTCAATTAACCCTGCCCAGAGTTAATGAAGGCAGCAGGAGAGCTCCTTCCAGTGCAGGGAGCAGCCCTGGATGCTGTGAGCTGCAGAATCCAGCTCTCCCTGGAGTGTTTGCCAAGCGCACGGATAAATTCTACCCCAGCATTAATCCCCAAAAGGTGAATTCCTAAATCCTGCAGTCCTGCTGGAGCCTGGCTCTCTTACCCCACCAAAGGAGGGGACTCCCTTCCCATGGGAGCTGAAAAGCTTTTGGAGAGGTCTGCAGGAATGCCTGCATTCCTGAAAGCCTTCGCAAAGCTTTAATGCTGAAAATAAATAAATGGGGGAAAACATTTTTCCTTCTTTTTCACTCCTTTGTTATCTGAACGTTGTGATAAACTCCTTGTCCTTGAAATATCCCTGTCTGTAGCCAGTCCTGAGGGCAGGAATTGTTC
The DNA here is from genome assembly GCA_019023105.1 of Diglossa brunneiventris. Lineage (NCBI taxonomy): Eukaryota > Metazoa > Chordata > Aves > Passeriformes > Thraupidae > Diglossa > Diglossa brunneiventris. The sequence continues at coordinate 1,067,239 of CM032361.1, forward strand.
TCCCTCAGATTTCCATGTCTGTGGCACAAATATTACACATTCAGCTGTAGCTGCTCTCTCAGTGCTGTGTTTTATTTGCAATCAAACATTTTCATTCCTTAAAACAATAACCCCCCAAAGTTTTCTCTTCGAACTGGCTTCAGAAGACTTCAACTCTAGGCACGATTTCAATTAGGACTAAAATATTGAAGTTAAATATTTAATTTCAACTAAAATAGCTAAGTTAAATCACTCATGTTTCCATCCAAATCTGAAATCCTCAATTCCACCACGATTCCTTTTTACTCATTAAATTCTCACTGTGCAAATCTGGTCCTTGAACCAGCTGGTGACTCAGGCCGCGAGTCTTGACATTCTGCTCTTGTTGCTGAATATATAGAATTTATTTTGTATTATCTATCATTTGAACTTGAGTATTCTCAACAGCTTTCTGTGGGTTTTCATTATCCCTACGTGTTTCCACCTGGAATTTGATCCATGTGGCCTGGCAGAGGTTTGGTCTCATGGCTGTGGCTGGCGATGTGGCCTCCAGAAATCAGTGCTTTGTTATTATTTGTTAAAATAATGCTAATTTTTTTTTAATGAAAACACAGACGTGCCAGTGAGCTGAGCCCCATCAGGGCCCTGGGAGCTGGCAGAGCCAGGGAATGCATCCATCCCCAGGGAGGAGGAGATGGCAGTGACACCACAAACGTGGGGTGCAGCTGGGGACACGTCCCCGGGGCTGTGTGGATACAGGGATCTCACAGAAATCTCCAGGAAGAGCTGAGCTGCTGCAGCCAGAGCCCGGGGTGACTCCTGAAGTGCCACTAAAAAATGGGAGCGCAGTTCCCTCCCTGCAGAGCTGGGAGCTCCCCCTGTCCCCGGCAGAGATGAGATTTCAGCTCCTGAGCTGTGATGGGGGAACTTTTCCAGATTTTAATTTCCCTGGGATGGAGTCAAGAGCGGTAGCACAACTATTCCAGCAGCTGAAGGAAAGAAAAGGGATGATCTCGTCCTTCCCAGACATTAGGAGGGGTTTTCAGCTCCAGTCAGGGTGGTGCAGATACATTTCCCTCTCCTTGGCTTCCTGCACCAGGATAAAGCACACGGGAAGTGTAGGCAGAGTGTGAATGGATTTGTGAACAATATTGGCCTGATTTCAGTTGTAACCCATTAAATAAAACATAATTAAACTCCATTTGCTTTGCAGATAATTAGCAGACAAACTCAAGCCTCGAGTTAAAGTGCACTTTGAAATTGCAGGTGTGTTGTGATGTAGCTAAAGGCTGAAGGCAGTTTCTGATCCCAGGTAATTGAATTTCAGGTGCACTGCTCACTTTTCATCCTCAGATAAGCTGGTTTCTGATCTCTTTTGGCTTTTCCTGCAATTAATTTTCACGTGTCTCTTCAGAAACTGTTTCTAAATAATGAAAGGGAGCATCTGGAATGAGGAGCTGCATGTCAAATCCACTGTACATCCTTCACCTCCATTCACAAAAAGCAAACAATGTCTTGATTAATCATCAATTAAAACAAACCTCTTCATCATTCTAATTCTTTCTGTAAGATGTGAGTTTTGGCCAAAGAGGAGTCTGGGATTATTCAGGGAGTTGTGCTGCCTTCCCTTGAGAAACAATGAGGAATATCAAAATCAGCAAGTCAGGTCTTTACAGTTCCTGTTCTTGATGGGTTTGCATTGAGAATATCCCACATTTCCTCTGCCTCATCCCTTCCCGCAGCCCTGGGCTGCTCCAGGCAGATTCCAGGAGTCTGAGCATTCCAAACATTCTGTCCCTCTGGATTATAATTTAATTTAATGTTTATAATATAATGTTCTTGTGTCCTCAGCCTGAATATTTGGTGATATTTCTCTTGCCAGTTGTTTTAATGGTTTGTGCCAGGTATTTTCTCCTCACCACAGTTCTCTGCCTCTTCCTGCATCCTTCCCCAGTTAATCCTGAGGAATAAATCCTGAGGAATAAATCCTGAGGAATAATCTCCAGGCACCCACTCAACACAGTTGCATTTATCTCTTCCCTTTCTCCTTGCAATTTTCTTCCTATTAGTGACCTTTTTGTTCTTCAACTTGTAAGAAAAAGGTCCTCTTAAAGAGAGTGGAATTAAATGGAATATGATTTGGGGTTTTTACAGCGTATTTCACACATTCATGGCAGATTCACAAATGCCAGAGTGGTTCTTTCAAAAGTGCATTGTTTTTTGTTGGACAGCTGGGCTGGGGGATGAAAAGAAAAAGAAAATCCTATAAAACAGGGAACTTCATGCACCTGAAGTTCACCATCTTGTCAAAAATGGAGCTGCCGGGTCTTCCTCTCTTCCAGCAAGGTGGGGGCAGTTTGATCTTAAAACTCCTGGAAGTTTCATGGCACAATATTGGGATTCCAGGTCCAAGCTAAAGAAACCAAAGAACCCCCCAAGAGCCCCCAGCCTGACCCTGAGCTCAGCCCGAAATCACCTCTGGAGGCCCCGGGCAGGGAGGACAGAGCCCAAGGCTCAGAGGTACAGGCACACCTGGGCTGCTCAGGTGGAGAAATTCACCCTCTGCTCTGCACCCACACTGCCCCCAAAGCTCAGAGGTACAGGCACACCTGGGCTGCTCAGGTGGAGAAATTCACCCTCTGACTGCTCTGCACCCACACTGCCCCCAAAGCTCAGAGGTACAGGCACACCTGGGCTGCTCAGGTGGAGAAATTCACCCTCTGCTCTGCACCCACACTGCCCCCAAGGCTCAGAGGTACAGGCACACCTGGTCACACCTGGGCTGCTCAGGTGGAGAAATTCACCCTCTGACTGCTCTGCACCCACACTGCCCCCAAGGCTCAGAGGTACAGGCACACCTGGTCACACCTGGGCTGCTCAGGTGGAGACTTCACCCTCTGACTGCTCTGCACCCACACTGCCCCAGCACTGGGCTCCCACCAGCTGGTCCCCCTGCTCTGGGACAGGGCACTGGGCTCCTTGGGAGCACCAGGGGAATCCTCTGCACGGGGAAGGGAGGGCTGGGTCACTCCATGTGGAAATCACCATGGAACTGCCTTAGGAATTAGCCCTGAGGGCATTGATTAAACTGAGGATGGCTCTTCTGAGAAGGTCCTGCCTCCAGCAGAACATCAGAAACAGAGGGTCTGAAATGGCTCTGGTGCAAACAGGATTAAATTCTCCAAGGATAAATCACATGGCAAATGCTTCTACAAATCCCTGTCGCTACAAAAGGTATTTAATGGCAGTAAACCCCTGAAAGTTTCCTCCTTGTAAGTGAAAACAAGAAAATGTTTTAAACCTTGCAGCATTAATCATTCTAGCAATGCAGATTTGGTTTGGGTACTGCAGTTTAAATTGTTTCTCTAATTATTACATCTCTCCCTCTGGCCTTCCCTCTCCGAACTCACTGGAGAACCTTTACAACCTGTCAGGATACAGAGACCCTCCTGTGTCACCCATCCCTGTCTCCTCATCCTCCTCATCTCTGAGCTTTCTGCAGGGATGAGAAAAGCCTCAAAATTCCCATTGGTACCTTCATTCCCTCCTAGCCACCCTAGGGGCCTAACTGTCCTAATCTAAAATTTCTCTTGCTAAGAACGAGTCCCACTTTCCTCCCTACAGTTTAACTGGGGTTATTTTCAGCACACGTCCTGTTGCAGGGCCTGTGTGAAGGTCAGGTGTGCTGAGCCCTCAAGCAGAAGTTTATTAAATCCAAATAATTTTAATTTAGCCACAGACTCCTCAGAGACAAAGCCATTTTAATTAAGTACAGCTCCAGGGACAGCTGAATCTCTGGAAGGACTCACCAGAAATAACTGAGCGAGGAATCCTCCCTCTGAAATGCCAATTGTTTACACTCAATTAGTGTTTGTTTCTTTCTGCTGGCAGCATTTTTGGTGACCTTGGCTTCCTCAAAAATGTTTACGTGGCCTTGATGTATCTTGCAAGTTCCATCTGGTTTGTCCACATTTCCATAACGAGCACATCACCCTAATTTTGAGGAGGATTAATTAGAACTTTCTGCTGACAAATTAGAACTTCCTGCACTCCCCGTGTGGTGGGTTTGGGCTGTTTGAATGATTGCGAGGAGAAGGCTGTGCACTGTTTGTGTGCTGCAGGTTGAGGTGTGGCTGTTCCCCGTGCTCACTCTGCCTTGTTGTGTCCCTCAGGATGCCTTTGGACACCCTGCCAGCGAGATGAGGATAGGGGAGCTCCGTCCTTCCATGCCCGAGACGCCGCTCTACCCCCCCAAACTCGTCCTGCTGGGTAAAGACAAGAAAGGTACTGATGGATTTGCAGCCTTTGAGATGAAACCTTGTGATGGGGATGTGCCACCTCTGCTTGTAAACCATAGCCCGTGGGCATTTGTGCGCGTATCAGTACAACGCAATGCAATGCAATAATAGATTTAAGTTCAAAATGTGTTTTTCTGGCGTTCCGGTCCCGAGTGCCGTCCCTGAAAGCGTTTGCTGTGTTTTGTTTCAGAGTCGACAGATGAGTCTGAAGCAGATAAGATCCATTGTCTGAATAACAGCGTTTCCTCAGGCACTTACTCAGACTATTCCCCTTCCCAGGCTTCCTCAGGGTCCTCCAACGCGCACGTAAAAATGGGCTCCCTGCAGACCACGGCTAAAGAAGCAGTGAATAACTCTTTGTGGGGGAACAGGTGTGACATCTTTCCTGACACAGCTTCTGTTTCCCTTTTGTGCTCTCTGGGCCCTCAGAGCGACCCCGTTAGGGCGTTTGGGTTTAAAAATCCACGTTTTTGTCCCATGTTGGCTGTGCAGAGATGGCCACCCTCCATATTCCATAATCCCACAGCTGGTGGGATTCAGCTCTGTGCCATCGCCAGGCATTAAAGCTCCCGGAGATGGAGCTGCAGCTGTTGGTGTCCCATTATTGCTGTCCCGGCTCCCTCTGCCCTGGACGTCCAGAAAGGTTCTTGGAGAGTCATAAGCTGCACTGGAAACATTCCAGGACCAGCCTGTCCTGTCTGTGCCTGCCCTAAATCCCCTCACATTGTTCCCTCCACCGCTCTGCCTCGTCAAAGAGCTGGATGGGAACAGGTAAAAACTGCTTTTGTTTGTGTCTCTGGTTAAAAAGTGGGGGAAACTTTCTGCTGCACTCATCCGTTATTTTTACAGCAGGAAAGTCTGTTCAGCGGGATTTCTGGGAACACAGCATGGAGCCAGCCAGGCCTCTGAGTGACTCCTTAGCTTCTCCATGTGTGTCCTGGCAGAGCCTGTGCTCCGGGGCAGAAACCTGCTGCCACCGTTCCCGTGCCAGCGGCACGGCATCCACGGCGTTCCCAGCGGCTTGAGAGTAGCTCAGCCGGTGCTAAAAACACCGAGGGGGCAGGTTTGATTCCTGGACTCAGTGATCCTTGTGGGGCCATTCCAGCTGGGAATATTCCGTGCTAAGCACTCCTGGAGTCCCCCAGCGCAATCCCAAAGCCAGAGCGCAGACGGGAAAGAGCCGAGCTGCTTTCCAAGGACGATGAGTGCTGGCGTGCCGGGACAGAGGACGTTTTATCTTGTTCCCCTCTCTTGTCTTTGCAGGCTGGCCCAGTCGTTCCCACAGCCCCTGGAGACCAAGCCATTGCTGAGCCAGCGGGAAGCGGCTCCGGCCGGGAACGTCCCGGCGCGCCCGGAGCGGCGCCCGCTGAGCGACGCCTTCGCCGACAGCTGGAACGACGGCTCCCACTACGACAACACGGGATTCGTGGCCGAGGAGAGCGCGGCAGAGAACGCCGGCACCAACCCCCTGCTCAGCACCAAATCCAGGAGCTCCTCCGCCCACGGGCGCCGGCCGCTGATCCGGCAGGACAGGATCGTGGGGATCCCCCTGGAGCTGGAGCAGCCCGCGCTCAGAAACACACACGACTCTGAAGTGCCTCCTCCCAACCCTTGGCAAAATTGGACCAGAACCCCCAGTCCTTTTGAAGACAGGACAGCTTTTCCTTCCAAACTGGAAAGCACCCCCAACACCAGCCCTTTGCCCGAGCGGAAGGATCATGTCAAGGAGTCTCCCGAAATGACGAGCACCTTCACTCCAGGAATCCCGTGGGAATACCACGACGCCAACGCTAACAGGAGCCTCACAAACGTCTTTTCCCACGTGCACTGTCGCCCGGACCCTTCCAAAAACGTCATCTCCATCAGCAAGAGCACGGAGCGGCTCTCCCCGATGATGAGGGATTTAAAAACGAACAAGTTTAAGAAGTCGCAGAGCATCGACGAGATCGACATCGGTGCGTACAAGGTGTACAACATCCCCCTGGAAAACTATGCATCCGGGAACGACACCGTGGGCCCCCACGAGAGGGTGGACAAGCTGCTGGGCCCGGAGCACGGCGTGCTGAGCATGTCCCGCAGCCAGTCCGTGCCCATGCTGGACGACGAGCTGCTGACCTACGGCAGCGTCAAGGTGCAGCCGCAGCACAAGGCGTCGGTCACCAAGAAGGTTTATCAGTTCGACCAAAGCTTCAACCCCCAGGGCGCCGTGGAGCTCCCGGCCGACAAGCGGCTCCTGCCGCCCTTCCAGCTCAACGCCGAGTACCTGCCCCAGCCGGCCAAGAGCCTGCCCCAGGAGCTGGTGAGCCCGCGGGGCTACCGCGGCTACGCGCCCGTGGAGCCCATGTTCTCCTTCTCGCAGCCCTCGGTGGGCGAGGAGCCGGCGGCCGCCCCGTTCCCCGGCCCGGCCGCGCGCCCCGGCTTCCTGCGCAGGGCGGATTCTCTGGTCAGCTCGGCGGAGATGTCGGTGTTCCGCAGGGTGGGCGAGCCCCAGGAGCTGCCCCCCGGCGCGGACAGGTACGGCCGGGCCCCGTTCCGCGGCGCCCCGGAGCGCCAGGGCAGCATGGCCGTGCCCGAGGCCCAGTTCCTCAAGCGCAACGGGCGCTACGAAGACGAGCACCCTTCCTACCAGGAAGTGAAAGCCCAGACTGGGAGCTTCCCAGTTAAAAACCTCACGCAAAGGAGGCCCCTGTCGGCACGAAGCTACAGCACAGAGAGCTACGGCACGGCCCAAACGCGGCCGGTCTCAGCGAGGCCCACCATGGCAGCTCTGCTGGAAAAGATTCCGTCAGACTATAACTTGGGTAACTATGGCGACAAGCCTTCCGATAGCAGTGATATAAAGCCGAGGCCTCCCCCTGGGAAGGGAAATGAGAGCTGTGCTAAAATGCCCGCTGACTGGAGACAACAGCTACTTAGACATATAGAAGCTAGAAGGTTAGACAGGGTATGTTTGGCATTTCTCTGCAATTAATGCCTTTAGTTGTGTGTTTCGCTCTGTCAAACGATTTGCACGTGCAGTGGTGACCACCAGAATTCCCAGGGATGAAATTCCTGCTGTGGTGTCAGAGGGGCCAGCCCGCCGAGGGCCCTGGGGGTGCTCAGCTGGAGTGAGGGATCCCAGAAAATCCAGAGGCTCCTCACTGATGATGCCCCTCGGGACAGTCGCCGGGGCGGTGGCTCCGGGTGCTGGGTAACCCCAGAGGCTTCACGCCGGGGACGTTCCTTGGGGCAGTCACTGGGGTGGTGATTCTGAAACCTGGGTAAATCCAGCGGCTCTGTCACTGGGGTGGTGACTCCTGCAGCTCTGCCCAAAATCAGGAAGAACCCTGTGGTTCTCCCCTGCCCGTGGAAGCGCTGCTGGAGCTACCAGGTCAGTAACGACCGAGAGCTTGGAGAGGTGCTGGGCACGTCTTGGCAGTAAAAGGGAATAAAGGAAAAAGAGAATAAGTAATAAAATGTATTTTAGCTCTGGTGTCACTGTTAGCGCAGGGGGCTTAAAAGTGTCTATAACTGAGAAATATCCCTGGGTATCCACTGCCACGGTTCTGATGGGAATGTGATCATTACTCCTTTTAGCTGTAGGAAGTTATGCTGATTTGCCTTCTATCCAAAGGGTACTTTAGTGCATGATTCAGTCATTACCTATTTAATGACCTAATCCATGAATCCGATTTACTCCATGATCTGAAGAGCTTGTGACAAATTCCTGTGGTGAAATGCATAAGGGGTCATTGCCAAATGTGTCCATATACTGCCTTATGCTAGAACCTCCTGATTCTGGTGTTAATATTCTCCTTACCTTCCAGTCACTGAGATGTGATGATATTAAATTATCCTTAAGGATCAAACGGGGAAATTTCAAAAAGGGGCTCCAAGGCTGAAGCGTTTTCCTCCCTCAGCTCTTTTCCTTGTGCTGTGTAAACCCACTGGAAACTGCCTCCCACCCAGGGAAACCAGTGCAGCCCGAGCAGGGCCCTTCCTGGTGCGAACAAACCCTTGTCAGGTGTTGTTGGCTTAAGGAACACCTTTACACTCGGTTTACAACGTGTATGAAGGGTGCTCTGACCCTGGAAAGCTGGCACTGGTGGCTGTCCCTAACCCCTGCGAGGTGGCTCCTGCTGGGTGCAGAGCTCCAGGGAGCTGGGCTGGGCTGAGGCTGCAGGAGGCTGTGCTGGTAGGAGCCCTGGGGAGCAGCCCCTGTCCCTGGGGTGGGCACAGCACCCGTGTCGCTGCCCTGCCCAGCTCGTCCCACATGGGCAGCCAGGTTTTTGGGGAGCAGGACTCGCTCCTCCCCGCCAGGCACAGCCCTGGCTGCACAGCCCACCCCGAATTTGGCCTTTTTTTTTTTTTGCAAAAGCAAGACTTGTACGAGGTGAAGTGCAGATCCCACCACCCCCTTGTGCTGTCAGCGTGGAAGTCCTCTCTGGTGCCCATTTTCTGTACGAGGAGCAATGTACTCGCTGTGTGTGACCAGTGCATGCCTGGAGGAGCTATCGATACTCGGGACTGTTTGTTGGCTTAAACTAAAACTCTGTGAACTTAACCATGTATGTGTGAGACTTAATTCTGAGCATGTGTGTTCATATGTGTCCCGTGGTTGTTTCCTCTACTCAGAGCGCTGCTTACAAACACCACACAGTTAGCCTTGGCATGCTGCACTCTGGAGGGGTTTCAGCCATGCATGCCGGCCGAAGCATGACTTTAAACTTGCAGCCTAAATCTAAATTTGAAAACCAAATGCTTCAAGAGCTACCTCTACCGAAAGTAAGTATGGGCTAGCCAGCATTCCCGGCATTCCCGGTTAATTAATGATCCTTGCTTCCTCCTGGTTTAGCATCTGCCTCTTCCTCCTGCTTTTAGGATGCCCACTCCACAAAGCAAGGCTGGCAGGGACGCAGCTCTGCCCCTTGCTGGCCTTGCTTTTTGGATTCCAGGGCTCCCTGGCTGTCATTCCTGCTCTCCTGCTCTCCTCACACGCGCCAGCGCTGCCATTTGCTCAGTGGGGAACGTGGTTTGCTCTGGGACTGTTTGATCCTAGAAAAATGGGTGTGGAAATGTTAAACAGGCTCCAGGAGACAGGGATTCTAATACTTGAGCATTAATTGGGTGTGCTGTAATTCCTGATGGGTTTTGAACACGTTACCACACCCAAACCCATTTTAAACTTTGAGAAACGCCTAAAAAAGAGAATATTTCCCTCATTTATTTACTGTTTATCTTATATTTATTATCAATATATTGTTGACCAGTACAGACTACAAAACCATGTATTCCCAAGGAATATCTGAAGGCAGAGGCACGCAGGACAAGGCACAGAGGGCCATTCCTGCAGGATTCTCAGTGCCAGGGAGGGATGCTGAGACCTTTCCCTGCGTCCTGAGGGACGGGCACAGCTCAGCCTCTCCCTGCCCTGGCACGGGAGCTGAGGGGACAAAGCAGCAGCAGCAGCAGCAGCTCTGTGAGTGATGAAAGGGCAGCAGAGCCCAGATCCCAGTGTTCCATCTGTGCTGGGAATGGCCCCTGTGGAACAGCCTGGCCAGCAATTCCCAAAGGAGCCTCCCAAGGGTTCAGAGCTCAGGTCCAAGGGTTTGAGGAGAGCAGGATGATACAGCAGCAGCAGCAGCAGGAGCTGGCCCAGAGCTCGGCCCTGCTCCTCTTGCCCACGTCCAGCTGGAATTCCCGGCAATCCAGGGCGGGATGGCAGTGCCCAGGGAGCAGTGCCAGGCCTTCCCCACTGTCCCCACCCCTCCATGCCCTGTCACCTCCATGCCACGTCCCCCCGTGCTGCGCTGGGTCTGTGCTGCTCTGTGGTGGGGCGGGAGGCTCCCAGGGGATCCCCCCTGGATGTGTGTGCTGGGCAGGGACACCCCAGTGTTGTCTTTGCTTCCCAGACCTGTCTGTCTGCTCAGGTACTTGTCACCTGTCCCTGGAAAAATCCATTGGGAAAAATCCATCAACCCCAGGGAGTGGTGCTGGTTCCCTCCACACGTTGGGAGTGAGGTGGTTTGTGGCACTGCCAGGGTTTCAGGCTGTAGGTGAATGTGGATATTAATGATGGATGTCTGAGGAAACCCAGGAATCTGCTCTGTGATCTATTTTGGGGTGTGGTCTGACGTGGGTTATTCTGCTTTTCTCTCTCACCAGCATTCCATTGCTCCATGTCCATAGAAACTGTGATGCTGAACTGCACGGAGGGGTTGTTCTCTTGTTGTACTGTTTGGGAAAATTACTGTTGGGAAAGATCACTGCAGGGGGAAATGACTGTTGGAAAAATGCCGTGTATATTTAGTGTTGTTGAATTTTATTGCTTCACACCTTCCACAGAATTTGCATTTCCTAAAGAATCCAGGCCACAGCCGTTTAATCCTTGCCTCTTCCGCTCCCTCCTTCCCGTGGCCTGGATTCAAGAGAGTAATGAGTGAGCTCTGGCTGTCAGGAAATCAACTTTAACAATGAATTGCCCTGAAAATGTTCATGACATCAACCTGCCCCCTGCAGAAAGTGTGGGAAGTGCTGCTTTTCCTCTTTCCCCCAGATTTCCTGGAAGTGGAGCTGGGTTGCAGCCTGTCCCAGCTCAGAAAAATGGCCACGATTTTGGGGAAAAATTCATTTTGCTGCAGCAAATGAAATCCCAGGATTTCCCTGTTTCTGGAGGAAGCCGAGAGCACTCTTTGCATTTTCCCTTTTCCCTCTGGAGTGCAAACTCCCCTCTGCAGGTCAGGCCCAGCTCTCTCCAGAGGGATAATTTCTACTTCTGGCTGCCAGGGAAAAGTTTTAAAAGCTCATGGTTTGGTGCATCCCATTCCCAGAATGGGAATTCCCACCTTGCTTGGCCTGGGGAGGGCACCCAGAGGGGCCCATAAATGGATCCCTTGGGGTGTGACCACATTCCCAGGGCAGCTCTGGACAGAATTGCTCATTTTTCCATTTTTAATAGGGGTAAAGAAAGCTCTGCAAGGAGATCCTGGGCTTTAAACAGGGGAAATGTTTTTTCTAGTGGTTTTTCATAGAAGGAAAATCACAAATTCCATTATTTTTCTGGATGATTTCTTGAATGATGGAAAAAATATAATGGAAGTTTCCTTTCATTTTCAATAGTCAGAGTTGGACTTTTTTCACTTTCCCTCAGAGATGTGATTTAAATCATCATTTCCTTCTATTTACTTTTCAGCTTCTGTTTGAAAACAGTTTTTAATGGAAAAATTCCCACCTTTCACATTTCAAAGCAAATTTGATTAATTCTTTATCCATCTAGAGAAGTGTATCCTGATTTTTTTTTTTTTTTTTTTTTTTTTTTTTTTTACTCAGAGCTGGAGAAGAAATGCCTGGAATGGCAGAGGGGAGAAATAGGAGAAATAGATATTTTTTGTTCCTTTGCAGATTCCCATTAATCAATAAGCACTGAAGTGTGCCAGGTGCTGTCAGTGGCAGGACAATGCTGGAATTTTGGGAAGTCTGGCACCCAAAAGGTGTTAGGAAAACTGCCAGTGATGACGGAGAAATAGAGGGACAGATAATGGAAACTCAGGGTGAGGCAGGAAAAGTCCAAACCCCCTCCAAAGTCCTGAAAACAGGAATGAAACAACCAGGGGGGAAGTGACAAGGAAGAAACATGGAACAGGAGAGAAAAGGGAATGATGAGCATTGGGGAAACTTTCCCTGTGTGTTGTGACCATTCACAATGAGGCAAACATTGAATTCCAGGTCAATATTGTACAAAAAACGTCCCTGGCACAAGCCAGGAGGTTCTGGGAGCCTCACACGGAGCCAGCAGAGCCTCGGCACTGCCAGCAGGGGATGTTTGCTGCAGAAAACACAAACAGCTCCTTTGCCTTGGTGGCAAATCCTTCCTAACAAAGTTCCCGCTGCTGGAATGAGCAGGGAGCAAGTCCTAACTCCAGAATTAATGCCAGGCTCTTTAAATATTGGAATTTGTTTCTCTGAAAGTAACGAGTCCAGTCCAATGAATTTTCTCTTCTCTCTCACCATTCATTATTCTCATTATTTCTGTCCTGAGCCTCTCAAGCCCTCCTGCTTGCAGAGAGCCCCCGGTGCCGCTGTGTCGGCGGAGCGCTGGGCAGGCCGGGCCTTGTGTGAGTTGCTGGGCTGTTGTGGCTGAGTGTGGAGGGTTTGTGCTGGTGACTAAAGGCTGCCCTGCCTTTGTGAACAGACCCCGTCGCAGCAGAGCAGCCTCCTGGACAACGGGCAGGACGAGGTGGCCGTGGGCAGCCCCTGGAACCCCTACCCGCTGGGCCGGCGGGACGTGCCCCCCGACACCGTCACCAAGAAGGTAAGGGGTGCCAGCAGGCACGGCCCGGCCCTGGGGACACCCTGGGGACAGCTCTGGGGACAGCAGGACAGCCCTGGGGACAGCAGGACAGCTCTGGGGACAGCTCTGGGGACAGCCCTGAGGACAGCAGGACAGCCCTGGGGACAGCAGGACAGCCCTGAGGACAGCAGGACAGCTCTGGGGACAGCAGGACAGCCCTGGGGACAGCTCTGGGGACAGCAGGACAGCTCTGGGGACAGCCCTGAGGACAGCAGGACAGCTCTGGGGACAGCTCTGGGGACAGCAGGACAGCCCTGGGGACAGCTCTGGGGACAGCAGGACAGCCCTGGGCAGCACCCAGGGCTGCTCCAACCCTGAAAGCAGGAATTGCTGTGATTGAGGGCGGTGTTTTCATGGGGCCCTGATGCCTTGTGCAGGCTGCCCTAGAGCAGAGGCTGGGCAGAGCTCCAGAATAAAGCAGGGATTTATTCAAAGCATCTCCTCCATGGATCCACCTTGGGCAGCACAAGAGCCCAGCCAGGGCTGCACCCAAGATGAACCAAAATGGCCCCAAAATGCACGAGCGGGCACGGGGTCTGTCACTGGGATCAGTTCTGCTCCATTTGCAGCTTGCAGTTCATTGTCCCATTCCAGCTTTAGCCCCTGCAGTCCCACCCTGCTTGTTTTTCTCTCTGCAGCCCACGGTGTTTGTGCTCTTGGATCATTTGTCCTTGGTGCCCAGCTGGAGCAGGAATTGTTTTGTCTCCCTGCTCTGTGCACAGAGCTCACCAACACTTAACATGAAGCCCAGACCCACACACTGAAGCAGCTCAGAACCTAAAAATATAAAAGCCAAAAACTGAGGCATCACCTCTCTGTGTGCTCTGGCTCTGCTGTGGGCAGTGGGCACAGAGGGCTAGGCAGGGCTGCTCCTGCCCTGCTCCTGCAGGGTCTCATCCCAAGGTTTCACCCCAGTGATGTTCAATCCATAAACAGCATGAAGGATGGGATGGTAGGGCTGCTCCTACCCTGCTCCTGCAGGGTCTCATCCCAAGGTTTCACCCCAGTGATGTTCAATCCATAAACAGCATGAAGGATGGGATGGTAGGGCTGCTCCTACCCTGCTCCTGCAGGGTCTCATCCCAAGGTTTCCCCCCAATGATGATGCTCAGTCCATAAAAAGCACCAGGGGTGGGATGGCTCCAGCCCAGCCCTGCACTGGCGCAGCCCTTTTGCTGTTAAACTCCCTGGAAAAGGGTCTCTTTCTGGTGCTTCTGTGGTGGTGGTGGACATTGAATTCCAGTGCTTGGAGCTCCTGGCTGCCCCTCCCAGCCCCAGCTGGAGCCTGGAGAATCCTCACAGACCGTGTTGGAGGAGGAGCTGCAGGGATGAGCCAGGATAACCACAGGGATCACTGTCAGGAGATCCCTCCTGCCACCCTGCAGTCCCAGCAGTGAGTGACACCAGCGTGCACAGAGGAGCATCCCAAGGAGCTCCTGCTGCTCCAGGCTTTATCCTTGGAGATGCAGCCGGGGATCCCTGAGTGCAGGAGGATTGCTGGGGGTGGGAACAAAAGCCATTGCTCTCAGAGATGCCTCCAGGCACAGGAGGAGGGGGAGTTGATGGTGTGGGACGGAGCTGGCCCTGACAGCCGAGTTGTTTGTCCCCCGATCTGCGGGAAATCGGGGTGAGCAGAGTCAGAAGCGGGCATTTGCCAGCTCAGGGGCCGTGCCGGGGCAGGGCAGGGCGCGGGGCTCCGCGGGCCGGCGGTTCTGACGCGGTGCTCGCCCACAGGCAGGTAGCCACATCCAGACGCTGATGGGCTCGCAGAGCCTGCAGCACCGGAGCCGGGAGCAGCAGTACGAGGGCGGCATGAACAAGGTGACCATCCAGCAGTACCAGCCCCCCCTGCCCATCCAGATCCCCTCCTCGCAGGGCTCCCGGGCCCCCCAGCCCCAGCGGTGCCTCATCCAGACCAAGGGCCAGCGCAGCACCGACGCCTACCAGGAGCAGGTGAGCCTCGGGGGCGCGGGGCACATCCCGGGCTGTGGTGCTGTAAGGTCCCCAGGACGAGGCGAGAGATGAGAAATTGACTCCGAGTTCTCAGAAGGCTGATATTATATTATATTATATTATATTATATTATATTATATTATATTATATTATATTATATTATATTATATTATATTATATTATATTATATTATATTATATTATATTATATTAGTTATATTTATATATATTTATTAATATATATAAATATAATGTATTCATATTTAGTATATAATATATATAAGTATAATGTATTTATAATTAAAATATTAATAATATTATAATTAATACTGTGATATTTATAATATTTTAATATTTATAATATTTATAAATATTCTATCTTTATTATAAGACATTATACACTAAAACTATACCAAAGAAAGAGAAAGGATACACACAGAAGGCTAGAAAAGAACGAATAATAAAAACCCACGACTGACCAGGGTCCCGACACAGCTGGACTGGGATTGGTCATTAAATTAAAACAATTCACGTGCTGGGTAAACAATTCTCCAAATCACATTCCAGAGCAGCGAAACAGGGAGAAGCTGAAGCTTCCCAGCTTCCCAGGAGAAGAAATCCTGGTGAAGGGGTTTTTCAGAAAATGTCACGGTGACACCAGGGAGCACGGGGCAGTTCCTGGGGCAGCTCCTGGACACCAACAGTCCCAAAGTGGCTCCTCCAAAGTGCCCACGGGAGAGGGAACCTTGGGCAGGAGTTGGGGAGCTGAGCTGGGCAGCTCAGGGGAGATGGGACTGGGAGAGCTCTGGTTGGACTGGGAGAGCTCTGGTGGGACTGGGAGAGCTCTGGTTGGGCTGGGAGAGCTCTGGTTGGGCTGGGAGAGCTCTGGTTGGACTGAGAGAGCTCTGGTTGGACTGAGAGAGCTCTGGTTGGGCTGGGAGAGCTCTGGTTGGACTGAGAGAGCCCTGGTTGGACTGGGAGAGCTCTGGTGGGACTGGGAGAGCTCTGGTTGGGCTGGGAGAGCTCTGGTTGGGCTGGGAGAGCTCTGGTTGGGCTGGGAGAGCTCTGGTTGGACTGAGAGAGCTCTGGTTGGGCTGGGAGAGCTCTGGTTGGGCTCGGAGAGCTCTGGTGGGACTGGGAGAGCTCTGGTGGAACTGGGAGAGCTCTGGTTGGGCTGGGAGAGCTCTGGTTGGACTGGGAGAGCTCTGGCTGGACTGGGGACAGGCTGGGTCCATCCCTTCTCCAGCACCAGCCACCAATATCCATTTTCTCCCAGACTGACCCAGTGCCACCATTTGGAACTGAGTTCCCTGGGCAGAGCTGGCATTCCTGGGTCAGACCGAGTTAATTTTCAGCTTCTGCCCTTTCCTCAGTGACCCCATTCAGTGCCAGCAGGGCAGGGCTCTGGGGGGACCCTGCTCTGCTCAGACCTGCCCAGCACAGCCCAGCTGCTGCCCCAGTGCCCCAGCCTGCCACAGGCACTGAGGAGTTTCATTCCCTGCTCCTGTCCCTCAGATTTGTCCTTCAGCAGGGCTGTGAGAGGCCCCGAGGAGCAGAATGAGGTGCAGAACCACCCCGAAACCTCCCTCCTGTGGGGAGTGTGCATGGAGCCCCAAAACAGCTCCTGCCCCACATCCCTGATGTTCAGAGCCTGCTGGGGGAGGACATGCTCACACCAGCTCAGGCACGGCCACAAAGCCCTCTGAGCTCATTTTTGTTGTATATCCAATTCCCCAGCGCTCTTTGGAGCCACCCTGACCAGAAAAGGAGGCTCAGCTCTGATTCCTGTGGCAGTGCAGGCTCCCAGATCCCAGCAGTGCCCCGGAGATCCCAGAGGATTTTATCCCTTGGCTTTGTCCCAGGGGTGCTGCACGTCTGGCTCCTCCTGGGAAAATAAAACTGCACCAGGCAAAGCCTCACTGATGGGTTTGTCCCAAAGTTTAAGTGAAAAACTTGGCCAGGGTGAACTTCTCTTTAACAAATCCTAAGGGTTTTTTCCTCCTTGAAAACAGAGCATTAAAATCCATGCAAAAATCTGTGAACCACAGGGAATGTCTTGGCATCCCTACAGTGTGGGAAAATGCTGCCAGTTCTTCCAGCTTATATACTTTATAATTTTATAATATTTTTATAATATTTTAGCAATATTCCAGTGGCTTTTCCCATTTTGTGGAGTGCAGGGGCTCAGCTCCTCCAGGGAAATGGGATGTGAGGGCAGGAGGTGCCTGCCTGGGGCAGGGTCCAGTGCTGACATCCCTGTTTTTCCTGCCTAGTTTTGTGTGAGGATAGAGAAGAATCCTGGCCTTGGGTTTAGTATCAGTGGTGGAATAAGTGGACAAGGAAATCCATTCAAACCTTCTGATAAGGTAAGTTTGAAATTCCTCTCTCCCTGCTCCTGGTTTGAGAGGTCACAGAGTGGAGGCAGAGAACAGGAGGGGGATGTTTGTGCCTCTCTGTTGGTGTAATTGAAAGATTTCTTTCCCATTCTTAGCTTTGTTCTTGGGTTTTGTATTTTTGTTGTTGTTTGTTTGTTTATTTTGGCAGTGTTGTTTGCTTGTTTTCCCAGTTAAAGAAGATGAGGGAATCAAGCATCAATCCCATGAGTGTCTGGCCCATATTCCCTGGATAAGAAAATTTTTTGGGCTGTTTTCTGGAGAATTGTCTCTCTCACTTTTTAAGAGTCGTCTTAGACTCCAATTAAACTTTTAATAAATTAATTAGAGTATATTATATTATATATTATAGATAGATATAAATTATATCATTATATTATATTATTTATATATTATATTATATTATATTATATTATATTATATTATATTATATTAATTATTATTTATTTTATATATTATATTATGTTATATTATATTATATTATATTATATTATATTATATTATATTATATTATATTATATTATATACTATACAAGAGTATATATAGTATAGTATATAGAGATATACAGTATCATCCCTGGAGGCTGAAATTCCAGGGTTTGTAGCTGCTGTGTCAAATAAAAGCAGCCTGGCAACGCCTGGATCCTTACAAAGCCCATGGCAGCAGATGTCTCCTATCCTGGGAGTTAAAACTGACACCTGGTGGTGGCCAGGGACACTCAGGGCTCATTTTGGGAATTGCACATTTCAGATAAATCGATTTGCAATAGAAGGAGGCCACGAAAACTCCAACGTGCACTGAGTCCCAGCTGCCAGGGCTGTAGGATGGGGAAGCGGACTCTTACCCCTGTGGGTTTGTGTTTGGTGCCATGGAACTGGCTGGAGTTTGTTGGAAAAGGAGGCTTTGAACACATTCCTGGAGCTGATATTCTTGGATAATACTGGATTCACGTTGCAGGGACAGTGGGAACTTCCATGAGTATTTCAAATAATGAAATTGAAGCTGTGCTTCCTAGAGGAAGCAAAAATTGCTGTACTGATTATGATACACGTTATTCCAATAATTAACACTTGCTCCATTTTAATTTCCTCCTGACAACCTGCCACTCCTGCCCTGTTCACACTGGACTTTTTTTGTGATGTGGGATTTTAGTGTAAGATTGTGGTGGTGTTCACAGGGATCCCAGGATGGGGGAAGAGATGAGAAATCCTGACTCCATGTCAGGCTGATTTATTATTTAATGATATATATTATATTAAAAGAAAATTATATACTAAAACTATACTAAAAGAATAGAAGAAAGGATTTCATCAGAAGGCTTGAAAAGAATAGAAAGGAATGATAATAAAATCTTGTGACTGCTCAGAGTCCCAATTGGATCACAGCTGGGCTGTGATTCGCCATTAATTAGAAACAACTCACATGGACCAATCAAAGATGCGCCTGTTGCAGTCCACAGCAGCAGATAATCATTGGTTTTCTTTTCCTCTGAGGCTTCTCAGCTTCTCAGGAGAAAAAATCCTAGCAAGGGTTTTTTAGAAAATATGTCTGTGACATAAGATGACCCACAATTATTGATAAGTGCTGAAGGTCCCAGGGAGCTGCTCCACCCCCAGACTGGAGTTTGATAGCAAACACAATAAACCAGTTTGGTGTTAGCCCCTCCTCAGGGCGTGCAGAGCCCCCAGGCCCCAGCCAGGGAGGGAGCCCCGTGTTTTTTGGGATGTAGTTCTTGGAGAAACATCCTAACCTGTGTTACTTCTGACTTATAGGGTATCTTTGTTACTAGGGTTCAGCCTGACGGCCCCGCCTCCAGCCTGCTCCAGCCCGGAGACAAAATCCTCCAGGTAGGGGTGCTGGGGGGTGCTGGGCTCAGAGCTCAGCCTGGGAGCACTGAGGGCCGTGTTTGCAGCAGGGCTGAACTGCCTGTGGCATTTTGGGGACTTCAGTATTGATTTACAGCTGTTGCCCAAAGCACTCTTTGCCCTGGTGGCCACCTGGGCCACCTGGTTTGAATCAAAAGCCAAGGGCAGAGCCCCAGGGCAGGGACTGTCCCCTGTGCCACCCTGTGCCCACTTCTGGGCACCCCCAAACCTGACCCTGAGGGGCTGGAGAGTGTCCAGGGCAGGGAATGGAGCTGGGAAGGGGCTGGAGAATCCCTGAAGGAGCTGGGAAGGGGCTGCAGAATCCCTGAGGGAGCTGGGAAGGGGCTGCAGAATCCCTGAGGAGCTGGGAAGGGGCTGGAGAATCCCTGAGGAGCTGGGAAGGGGCTGCAGAATCCCTGAGGGAGCTGGGAAGGGCCTGGAGCAGCTGAGGGAGCTGGGAAGGGGCTGCAGAATCCCTGAGGAGCTGGGAAGGGGCTGGAGAATCCCTGAGGAGCTGGGAAGGGGCTGGAGAATCCCTGAGGAGCTGGGAAGGGGCTGCAGAATCCCTGAGGAGCTGGGAAGGGGCTGCAGAATCCCTGAGGGAGCTGGGAAGGGGCTGCAGAATCCCTGAGGAGCTGGGAAGGGGCTGCAGAATCCCTGAGGAGCTGGGAAGGGGCTCAGCCTGGAGCAAAGGAGGCTCAGGGGGCCCTTGTGGCTCTGCACAGCCCCTGACAGGAGGGCACAGCCGGGGGGTCGGGCTCTGCTCCAGGGAACAGGGACAGGAGCAGAGGGAACGGCCTCAGGCTGGGCCAGGGCAGGCTCAGGGTGGAGGAATTTCTCCCTCAAACGGAGATCAAACCCTGTGGTTTCTTTGGGTATCAAATTTCTCCTGCTTTTCCTGCTGAGGTCTGACAGTGCCCTCCCAGTCATTCCCAGAGAACCCCAGAACCACAGAATTCACAGAACCCCAAAATTGACAGAATCCCCAGGTTGGAAGAGACCTCCAAGTCCAACCCAGCCCCAGCACCCCAACTCAACCCTTGCACCCAGTGCCACATCCAGGCTTTGTTAAACACACCCAGGGATGGGGACTGCACCACCTCCCCGGGCAGCCATTCCAGAACTTTATCACCTTTCTGTGAAGAACTTTTTCCTGCTATCCAACCTGTATTTCCCTTGGTGCAGCTTGAGGCTGTGTCAGGACCCTGACCAGCCCCAGCCATTCCCCCTTTGTCCCCCTCAGCACCTCATTCCAGATTCTCCAGCCAGATCTTCCCTCTGGAGCCTGTCCCTGCCTGTGCCACCAGCTGGGGCTCAGATCCATCTCCCCCCCAGCCTTGGCCCACTGTCCCCACACTGTGCCCCATGATCTCCCTCTGGATCTTCCAGATCCCTGAGATCCCTCCCATCCCACAGTGCAGGGTTCTGGGATTCCATTAACGCCTGGTTTTGGCACAGCTGTCGGTGTATTTGGGATCTTCCCTGCCTGGAATTTGGATTCCTCTTTCCCAGAGGAAAGGTTATTTTATTGTGTTGAGGCTTTCAGCATGGTCAGAGCCCAGAGCAGTCCCAGAGTCACAGCACGATTTCAGTGGGGATGAAATCTCTCCTTGGAGCCCCCAGCCCAGCCCCAAAGCCATCCCACAGAGGACAAGAGCAATGTGTGCTCTGTGCTCATGAGAAACCCTCATGTGTTCGTCATTTATTTTAGCCTTGCTTTTAATTGCCAAATAGCCCTTTTTTCCCCCAAAACAAGGCACTGAAGCCTCTCCCCTTTTGTTTCCCCGCTGCAGGCCAACGGACACAGCTTTGTACACCTGGAACACGAGAAGGCTGTGCTCCTACTGAAGAGTTTCCAGAACACAGTAGACTTAGTTATCCAACGTGAGCTTACTGTCTAAATATTTTTTTATAAATAGTAAATATGTCTAGCCAGATCTAATGTTCAAAAGGATTTATACATAGGAAACCAATTTTTTGCCAATTGCTGGACCAATGGCAAACGGTAGTGCCAAATGTATAATACTCTATGTTAGTACCAATCATCGGGAGAAAATATAAGAATTAACTCTATAAATATATTGTTCATGTGGCTCCGTATTAGTTTTACTTGTCAGCCTCTGGCTGTGCATTGGTGCGTTTTTTTAACCAAGTTCCTTCTTAAAAGTCAATTTCATATGATTTCAAAACACAGAAGCACATACAAATCCTTTAGGAATTCTGCTGTCCATCAGAAACACTGCCTCAAAGTTGTATATGCCTTTATAAAGATGAAATATATTAACCTGTACTTCCCATGAAATATTTCTATCATGTCGCATACGAAAGTATAGAGAAGAAAATATTTTCATAAACACCTCAAAGAAAGTATATATTAAATTAAATTTAATAATGTTCATTTATTTTCAATGCAAAGATATTCTATGCCTTATGAAAATACCTGTACATATGCCGTGTGTATAGCTGGCTCCGTAGGGATCAGGAACAATTCACTACACAGGGTGAGAGACTTCTCCAGCTGTAACTCTGGGACCTCGGGACAAGGAGCCCACGTGGGAATGGGACAGCTCCCTCTGGAATGGGTGAACAACTCCCTCTGGAATGGGACAGCTCATTCTGGAATGGGATAGTTCCTTCTGGAATGGGTGAACTCATTCTGGAACGGGATGAATCCCTCTGGAAGGGGTGAGCTCCCTCTGGAATGGGATAAATCCCTCTGGAATGGGACAGCTCATTCTGGAATGGGATAGCTCCTTCTGGAAGGGGTGAACTCATTCTGGAATGGGATAGCTCCCTCTGGAATGGGATAAATCCCTTTGGAATGGGTGAGCTCCCTCTGGAATGGGTGAGCTCCCTCTGGAATGGGATAAATCCCTCTGGAATGGGTGAACAACTTCCTCTGGAATGGGATAGCTCCTTCTGGAAGGGGTGAGCTCCCTCTGGAAGGGGGGAGCTCCCTCTGAAATGGGTGAACAACTCCGCTGGAATGGGTGGACTCATTCTGGAATGGGATAGCTCCTTCTGGAATGGGATAACTCCCCCTAGAATGGGTGAACTCCTTCTGGAATGGGGTGTAACTCCCTTTGGAATGGGATAGCTCATTCTGGAATGGGATAACTCCCTTTAGAATGGGTTAACTTTCTCTGGAACAGGGTGACTCCCTCTGGAACGGGTGACTCCCTCTGGAAGGGGGTAACTCCCTTCAGAACAGGTTAACTCGCTTTGCTTTGGCTCTTCCCTCGATTCCATGTGCACACACTACAGGAGAACACCGAGGACAGGCAGGTTTGGCTCACGGATGGAGGAAGGTTGTGATGGTGGCAGTAAAACTCCTTTTGTTGCTGCTAATTTAACTCGTTAATTTTTCATTTCAGACTCCCCATTGACATTGTTGTGTATTTTCCCCCCTGCTCCAGGCCCTGCTCGGGATATTCCCATGGGTGAGGCTTTCTGGGATCCTGGGCTGGATCCTGGAAAGGGATGGGCACAGACACACCCCAGGGAGCAGCAGGTGACCCCGAGCCAGCCCGGGAGGAGCATTCCCAGCACAGGGCCAGGGACAACCCCTCATGTCCAGGTCCTGGGGCTGTTCCCAAGGGAGAATCCCAAAGCCCAGACTGTGCCCAGCTGCTGCTGCTCAGGGGTGCCAGGGTCCAGCCTGGTTATCCCTGACAGCAAAATGGGAAAACACAGGGAAAGCCCTGCAGGGGTTTTCAGGGGATCCCAGTGCCCTGGAGCAATGGCCAGGGGCTGAGGGACAGCTGGCTCTGGGACCACCTGCACCATTCCCACCCAAAATCCCACAGCCAAGGGTGCAGCCACAGCCCACGGGGATGTTCCACTTCTCCAAGAATTCCCAAACCTTCTCTCTCTGGCTGTGGGACCTGGGCAGCAGCAGGCCCAGGGAAACCTCCAGGACCCTCCACCCCTGATAATTTCCCATTTTCCCAGTGCCAGCTCACAGTTCCTACCCGGGTGGTGGCAAACCAGGAAAGTTCTCAGCCAGTTGTTCCCAATAGCGACCATTTAACATCCTCAAATCCGGTTTCATGTTTTCCAAGGTATTTTTTAACACATCCATGTCTGCATCTGTGTTTGGTGGCAGTGCCAGCCCTGGGAGGGGACAGGGGGCTCCACCCAGGGAGCAGGCAGGACGAGGCTCAGGGTGATGGGGCAGCTGAGAGCAGAGCCAAGGAAATCCAGGAAAAATCTGAGCAGGAAATGTCCAGGAGGTTGGTTTGCTGTTGATAGTGAGCACTTGGAGTGTAAAGATGTTAAACCCCTTGGTTAAAGCCCTTTCCTAAAGGGGCTTCAGGAGAGCTGCAGAGGGACTGGGGACAAGGCCTGGAGGGACAGGACACAGGAATGGCTCCCACTGCCAGAGGGCAGGGATGGATGGGACATTGGGAATTGGGAATTGTTCCCTGGCAGGGTGGGCAGGCCCTGGCACAGGTGCCCAGAGCAGCTGTGGCTGCCCCTGGATCCCTGGCAGTGCCCAAGGCCAGGCTGGACACTGGGGCTGGGCAGCCTGGGACAGTGGGAGGTGTCCCTGCCATGGCAGGGGTGGCACTGGGTGGGCTCTGAGGTCCATTTCCCCCCAGCCCATCCTGGGATGCTGGGACCCCTTTGGGATGCTGGGACCCCTCTCTGCTGGAGTTTAGCACTGAGTTAATCAGAGATGCCTCTGCACAGACCTGTGCACAGAGCTCTGGGGGGAATGCAAGGACAGGGAATGCAAAACCAGGGAAATGAACCCCCCTCAGGGGGATCGGCTGAGGGCAGGGCTCAGGGGAGGCCCCGGTCCCAGGGGATCAGGGGGTTTATTCCGTTTATTCCCAGGAGCTGCCCTGGATGAGGGATGTCCTGCTGGGACCCCCTGGCCAGGCAGAGCCTGTCCCACAGCAGCAGGCTTGGGGACAGGTCCCCAAATGGCTCAGGGGATGACAGAGCTGTGGGGTCAGCACCTGCCCTGGCAGGATTTGGACATAAATAAACACAGCAAGTCCCACCTCAGCTCGAGGAAGAATTTCTTTCCCTGGGGGTGGCAGGGCCCTGAGCAGGGTCTGGGGTTTCCCTCTCTGGGGACATCCCAGCCCCATCCGGACACGTCCCCATGTCCCCTGCTCCAGGCTGGGCTGGATGGTGTCCAGAGGTCCCTCCTGTGATTCTGTGAACTGGTGGGATGTCACAGTTAGAACTCCCAAAGGAAACTGGGGATGCTGTGCCAGCCGGAGCTCCCTGCCCGTGCCCGTCCCTCGCCGTCCCTCTGGAAGTGCCCAGCTCCAGGGCTGTCCCTGGCAGGCATGGCAGGCCCCCCGTGCCCACACAGCTTTCTGGGCAGCAGTTTGGGCAGGACACAGATCCAGGGATCCACGGGGAGCTGGGCTGGCCCTGGAGCCACGGGTGGGCACAGCCGTGGTGCCACCGGGGCCAGGCCTGCAGGGCACCACCACCCAACCCCAAACGGCACCGTTTGCAAATCACGGAATTTCAAACCAAAAAGAAAAGGAAACCCCCAAAAAAGCTTTTTGCCAATCCTCTCCCTGGCTGATTCCAGCTGATTTAGTGGAAGTGACTGACTGGCACCAGTCTGGGCACTCCTGGCACTGCCCTGTGTCCCTTGGGTGGCGGTGGCTGTGTCCCCTCCCTCCTTCCCTCCTCCTCCTCCCCGGGCAGGGCACTCACTCATCACTTCGGTTTTCTACCTGTGAGTACTGTATCCAGTTCAGAACCAACAGCTTCCTTTAGTAAAGATTTTACCATTTTATAAAAGACATGTTTAATTATGATGGAGATGGCTGTATTGTAATTAATATTTTGAGATAATTGTGATTTTGAGCTTAAATTATATACAGAAATGGTCATTTTTGTATGTGTTCAAAGATTGCTATATTCCAGATGACTGTACTTTTCAGTTGAATTCCAGTATCCATGTAAATAAAGCTGAATGAGGAAATATTTACTACTTTATTAACATAGATTGTGAATGTACTTCATGTTTTTTGCAGTATAAAGACTTACTGAACTTGAAAGCTGCTTCATTTTATGTGCAAAAAGGTACTTCAAAAATTCTATTTTAAATCTATTGATTGAGTGCAATCAGCTCCTGTCCCTTGGCACACGCAGGTTGTCCCCTCCCCGTGCCCTGGAGGGCCTGGCCCGTGCTGTGGGGTTGCTGCATTTGGCAGCTGCTCTGCAAAGAGGGAGCCCAGGGACTGAACCAATGCTGTGCAGTGCAGCAGAGCCATTTTCGGCTTTGCTGTACCCACCTTTTTCAGTATTTCCAAAAAAAAAAGTGTTTTGAATAACATTAAAAAGTCTCTTTATTGTATAAATAATAAAAACGTCACCTTATTGTAAGGCTTTCGGGTGGTTTTTGTTTTTTCCTGGCAGAAAGGAGGTTTCAGAGGGTGGGGAATGAGCCTGGAAAATTGGGCAACTCCCAGCTGGGGCCAGCTGCAGCCACTGGGAGACATCAAATATGGAAAGGGAGCAATGGAAATGGGGAAGAAAACTCAGGTTTGGCAGCTTTGGGGGCAAATGTATGGAAAGATAAATGCATGGAAGGATAAATGCATGGAAGAAATGGATGAAAGGACAAAATGTGTGGAAGGATAAATGCATGGAGGAAGAATGCATGAAGAAATGGATGAAAGGACAAATGCACGAAGGACAAAATGTATGGAAGCAAAAGGGGGCAGGGGGTGAGGGCAGCAGCAGTTCCATCACCCAAGGAGCTGCAGAAGTGGCCCTGGAGCTCCAGGTGTCCCCTGCTGTCACTGCACACAGGCCCTGTCATGTGCTTCCCACAGGACAGGTCCTGCCCTTCCCATCCCCACTCCCCCAAACCCTTTCCCAGCCCATTCCCTTTCCCATTTCCCGGCAGCCAGGACCAGGTTCTGCTCCCCTCCTTGGGGACATGGGGAGGTGCAGCTGGGCCTGAGCCCCCTGAGCCATCCCTGCTCCAGCTGGAAGGCAATTCCCACACCTGGGGAGCTGAGGGTGAGCTCAGAGTGTTTTATGTTCATCTGGACACGTTCAAAACCCTGGAATTTTAGTGAGGAACTGTAAAAAATCCTGCAGTGCTACAGAACATCCAGGGCTGTGTCCATGAAAGACCCTGAGGGGCTGGAGAGTGTCCAGGGCAGGGAACGGAGCTGGGGAGGGGCTGGAGAATCCCTGAGGAGCTGGGAAGGGGCTGGAGAATCCCTGAGGAGCTGGGAAGGGGCTGCAGAATCCCTGAGGAGCTGGGAAGGGGCTGCAGAATCCCTGAGGAGCTGGGAAGGGGCTGCAGAATCCCTGAGGAGCTGGGAAGGGGCTGCAGAATCCCTGAGGAGCTGGGAAGGGGCTGCAGAATCCCTGAGGAGCTGGGAAGGGGCTGCAGAATCCCTGAGGAGCTGGGGGCTGCAGAATCCCTGAGGAGCTGGGAAGGGGCTGCAGAATCCCTGAGGAGCTGGGAAGGGCTGCAGAATCCTGAGGAGCTGGGAAGGGCTGCAGAATCCCTGAGGAGCTGGGCAGGGGCTCAGCCTGGAGCAAAGGAGGCTCAGGGGGCCCTTGAGGCTCTGCACAGCCCCTGCCAGGAGGGCACAGCCGGGGGGTCGGGCTCTGCTCCAGAGAACAGGGACAGGAGCAGAGGGAACAGCCCCAGGCTGGGCCAGGGCAGCTCAGGGTGGGCACAGCAGGAATTTCCCCATGGAAAGGGGGTCAGGCACTGGAGGGTGGTGGACCCCCACCCACAGCACTACTACCATTAAAGGTACCACCTGCAGGACCTTTGGAAGTGGGTCCGAACAAGAGAAGTTCTCAATGTTCCCATCTACAGAGCTCAGTTACAGCTTGAAGGACCCAAGGCAGACATCCAAGGGGAACATTTATTGTCTCAGCACAGCACCAGCCCCATTTTCACTCAGGTGAGCCCTGCACACACCTGGGCCACCTCTCAGCACCTCACAGCTCAAGCACTCCACCTCCCTCACACCAGGGGGCAGCTCTGGAGCCAGCAGTGAAACAATAGAAAACAGGAATACAAACCCGAGTGCTCCCTTCTGCCTTTGGCCCCAGGGCTTTGGTGGTGACAACTCTCTCCAGAGCCCAGCTCAGCTGCAGGAAGCACCGTGGCTGCGCTGAAGGCAGCTTTCCTTGCTGTCCTTTATTACAAACAGTGTAAACAGAGTGGTGTGGGATCCTGAAATCCCTGCTGGAACATGCAGAGGGCAGGGAATGTTTCACAGCTGGGTTCTTAACACTGGGCAGACTCCAGCCAGGAGCAGAAGGATGGAAGCAGTGGAACCCAGGGGTGCTGGTGGGACAGGGGTACCTGGCTGCTCCTGTGCTGCTGGAATGTGGGTCTGCAGGTATTAGAGCAGTGCAGCTGTGCCCTTGGCCAGGCCAGGCTCAGGTGGGAGTGCCCAGGCTCAGGAGGAATGCCCAGGGCTCAGGAGCAGTGCCCAGGGCTCAGGAGAATGCCCAGGGCTCAGGAGCAGTGCCCAGGGCTCAGGAGCAGTGCCCAGGCTCAGGAGCAGGCTCAGGAGGGATGCCTCAGGTACTCACACAGCAGTGCCCTGGCCAGGCCAGGCTCAGGGCTGAGGTGGGAATGCCCAGGCTCAGGAGGAATGCTCAGGGGGAATACCCCGGGCTCAGGGGGAATACCCAGGGCTCAGGAGCAGTGCCCAGCTCAGAGCTCCCAGGGCTCAGGGGGAATGCCCAGGGCTCAGGGGGAATGCCCAGGGCTCAGGAGCAGTGCCCAGGCTCAGGGGAATGCCCAGGCTCAGGGGAATACCAGGGCTCAGGACAGTGCCCAGGCTCAGGAGCAGTGCCCTCAGGAGCAGTGCTCAGGGGAATACCCAGGGCTCAGGAGGAGTGCCCAGGGCTCAGGAGGAGTGCCCAGGGCTCAGGAGCAGTGCCCAGGGCTCAGGGGGAATACCCAGGGCTCAGGCTCAGGAGCAGTGCCCAGGGCTCAGGGGGAATACCCAGGGCTCAGGCTCAGGAGCAGTGCCCAGGCTCAGGAGCAGTGCCCAGGGCTCAGGAGCAGTGCCCAGGCTCAGGAGCAGTGCCCAGGCTCAGGAGCAGTGCCCAGGCTCAGGAGGGGATGCGGCTCCTCAGGTACTCCAGCACAGCAGCCGTGCCCTTGGCCAGCACGGCGGCGCGGGGCGTGCGGAACGGGTTCCCTTCCAGCAGCAGGCTCCTGCAAACAGGGGTGAGTTACTGGGATACATCTCCTTGTACCCACACACTCAGCCACTGCATGCACATTTCTGAGGCCTGTGAAATTCCTGGGGAGTTCCCCTTCTGTGCTGCTGAAGGAGTTTGGGTTTCTGCTTCCCTCGTTCGCAGCAGCTGAGCTTTGAGACAGCTGAGTTTTAATTTATGCTGATAAATCAGTGGGGGTGTAGCACACACCCCACTCCTTCAGCCTCTGCCAGGAGGAGTGAGAAGAGAACTTCTGGAATATAGAAACAGAATTCCAGAGTGGCTCAGGCTGGAAGGGAGCAGTGGGGTCAGCTGGTGCAACCTCCCTGCCCAACGGGAGGCACACCAGGAGCGTGACTGGGAGCACAGGAAATGTCACCCCCAAGGCTCCACCACGAGCTTCACACAACCCCCAGACCCTCAACATCAGCTCTAAATGATGAAACAGCTCCCACAATTCTCTGCAATATTGAGAAATTAGGGAAGAGATTATTGAAGAAATTGCCCTGTTCTACAGATGGCCAGAGACCCTTTTTAGGCAAACCCAACACCCTGCCAATGGGTGCTTTTTCCTCTGGCAAACACTCCCTGAAGAACTCAGACAGCAAAAGTGTTCATAAGCAGGCCCCTGGCACCACACACCTGAGGTTCTCACAGTTGCCCAGCTCTGGGGGCACGTGGAGGAGGTCATTGTTCTGCAGGTCCAGTGTTCCCAGCTTGTCCAGCCCCTTCAGCTGCACGGGGTCAATGGATCCCACTTGGTTGTTGCTGAGCAGGATGTTC
Source organism: Diglossa brunneiventris (assembly GCA_019023105.1). Taxonomy (NCBI): domain Eukaryota; kingdom Metazoa; phylum Chordata; class Aves; order Passeriformes; family Thraupidae; genus Diglossa; species Diglossa brunneiventris. The sequence continues at coordinate 1,096,028 of CM032361.1, forward strand.
TCCAGGGCTGGGAGGTGATACAGGACACTGGGAAACACCTTAAATCTTCAGAAAGAGAAAGGAGGGACAGTCAGACACAGGGCAATCAGAAGAGGAGCACTTCATGGGAGCTCCCAGTCATTGAAGTGGCTCCTTGCTCTCACATCACAGGAAAATTGTGTCAAACTCAGCCCAGCTCTTTTCATTATTGTATTAAAAAAAGTCTGAGGAGTTGCTCACCTATTAAAAGCAAGATTTATTGTGTGCAGTCTTTTCAGTGCCTCCATTTCCTCAGGCAAGGCTGTCAGAAAATTGTTTCTGTTATCAAAGAAAGACAAACAACAAGCACTAAACTTAGGGGTTTGGCTGAGAATTCCCAGATCAGCTACACAGTCTGGGGCCAGTTCACTGCCTCATAACAGGGGTAAGAGCATGCCAGGGATTCCCATTTCTGCCAGGAGGACACTCAAAGCCTGTCCTCTAAAGATTCCCAAGTATTCCCAAGCAGCCACCAACTGCACACAGCTGCCTGGAAATTCAGCTCCTTGTTTCCAGAGGAAAGCTTATCAAAGTGCCCAGACCCTGGAGCCAAAGTGAATCACTCAGGTCACTCCAAAGCTCCCCAGAACCAATGGATTGAGCTAATCCTGATCTAAACAAGGCCAGGAGCATTTCTCAGGAATCAGAGGAGGCAAGGTGACAACGAGGAGCCATCTCCTGCCTCTCTTTCTGGCTGTGCAACAGAATCTGCACCTTCCCTGTCCTAATTCCCGGGATTTTTTGGTATGCTTTTCTTCTGGGGGGTTGTGGGAGTGTTTTAAAATAGCAACATCTCAGAACCCTTCTCTGAGTGAGGCAGGATCTCTCCTCCAGCACGTCTCAGAACTGGTCCATTTCTTTTTGTGTCTTCTTCAAGCAAATCCCAAATTTAGGCCACATCCTATTCTGGCTCTGGCAGGGAGAGATTTTGGGAGTGAGAGATGATTTCAGTGCTGCCATCCCACTGGAACAGATGGCTGCTTTGGGGAGGCAGGCAAAGAAGCTCCCAGGCAAGAAGTGCAACAACACACATCACCAACCTGAGATCCAAATGTGTCAGCTTCTGGAGCAGGCACAGCCTGAGGAAATGGAGGAGATTTTGTTGAAGCCCAGGCTGACATCACAAACTGAGTCTTTCAGCTCCACAAGCCTGAAGCACAAAAGGAAGATGCTCTCACTATGGAAGCTCGTGGTTGCTTTGTAAGTTATTAGAAAACCTGGTTTATTCTACAAATCAAGGACAAGTTGTGCTTTTTTCTGAAGGGATTTTGAGGAGATCATGCAATGTCACCTGTGAGAGCTGCTGCTCCTCCAGCCTTACACGTGGGGTAAGGCAAAGCCCAAATAATTTATCTACAGTTATCAGATTGCATTTTCTCTCACAAATATTGCTACCAAAGCCTCCTCAGTAAATGTAGTCAGGAGCTGTTTCAGAGACCATGGCCCAGGTGACATCACTGCGACCTCCTGCCCCTCACATGTTTTAACACAGACTTTATTCACCTTCTTCTGCAGCCAAAAAACCTGACCAAAACTTCCTATTTTTTCCCCATCTTTTGTTTCTGCTCCCCTGTTGTGCTGTTATCTATTGTACTAACACACTTTGGTGTAAAGGTTTTCACAGATCAAAAAGTTCCCTGTTAAATCCCTAAAACAGAATCTCTGGCTTAGCCCTGAAACAAAAGGCAATTAAATGAGAAACTCTCCTGTCTCCTATCTGGATTTGCATGGAATTCTGAGGGAGCTGCACACTCCCCCCACCCCATCCCAGGGAATTCAGCAGCCTCTCACACAGTGACACACAGCATGGGATGCACAAGCAGCAGCTCCCAAAACTGAGTCTCTAGAAGCCTTTTTGTCCCTCTGGATTGCACCTGCCCAAGCTGTCTGTGCCAGAGGTTCAGGGTTCAGCACACCTGGCAATAAACTGCCCTCAAAAACCAGTGTGGATGATTTTTGGGGGCTCCCAGAGACACAGCAGCCTTCCTCCTGACACAGAGGGATTGTTGGCTCCCAGCAGTGCCAGGGAAAGCCTTTCCTTGGCTGTGGCTGGCCCCGGTGACTGCACAGCCCCACCTACCTGCACACGAGTGCCTCCCCACACTGGGACCTGTGTGCACAAACAGCTCAGGGGAGAACAGCATGCTGGAAACAAAGGCAGGAGAGCAAACCCCAGCTGGGAATGGCCTCCCAGCAGTACCTTGGGGGGACCTCCCTGAGCTGGTTCTTGCTGAAGTTGACGGTGGCCACGGGATTGGCGCCCACGGCATCGAACACGGCCTCGGGGATCTCGGCAGCCTGCTTGTCACTGGGACAGGAGTGACACCAATTAACCACTGCCTGCTAATTAACACGGCACTTCCACCTTCTCCTAGAGAAGATAGAGAGCAGAACACAGGGAGCGGCTGCAGAAAGCTCCCAGCGCTGCCCCATGCCCACAATGTCACCAAACAGGATCTTTTTCTATTTCCCAACCCTTCCAGGTCCATTTAAGGAATAACTGAGCAGGAACTCCCCTGCCACAAGGTGTTCTGGGACTTAGTGAAAATCATAAAGAGCTTCAAAGGTACCAAAAGCACCTGCCGGGATTCAGCACTTCAGCAAGTTACTGCAGAATATCTGATAATAGAAAAAAATAATTCAAACCCCACCATCTAAATCTGCCCATTCCCAAACACAGGAATTAAAGGGGAAAACACCCATGTGCAGCAGGGTTTGTGGACAGCTTGGTGTGTAATGAAGGTGGGGAAAAAACCCACACGCATAAAATAGGACAGTGTTCTTACAGCTTCAGGAATGGGCAGTATTCCCAAATACCTGTATTCCAATAATTTCAGTGTGGTTATGGCGTGGATGTTGACCTTGGACTGGCTGGGAAGAGTCATGGCTGTCACAGGAGGTTCTTCATTGGGGCCAGGTCCATCATCTGGGGACACCAGAGGGGTGCAGGGACACAGCTGAGCTGCTCTGAGTGGCCCCAGGCAGCTGCCACCACCCCCCTCTAATCCTGTTCTACTCTGCCTCAAGACCATCAGATTCAGATTATTTCAACCATCTCCTAATAAAGGTTTTTTACCATCTTGGATTTGGGGGTTCTTTTAGGGTGAAGGAGGGAGCAAGGCTGACCTGGACTTTGCCAAGCAGGGGAGGGAGCACTGGAGATGTGATTCTGTGAGGCTCTGCTCCGTGGGGTAGGGGGCTGGAAACTACAAAAAACAGGGAATTCCAACTGGAAATGATGACCTAGAGCAGCTTTACCCACACTGGCATATCTGATCACAATTTCAGTTATAGCATTAATGTTTAGAAACCCTCCTCTATGAATTTCCTTCTGGTCACTCCCCACAAACCACATGAAAAAGCTCCTGCAAGCCTGAAATGGGAATTCCCATCCAGCTGAGCAGGGTGAGTCTGGGTTTGTAAAGGATAATCCTCAATTCAGAATGTTTATTATTCAGTATTAGCTAACAGGATAAGGAACTGAAATATCACAGCAAACTGCTGAGTAAAAGAAATTACTACTGCAAGATAACTGGGAAGAACTTGGATTTAAACAGCCATCGTCCCTAAACCCTAATTTACTTTAATTTCTTACAATATTCTCTTTAAAATTAAGTGGAAAAAAAGCAACATACCTTGGATTTTGCTTCTCAGATATTTCAGCAGTTCCTGGGTGCCTTTCTTTAAAAAAGAAACAAACCCCAAGTCACTCAGCAGTATTTGTGCAGCTGGGGGGACAATGCAGAGGGACAATGCCAGCACACAGGTGGAGCCCACAGCACTCCTGACTAAAAATCCCACTGAAAATCTCACAGCAGCTTGGGAGCTGGCTTAGTTATCATCTTATTTATTCCAGCTGGAAATTTCTGATCCTGAATCACAGCCTCAGGGTGCACTTTTGCAGCTCCTTATATGAAGATTTTTGCCACTTCCAAGAGCAAGTAAAAAAGTTCCAATGAGCTTAATTTTCCCTTTAAAAAGCTCCAGCACAATTTGCTGTGGAGAGCACATTTACAGTGCCAGTGAAGCTGACTGCTCACTGTTCTGCTACCTTTTTATGGCCCCAATCATAAACTCTGGGAAAATCATGGCAGTTTGCATCATTTGCAGGGGTTTTTAACAGCTCCAAAGATTTCCCTCAGTCCCCTCACAGCAACTCCCAGTGGTCAGACACAGCTGCCACCTGCACAAACCTGAGATAGTAAAGCCCAATCTCCTCTGCACTGTTGTTTTAGGGGAAACAGGCTTGGGGTGTGATTTTAGAGGGTTTTTCAGAACCAGGGACTGACCTAAAGTGCTGGATGTGAATGAACATTTCTCATTCCAGTAGACACAGCCCAGGAGACTGGGTGAACACAGAGGGGTAAGGGAAGGAGGATGTTGGAAAGGAGGGAATTGTCACAAGGAGACAGACAGGAAAAAGACGACTGTGCTGAGCATGGCAAGGGAAGCCAACAAGGAACAAGCTGGGAAGTTGTGAGGGAAAGGTGAAGGTCAAACTGAAATCTCAGTAACAGATGTGTGGGAAGAAAAGCAGAGAGCAGGCTAAAGCTCCAGAGCCAAGTAACGCATGGGAGTTAGCAAAAACAGACCGGGATTTACCAGAAATCAACTTGAAATTCATCAAGAACCAGGAATGGGGTTGGGACTGGAATGAGAGGCCTGAGGAAGAGAAGGTGAGCTGAGCAGGGCTGGAGAAGGGAAGAGAAGAATCTGCTGTTCCTCTACACTCACCCCAGTCCCTCATCTCAGTATCCACCTGCTCCAAGCAGTGCCTGGGGAGCCCTAGAGCTCCTCCACCGATTGCTCCTCTAAACCAAGTGGAAAAAAATGCAGCCAGGCAGAGAAAATTGCAGCCACATGAATTTACAGTGTTGGTAATGGATCCAGGCAGCACAAACAGAGCGTGGCCTGACAGGCTCCTCATGCCTGGCCTTTGCCCCAGGTGGGAAACAGCCCAGCAGAGACAACTGCAGCTGAAGCAGCAAACCCTCAGCAATCCAGGAACAGCAGAACTCCAGCATTCCTGACTCAGACTCCTTTCCAGGAGCACTTTGGACAAGTGCTCATTAACTCAGGGCACACTCTGCTCCCTCAGCCAGGCTCACCAGGGCTTCCCTCTCCTGACAGATGTTACAGATTTCATTGCAACACAGACTTGTCAGCTCTGCTTATTTTGGGAGCATCCCAGTGCTTTGGGAACATTGATTTTACAACCCTGGCAAAGGCACAGAAGTAGGAATGTAAAGCACCACTGAAGAGAGGGGCCAGCCAGGGAAAACATCACAGGGAATTGTGCAGCAGGAGTGGTGCCCAGGCTCCAGCCTCCTGCTGCCCTAAGGACTCCTTTTCCAGGGAACAACTCACACCCTCCCCTTGCTGCCTCCCTACAAGAGAACAGAGCACTGAATCCTAGAACCTCCATTAAGACAAGACCTTAAACCCCATCCAGTGCCACCCCTGCCATAGCAGGGACACCTCCCACTGTCCCAGGCTGCTCCAGCCCTGTCCAGCCTGGCCTTGGGCACTGCCAGGGATCCAGGGGCAGCCACAGCTGCTCTGGGCACCCTGTGCCAGGGCCTGCCCACCCTGCCAGGGAACAATTCCTGCCCAGTATCCCATCCAGCCCTGCCCCTTGTCCTGCCCCTCCATCCCTGACCAAAGTCCCTCTCCAGCTCTCTTGGAGCTCCTTCAGGCCCTGCAAGGTCACACTGAGATCACCCCAAAGCTTCTCCTCTCCAGGTGAATGTTCCCAGCTCTCCCAGCCTTTCCTCCCAGCAGAGCTGCTCCATCCCTCTGCCCATCCTGGTGCCTCCTCTGGACCCCCTCCAGCAGCTCCAGGTCCTTCCTATGCAGATGCCCACAGACACAACCAAACCCCAGTGCTCACTTGCAGCAGGTCTCTCCGAATGGTTCTCAAAGGATTTCCCTCCAGGGCCAGGAATTTCAGCTGAGGGAGGTTCCCCAGGGTGTAAGGCAACCTGCAGAGGGAAATAACTGATTGCTTCCAAAGCAGCTCCAAAACCACTGCTAAAGAACGTGCAGCGGCTGCTCAGAGGGGATCCTGAAGCTCAGGTTCACAGGAAAAGATGCAGGATCCCAGATTAATTTAAGTTGGAAAAGTCACCCAGACCATCAAGTCCAAGCTCTGCCCAATTCCCACCTTGTCACCTGCCCAGAGCTCTGAGTGCCACCTCCAGGATGGGCACTCCAACCCTCCCTGGGCAGTTCCAGTGCCTGACCCCCCTTTCCATGGGGAAATTCCTGCTGTGCCCACCTTGAGCCTGCCCTGGCCCAGCCTGAGGCCATCCCCTCTCCTCCTGTCCCTGTTCCCTGGAGCAGAGCCCGACCCCCCCGGCTGTGCCCTCCTGGCAGGAGCTGTGCAGAGCCACAAGGGCCCCCTGAGCCTCCTTTGCTCCAGGCTCAGCCCCTTCCCAGCTCCCCCAGCCTCTCCTGGGGCTCCAGCCCCTCCCCAGCTCCCTCAGCTGCTCCTCACAGCACTCCCAAGTCACAGCTAAGTCACAGGCAGAACACAGAACATTTCAGAAGTCCCAGTTTGATCTCAGCAATCCCATAACACACAGAGGGCTCCTTCACTTCCTGACCGAGTCATTCCTTAAGTGCCCTTCCCACGGAAGGAAGGAGCTGCCAGCAGCCAGCCCCAGCCCAGGTGCCACTATTACCTACTGATGTCATTGTTGGCCAGGTCGAGCCTCTCCAGCTTCTGCAGCACCGTGATCTCCTCGGGCACTGCCTTGATCTTGTTGTCCCTGAGCTCCAGCACACACAGGGAGCTCAGCTGCTTCAGATTCTCTGCATTCAGGATTTCAATCTGATTCTCCCCAGCATGTAATTCCTACAGGAACAAAGGGCACGACAACTGTGGTAAAATTACTTCATAATTTATCTCCTAAATCGTGACATCAGCAGTTATGAGTATGATGATGTGGAGAATATGGACATCTTGATTCCCTTTCATCTGCCTACAAAATACCTGGATATAACCTGATTATGTTAAAAGGAAAAACAGTGTATTTGCTCCAGAGTTACGAAGAAAAAGTGATAATGAACAAAGTGAATTTATCCAGAAAAAGTTCCCAGAGATAAAAAATAACTGTTGCAGGCAATATTAGATCAGCTTTCAGTCATTCCTCTCCTGAACACACTTTATTTTCCAAATCTGTTAAGTCCTGCAAACTCAAAAAGTTGAACAATGAGGGCAGGAAGAGAAGTTGCATTAAACAGAGTTCTAAACAGAGAGCTGTCATCTGGTTTTGATCACAGCACCTCACAAAAGCTGGTGTTTAAAGTAACTGTCATTATTTCAAAGTTTACAGCACAGGCATTTCCAGCAGAGCAGCCATTCCAAGCTCACCTTCAGTAACTTGCAGGAGGGAAGCTCTGGCAAGGAACGCAGTTTGTTTTTCCTCAGGTAAAGCTGCTCCAGGGATGCCATGGTTGCTAATTTAGGAGGGACCGTTTCCAGGTAATTTTTGGTACAATCCAGTTGCCTCAAGCCTGTGGAAGTCAATGTCCAGTGAGAAACAGAGGAGAAGACAAAAATACCTTTCTACAGCACCATAAACGTCCTGAGGTTTAATTTAAAATAAACACAACAACATTTTGCCAAACAGATTCTAGAAGTAATAGCTCAGATTTAAAGATCCATTTAAAAACCCTGCACTGTATTGCTGAACATAAGCACAGCACTGGCTGTTTGGCATTTAATAACCCAAGGGAAGTGATTTACTTTTCATGGCACTGAGATCTGCAGGCAGCTCCTTGAGCTGGTTACAGGCCAGGTTGAGCCGCACCAAGTTCACCAGCAGAGCAAAACTGGTGGGGATGGCTGTGAGCTGGTTGTTGGACACATCCTGCACATGGAAACAGAGAGAGAGAGATGAGAGGTGTCTGAAACATCCCAGGAGTGCTGCTAGTGCAAAGTTAATTAGTGGCAGAACAGTAAAATTAGATTGCTGACAACTGGCACAAGTGTGAGAGCAGGAACAACTCCTCCAGGACTGACAGATCGCCAGGGATTTCAGCTTCCCCAAAGTACGACACACCAAGAACACACTAAAAACAAACCCCACCATGCAGTAACTGACATTAGAACAGCCACTGGAATATTTGCCAAGTCCTGCTGCTGAATGCCAGGGATTTTTAACTAGCAGAGAAACCCTTTCCAAACACAGGAACAGGTCTGAAGCTGTGCTTTACCAGCTCCTCCAAGCTGAGGAGCTGCCCCAGGCCCTCAGGCAGCTGGCTCAGCTCGTTGTGCTGCACCAGAGGCTCCTCAGACGGGGCAGCTGCAGCAGCTCCTCGGGAAGGCTCCTCAGTTTGTTGTGGCTGGGGTGGAAACATGGAACACAAAGGGAAAGGAAAAACACTCAGGAGATTTTAGGAATGTAACCGCACACAGAACATTTGTGTGCCACAGCCTGTTGGTCAGGACACTGCCACCCCTAAAGAACAACTGACTATCTTTATTTATTTGTTAAAGAAGACTTTTAATCCTACTCTGAATTTACAACATTCCAGGTTTTTTTATGTACTTCACACACACCGTGGTAGCATAACCTCTCCTTGTGCACAAATTTACAAAATTACCCCAGTAAACAGAAGATTCTGAACCTTCCAGCACAAACAAGATCTACACAGTTATTTACAATGTGCATTATTCATGACTGGAAATGTTTTATCCTCAGAACTGCCAGACTGAAGCGAATAAATGCAAATAAATATTTTGAGTATCATTATTCAGAATATCACTGTTTGCACCTTCCAAGCAATTGTGACTTTGAATATCAGTGAAAACAATTTCTAGAAACCCAAGGCCACCGGTTTTGATCCAAAATAGATAATATAGCATATATAACATATAATAATATTCTACAATGAGTAATCTGGAGTTTTTTTGAACGGTAGGTTGCTGTCCTGCAATCTCACTCACACCCAGAAGTCATCGCAGCAATTCTCATGTTTGATCTGTAACATGGCCTTACCTGACATCGAGTTTCTGGAGATTTTCAAGTTGCCCTAAAGCAGAAGGAAGTGATGTCAGTTGATTGTCGTGCACCTGGAAAAGAGAGGTTTTAGGACACAGTTACTAATTTGTACCTCAGAGGGGCTTTTTTTCAGGAAGAACTCCCCAATATCCCATCTGTCCCAGCACTCTGGCAGTGGGAAGCCATTCCCCCTTGTCCTGCTATTCCAGGCCCCTGTGAAATGAATACAGCAGGGAAATGGAAAACAAAGATCCAGGACAACGTTTCCCCATGTCCTACAGGGAAGCACCGTCAGAGCACCAAGGGATCCCTGTACTCACGTCCAGCATGGTGAGGGCAGGCAGCAGCTGCACATCCTCCGACAGGCTCTGCAGCTTGTTGGAAGCCAGGATCAGCTTGGTCAGGTCCGTCTGCTCCCACCAGCGATCGGCAGCTCCGAAGGACAGGTTCTGCTGGGCTTCCTCCGGCGTGTCCAGGTTGATCCTCCACACGTGCTCCGGCACTGCAGCACAAACACAGCCGTCAGCGGAACCCCGCAGGTGTCTGCTCCAAGATTTCACTGTCAGAGTGCTTTTTGGGCGTAAAATTATTGCATAGGTTGGGATGGAAGGGACCTTGATGATTATCTAGTTCCAACCCTTGTGCCTTGGGGGATGACATATACAGAGATAGATAAATATATGTGGATTCATACGGTCATATACGTATGTGTATACATATATAAAAACATGTATCTATACGTAAATACATATATATATATATATATACACACACATATATATATAATATACACATCCCAATAGTCACTCCCCAGTCCATTGTGTTCCAGAGACATTTTCGCAAAGGTATCAACAAAAGCCGATGGAAACATGCCAGAAACAGACAACAGCGAGCAGACGGTGCTCCCCGGGAGCCGCTCCCGCCCCGCCCGCGGGTCCCGGGGGCTCTCCGGCCGCAGCCCCGGCGAGGCCGGCTGGGCTCACGCACCGTGGGTGAGGCCGCGTCCCGCCAGGTTGAGCTGCCCGCTGCGCCGCGCCAGCCGCAGCAGCCCCTGCGGCACCGGCGGCGGCTCGGCCGCCCGCCCGAACCCCGGCCCCGCGCCGCCGCCGCCCGCCCGCGCCCGCCGAGCCGCCGCCATCGCCGACACAGTCCGAGCGGAGCCGGGGCAGGGCCGGAGCCGCGCTGCCGCCGCTCTCTCGCTGCCGGAGCCGGGGCTGGTGCCGCCCGCAGCCGGAGCCGCCCGCCCGCCGCGCAGGCGGGGCCCCGCGGGCGGACCCGGCCCAGCCCCGGCGCCGCCATTTCCCGCCCCGCGTTGCCGAAATGGAGCCCCGGAACTCGGCTGCTCGGGGTATTGTACACGGACGCGCGAGAAACAGCGCACGAAACGGCGCTTTCACATCAGTTTACTGGTTTTGCTTTCCCCCTTAGCCCTGTGCGCAGCTACACTGCAGCCTCCTGGGGGGCTGTGCGTGCTTGGGCTCCATGATCTCCAGGGTCTGGCCAACCTCAGCGGAATCTCAGGATGGTTCGGGTTGGGAGGGATCCCACGGCTGGGGTGGAACGAGATGATATTCAGTCACAATTCCTTGGAAGGTGCAAACAGTGATGTTCTGAATAATCATACACAAAATATTCCACACCTTCTACTGTCCCCGGTTGCTCCCAACCCCAGTGTCCAGCCTGGCCTTGGACACTTCCAGGGATCCAGGGGCAGCCGCAGCTTCTCTGTGCCAGGACTTCCCCACCCTCCCACGGAAGGATTTCTCGCCAGTATCCCATCTAAACTAGCCCATGGAACCAGCCCCGTGCCTGCAGCTCCCACCAGCAGCTCCCAGTGAGGGGAAAATGCTGAAAAGGGAATGTGGCCCCATGTTGGATTGTAGTTCTCTTCACTCTGTAACAGCACATCTGTGTTTCAAACACTCCCCTCTTTGAAAAATGCTTCTAAGAGCAGTTCCATTGGAATGAAAAGTAATTAGTGAAGGTTTAAGTGCATTAGTCAAGTTTGTAATTCGGGAAATTCACTTCAGGCACTTGCTCTTGATTAAGGATATTGGCCTCATTGGTTTTTTACCAGTGTTCTTTAATCTCCCCACTTCTTTTTTCTCCTCTCTCAGTGGAGGCAGAAACACACAGAAAATACTGGGTATTTCAACTGATTATTTAAAAAAACAGTGGTGGTTAAAAATGGGTTTAAAGGACTTCAGAAGGTGAGTGCTCTGTGCCTCAGGGCCCCTGGTAAAAACAGTGTCACTTTCATCTCATTCAGTTTCAATGCTGTTGGATAGCTAAGGTCCACGTGGAACATTGCTGACAAAATCAAATCTGGAATTTAAATAACTTTTGGCAATTCAGTACAAGATACAGCATGTGTAACATTTCAAAAGTGGAAATGTGATATCTGCTAAGGGAGGACACTGAGCATCACCAACTTTATGAATCAGATGAGGTAGAATTTCAGCTGGATTAATAAATAAGGCTGGTTTTATTTACATTCAGGAACATTTATGGGGAACACATTAACATAAAGCAACAAACTCATCAGGAAATAGCATGATTTGTACTATGTAAACTGCAAATACATTTTTTTCCCCTCTCTAATGAGAATCTCCCACCCCAACGTTGTACTGCTTGTGATGCCTTTTCCAAGGCTACCTGAGGCCAGACAGAGTTAAGGGAATAAAAAGCAGGTATATTTATTGAAGGGTCTTCATGTACATTTTGGGCAGACAAAGCCTGCCAGGTACTACACCCAAAAACAGATGATGGGTCACGAATTTTTACACTTTAATAAGTTTGGTCCATTTGCATATTGGGGATTAATCTTCTAATTACATCTTTAGGTAATGAAGCCATTTACCCCAAGTTTGCTTTCCCCAAAACTCACTTTTGTTTCCATTTCTGGGCCCCGAGACTGTGAGGAGACCCTGATTGCCAGGCCTGGAGAGGAATTGTTGTGTCTGCCCAAAATGGGAAAGCAGCAGCTCACACTGTACATGGAGTTTAGAGCTCTACACTAAAGAACTGCACGATCACAAATACAGAAAAACAGAAAAGCCAGAATCCTAAGGCATCGCTGGGACAGTGTATTTTGTGTGAGTTTGCTCTGTGAAATGACGAGTGACGAGGCGGCAATAGCGGCCCCTCAGAGCCCCCTCAGCTTTCCCGCGCGCGGGGCCGTGAGGGAGCGCGGGGGGGCTGAGCGCGCCCCCTCCGCGCACGCGCCGCCCCCGCGCGCGGGCGTCCCTCTCCTCCGTGCGCGTCGGGCGGCGCGGCGCATGCGCGGGGCGGCGCGCGCAGGCGCGGCGCGGTGCACCGTGGGATACTGCGGCCCGGGCAGGCTGGTGAGGCGGCGCGCGCGGGGCCGGCGGGGACGAGCGAACCGGGCCGGGGGCGGCGGGGCCGGGCCGAGCGAACCGGGCCGGGGGCAGCGAACCGCAGCGCTCTGCCCGCGCCTCACCCGCTCCCCGCCCCCGCTGTGTGTCTGCTGCAGCACCGGCGGAGCGGGCGGCGGCGCGATGGCCTCCAGCAGCGGCACCGACGTGATCCAGGTCACCAACGTCTCGCCCAGCGCCAGCTCGGAGCAGATGCGGACCCTCTTCGGCTTCCTGGGCAAGATCGAGGAGCTGCGCCTCTTCCCCCCCGAGTGAGTGCGGGCCCGGCCCGGCCTCGCCGCCTCCCCCTCCGTCCCTCCCCCCCCCGCGCCCTGCCCGCGGCCCGGCGCCGCCTCCCGCCCGCCCTCCCGGCGGCTCCCGGCCCGCGCCGCCCCCGCTCCCGGGGATCCCGCCCGGCCGCGGCGGGGGCGGCCCTCGCTGCGCACCCCCGGAGCCGGTGTGCCCCGCACGGCTCGGCTCGGTCACGGGACTGCGGGGATTAGTGCGGGCGTGGAGCGACACGTGCGGCTCCGGTGAAATCCACGTTTGTCTCCAGGAGTTGTTTGTCCGGGGTTGCGCCCGCTGAGCCTCTGCTGTCTGCGTCACCCCCACAGCGCCAGAACTTCTAGATGTAGATAAATGCGTTTGTTACAAAGAATTTTTTGCTAAAAGAGCAACTTACCCGTACTGTACAAAAAATACACTTCTAGTATTTCTGTTCCTTGCAAACAAATCTGTGCTGAGCAGAAAGGAAACCGCAGAGAGACAAATACATATTTGTCAGTTGCACCTCTTGCAAGGAATTCTGTGCAAATTAAAGCAAATAATGCACGTTTCAAGTGCATATATAACTGAAAAAAAAGTTTCAGGTACCCCGGCAATTTACAAGTAGCAATAAACAGAAAAAAAAAAAAAAAAGTAAGACAGTTTTTATGTCTTTACTTGCAATTAAGTTCTAATGAACATAAATAGTGCTTTCAGAATCCTTTCTGATGCAATATAAATCCTGGGTGTTAGTAGTGCTGATAGTTTCAGTCTGATTGATTCACAGAGCCTGGTGTCATTATATGGTGTTTTGCATATTCATTATATAAATTAAAGGTTTTCTTTCTGCCATGTCTAAGATTAATCAAACAATCAATTATTTGTAATACCCAAAATTACTTGGGTTTATTATTTTAGGGGAAAAAGTATAGCAGAGCATTTATTTTTCCACTGAGGCTTCCATCCCTGTTAACAGAAGCCAAAGACATTTCCAGAGGGAGTTTCCATGTTCCCAGCTGGGGTAACTGGCATGACAGGAGCTCACCTGTGGCAGGTGCAGTCCTTTCCTGGCCTGCTCTGTGTTTGAGCACTTTGTCTCGTCTTTCAGGGCAGTTGTGGGAGGTGATTTGTGTCTCTGAAACTTTGTAGCTTTAGATACACATTAACTAACCTGTTCAGAGATTGCTGCAGTGCTTTGGTGTCCTTTCCCTTGTGCGAGGAGCTCACTCCCAGGAGGTTTTCCCTGGGCTGATGGGAATCTGCTCTGGGTCACTTCAGGGCCCCCATCCACATCCCCCCAAAGAAAGGGACATTTTCTAATAGTGCCAGGTTCTTTTTCTGCTCCTTCTCCTTCAGATTCCAGCTCCTGACTTTTCCCTTCCCATGGTGCCCATCCATTTTTGGAGGGGTGTGGGATATAAATCATAATCAGTGAATTCTCCCCATAATGGAGATTCCTTCCTGGATCCTGCTGGGATTCTCCCTTGTCTGTAGTATTTGAGGAACCAATCCCATTTCCTTTGCTCCACCTCTTTGTTTGATCTGTGTCACTCTGAACTTCCTTATTCTCCTGCTCTTCCAGATCATGTGTAACTTCCTGAGCTTCTCTCAATTCCTGTTTTTCCTCCTCTCCCCTCATCCACCTCCTTTTCCCAGTTTATTTAATCCCCTGTTCCCCATTTCTTGTACACCTCAGCTGCATCTTTAATGCACAATCTGCTTTGGGACTTCTTCCAATCTTCCTCCCCCTCCTCCTCCTGCTTTTCCCCGACTCCATTGCCTGGTTCTCATCTTTATTATATTCCATAAGGCTCCATCCAGACTGGAAAGTGGAGGGAGTGGATTTCTGAGTTTCCTGTATTGCAGCCCCAGGAAATCCTTGTGTGTCCCAGCATTCCAATGGCTGAGAGACAATTCCCAAATGCTTCAGCCTTGGGTGAATTAGAATAATGATGGATGGTGGCTTTTTTTGGGAGCTGTTGAGAACATCCAGTTCTTGCTGAATTTCACCCAGCTTGGATTTGAGAGTGAGTGGAAATACCATTTTTAAAAGTGGAATACACAGATGTAAGTTAAATGTCAGGCTGCAGAAGCGTTGCCTGACACATTTTCAGTTGATATTTTAGGTTCATTATTTTGGGAGAAAGCTCAGCTACCCCAGAGCATTCCCAGAGGCACTCCTGGCTGTAAACAGGATCTGCTGAAGAGTCAATAGGATCTGCTCTGGTTCACATTCCTTTGTTATCTGGCATTTTAAAAATGCCTCAAAATACTGGGCTGCATCTCTATAATGAATTGTGTAATTTTCATACAGCTTAGATTAGGAACTCCTTCAGCTCTGCCATCAACCCTTGATTTACTTTCCTTTACAATTTTTCTGTGATTTTGTTAAACGCCTTCTACTAAGGCTTCTTTGGTTTTATGTAATTATTATTATTTATTTCTTGTTATTTCTTATTAATTATTACTTATGGGCTAAAAAAGGCACCATTTTGGCAAGCTGCTGTGGATTCCTGGGCACAAATGAGCCAACAGATTCAATTTTTTTTTCTCATTTATCACTGCAGTTATTTCCCAATTTATTCAGTCTGCAGGCTGTGGGAGCAAGTGGCTGTTTCTAATTTTAATGTTTCAGAAGCTGCAATGTGCTGGCTCCAATTTAGTTTTCCACGCCAGGTGAAATGTGAGGTTATTGAAGTGTGGTCTGACAGACACGGGGGGCAGTTGTGTGTGTTGGGCCCAGTGGGGCTGAAGGTGAGGGAGCTTTTGGCATTTGCAGTGCCCAAAATAGACCCTGGATCTGTCTGCTGGTGTCGGAGCTGTTCCCTGAATTCTGACAGCCCCCAGTGCTGAAAGGCTTGATCAGCCTCAGCAGCCCAGATCAAACTGCTCTGGAGCTGGAGTGCCTTTGAAGTCGGATGTTTTGGAGTTGGGCTGGCAATCCAGGTAGGAAAAGCAGCTTTTTGTCAGGATCAGTGATGTTTTCAGAGCTCCTCAGGCTGATCTGGAGCTCTGGCCTGGTGTAGGAACAAGGGGTTTAGGATTTGCTGCTGCTTCCACTCCCTGCCTGGACCTTCTGGAGGCAGCTTTTAACTCCTCTGTCCCACAGTTCTGTCTGCAGAAGAATTTTCCTTCCTGTCTTTCACTTTGTACATCCAGTTATGGCAAAATCTGCCCCACTTTCAGGATAGGGGGGCTCTTAAAACCCATCCTGGACGTTGCCTCGATTGACTGCACCTGGTTTTTCAGTTTGGTTTGGTTTTAGGGAACTTACAGCTGTAGTTCTACCATTCTTTCCTGTTATAGGAAGTAGATATTTCTGGGTTGGTTTTTCTTCGAAGTGGCTCAGAACTTCTCAGTTTTGGGTTTGTAGGTTGACAGTCACTTGTTCTGAGCTGGAACAGGCACAGGCCTACCTTGGAGAGAGGTCTGTTTTAGTGTGCTCAGCTTTTCATTCCTGCCTGAGCTCCTTACATTTCCTTGTGTTTGTTCTTCCCCGCTGAAGACAGGCAGGAGCTCAGCACTGGGCATTCCTCAGGATGTGAGAGCATGGTGAAGTTTAGTCTAGAAGCTGGGATGGAATTGGGGTGATGAATGAAACAGAATCCCAGATTGGTTTAGGTTGGGAGCGACCTTAGAGCTCACCCAGTGCCACCCCTGCCATGGCAGGGACACCTCCCAGTGTCCCAGGTGCTCCAGCCTGGCCTTGGACACTGCAGGGATCCAGAGGCAGCCAGAGTTCCTCTGGGAGTTCTGTTCCGGGGCCTGCCCATCCTCTCAGCCAGGAATTCCTTCCCAACATCCCATCCCTCCCTGCCCTCTGTCAGATCAAAGCCTTCACCCCACGCCCTGCCCCTACACGCCCTTGTCCCAAGTCACAAGGATCCTTCAATCATCACCCTCTTCGTTTCACAATTTACCTTAATCAGTCATCTGGGGCCTAAAGCAGAGAGTGTGAAACCTCAGGGTTGAACTGAGACAGATTTGGTCACTTTTTTTTCAGCCAAGTTTTCCTCCCAGCCAGGGCGGAATTTGCATTTAGGTGGCCGCTCATGGATTTATTGTGCATAGCAGAGCTCACACGCAGCTCCAAGAGATAACAGAGCTCACGTGCAGCTCCAGGAGGGGATGTAAGGACTGGTGTGGTTTTGGGGTTGCTTGGCGCTGTCCCTGCTGTCCCTGAGTGTGCCTCTGTCTCTTGCAGTGACTCCCCCTTGCCGGTGTCGTCGCGCGTGTGCTTTGTAAAGTTCCACGACCCCGACTCGGCCGTGGTGGCCCAGCACCTGACAAACACTGTGTTCGTTGACAGAGCCCTCATAGTCGTTCCCTATGCTGAAGGTTTGTAACTTGTTTGGTGTTCTATGGGGCCACCCTTGGGTGGTGGTTGGTTCCTGTCTAGTGCTCAGAATTTAACAGTAGTCCTATGTCAAGCACGTCAGAGATTGCCATTCTGAAACCCTTGGTATATTGCCTTTGGCCCCTGCATTTGGTCAGTTTGTTTCCAGAGTGACACCAAATCTAAGTGGAAAGTTTTGTGTGTCTTGAAGTGTAGAGTAAGAACGTTTTAGGCAGAATTCTATGCCAGTTTTGCTCTGTGTCAGTCTCAATGAGACATTTTCCCAAACAGTTTGTAATGCAAACAGGTCCACATTTTAAGGAAATTTTACCTTAATAATTGTTTGCCGCTTTCACTCTCTTCATGAGAATGGTTTCTCCCTCCCTGAGAGTGCATGGGAGAGTAATTAACATTCCTTTGGGCTATGCTGCCACTGCATTTATTTGGGAACATCCCCAAAAAAAGGCCCTCACTCTCCTTGTGGAGTCCAGTATACCAAGGGTTTGAATAATTACGGTTTAATTCAAAAGTGACAACTTCCAAGAGGTGCCACGTGGGCACTGGTCCTAGTTTTTAATTCCAAGTTTTCTTGTTCATCCTTGATATATTTAATAGAATTTCACTAAATAATAAACTCTTCTCTCTGTTATTTGTGTGTGTGATTTTTGTAGTGGAGAAGGCAAATGCAAAGCCCTTCCAGATGACTGAAAAACAGTGGGTCCTCTGCAGCTACAGGGGATTCTAGCCATTAACTAAAGGCCAGCAAGCACTCAAGTCCCCAAGTGTTTTCCTGGTGTAACCACTTGTTAACTACATTTTCTCTTCTTCTTTTTATTTTTACATTTTAGGGTGTTACAGTAATTTGAAAGGCAATGAGCAGGGTTTTTGGAACTTACCTTAAAAGCAAAGTGCTGAGAAGACACCTCTTCTTACAGAAGTCTTATTAAACTCTTCTAGACTTGCTTTAGAAGTAACTGATTTCCATTGTACTTGTGCATTTCTTGATTTACTTCTGGGAAAGGTTGAATTGAATAAAATCTTGCAGATTAAGTCATACTACAGTGCTAAGTTGGGTACATGGCCTGGGGTCACACCTGTAATCTTAATCTGTCATGCTGGAGCTGTCTCTTGAGGCCTGGGGAGCTGTCTTATCTTATCTTTGTATTCTTTAAGCTTAAAAGATAACGAAACTTAAAAGATGTCCAGCCTAATTCCTGGAGTGTAGGAATGTGCAGTGTGGCCTCTGAGTGAGCCCTGCTGCTTCCTGAGGGCACAGAACCCCTTCTGCAATGGAGTTACTGCTCCTGCTGCCCCTGCTGCAGAACAGCAGAGCTGAGAGGCTTCTTGTCCCTGTGTGGGTGTTAAACACAGCACCAGTCCAGTGAGATTCTGCTGGAATATTCTCCAAGGCCCATGGGAGTAATGCCAGTGTTTAACTCTTCCTACAAGGATAAACCCACCTTTCTCTTTGTCAGTCTTACTTTGTCCACTGTGGATAAACCTGGCACACAGAGAAACCTGCCCAGCAGCTGGGCTTCAGAAAATCCAATTATTAAAGTAGAATAATTTTCCTGGGCCTGTTAAGGAGTCACTCCTGGGCTGTACCTTGTGTTGTCTAACATTCAGAATTTAATGGCCTTGGCACATCACAAGAGAGATGTTCAGCCAATAAAGTATTGCCCCTGGGTTGCTAATCCCATACTTCTGTCCCTGTGCTGGAATACAGTTTTTCCCCAGAATTCAGCCTGCCAGGGTCCCGGTTCAACCAGGAGCAGCATTTCCCCAGCCCACAGTGCCACTGCTGATGTGCTTAAAGCCAGGCCTGTGCTGAGTGGGGCCCTCCTTTCTCTGATTCTGCTGTGCTAATGAACCTGTGTGATTGCCTGTCACTAAAGCAAATGTTTATTATCTGTCTAGTGCAATAATTCCCCCCCCGTCCCAAGTTTTAGCTCACACAGACACTTTGGTGTTGGCTGTTGCTTTGTGTTATAGAACTATACACAAAGGCTACGGTAAGGTTTAGTATTTGTCATTTTCTCTGGGCTAATTCCTGGATTTGGAAGGAACTCTTAAGGTTAAAGATGGCTGGGGGGGGTGTTTAGGTTCTTTGGTTAATGTTTGTTTCTTTTGTCTGTTTCTTTTTCTTTCATTTCTACACATTCATGCAGTATTTCATGGTTCTAACAAAGCAGCAGTAAAAAAAGCTCTTGAAGCATGAAAATTAACTGGTGAGGGGCCTCATTGCTTTTTTTAAATTGTAGTTTATTTAAATACTTTTAAAAGAAACAATTAGAGGATCTGATGCATGAATTTTTTTAATGGATGCAGATCTTCTGTGAGGTGTCTCGAGCTAAGTCTGAGGATTTGTATTTAGATGCCAGAAATGTTGTAGTTGCACTAATTTGAAATGTTTAGCTGTAATTGATAAATATCCTCTTGAGACATAATTTTGCATGCCAAATGACCCCATAATCTCTCTGTAGGTATGTTGATATATTTATGCATTCCTGCCCTTTGCCTCCATGACCTTTTTCCCTGTCCCTCCATAACTTTGGGTATCTAAAGTGCTGCCAGCTCAGTGCCACGAGCCAGATATCAGTGCTGTGTATTGTACATTTGTGTAGATTATCGGCACTTCTCAGTATAGGTGGGAGGAACCATTACCTTTATTTAACAGTGGTTTTTCTTTTTTGTTGTTGTGTTTTACAGTTCTTTTCCCTGGTTCAGCCTGAACTATATACCAGGCCCTGCTGAAAATACCACCCAACAGTTTTCTTCTGCAGCTTATCCAGTTTCTCTTAAGTGCCCTGTACATATTGTATGTTTTATGATGAGATGCAGTTTCTTAATATGTATTACAGAAACACTACTGGTATTTGCAACTATATAGTAAAATTGTTTTATTGAACTCTCATTTTGGGGGCTTGGGCACATTAACAAATTAATCCATCTGTATAGGGCTTTTGCTGTTGGATAGAGTAAAACTCCCTCCACAACTGTTTGCTAGTAGGGCCCTGAGCACTCTGTGTGCAGAGCAGGCAGTGCAGTAACCCCTGGGCTTAGCTGGCTGCAAGACTTTGGGCCACGAGTCCCCTGTGCCACGGCAGGTGGCAGCAGCACTGCTGGTGCTCTAAGCTGGCACATATTGGAACAAAAGCATTTTACTGCACAGGTAAGGAATGTGCCAGCATCCCTGTGTGTATCCCAGCCACAGACACACCCCCAGCATTCCCGGAGAGCCGCAGGGACCGCATTCCATGTGACACGTCAGCAAAAGCCCTACCCAAAACACCCATCCCTTCTCTTTAAGTTTGCCAAAATTTGTATGGTAGGTGTAAAAGAAAACATAGTGAACTGTACCATATTATTAACCCCTAAATCCAACTTTTTTTGTCTTGTGTATCTTGATTTTTCTGTGTGCTTTGTAGTGAAGCAGCCGACACGAGTCGTTGTTCATAAAACAGCTTTTGAAAGTTGAGAGCACTCTCACCCCTGGAGAACCGACTGTGCTTGCTTACGTTTGGTTCATGACTTAAAAATCGAGTACAGGTGATGAAACCTTGGCAGTGTTAACAACAAAGTAGTGTGTATTGTGCTATTTTTTTGCTCTAGAAACTTAACCTTTTGTAGAGAAAAAGGAACAGTCAAATTGTCACCCATTGAAGTTGCATTCTGAGAAAAAAAGTTAATGCTAAATATTAATAGCCATCAAGCTTTGTATTTTAGCCAACATAAGTACTTTCAACAAACTCAGGTGGTGTATCAGGGAGACTTTGCTGGGTGTATTTGTGTATTTGGTGCCTCTGGGCTGGGATGCACTCTAATGCCAGGCTGTTTCCCTGCAGGAGTCATTCCTGATGAGACTAAGGCTTTGTCTCTCTTGGCACCAGCTAATGCCGTGGCAGGGCTGCTGCCCGGGGGTGGCCTGCTGCCCACTCCCAACCCTCTCTCTCAGGTAGGCTGGGGAACCCCTGGGTGTCTTCTGCTACATTCCACTTCATTCCTGCTCTTTCTTTCAGGACTCGTGTTGATTCCAGCTCCTAGAGTGATTTATTGACCCTGATGGATTGTGATTGGGGCACGACAGTGACAAGTTGTTAGATGGAATATCCTTGTTTCCCTGTTTCCTGGCTTCTCAGGGCCCTATTTGTGCCTCCCACCCCTCTCACCCGCTGTACTTTACAGATGTGACAAGCAGTAGAGATCTCACAGATTTTAAATTCCTCAAGTCCAAGGAGCTGCCACACTGTGAGATTCCCTTCATTAATCCTCCAGCTGAGGGGAAAATTGGAGCCTGGTTGTGTGAACCCACAGGAATTCATGTGGAAGATGAACAGTGAGAATTGCACATTGTGAGAGAAGCTGGAGTCACAGCTCAGCTCTTAACAGGGCACAGAATCGAAGTGCAGGAGGCAAATTAATCATAATAAAGCCTCATTAATTCTGCACTCCTCAAACCCTCCCCAGCTCCTGCTTAGCTGAAGGACCCCTTGGCCATGGAGCTGCTCAGAAGAGCCTAAATTTAACCTTTGAAACCCAGGGAAGGGGTTGGGAGAACCAAATACAACCCAAAGAATTTAGTTCACTAAAAAAACTGTGCATATAAATCCTGGAAATGGATGTTGAGCCACCTGAACTGCAGCTGTGTCTCTGAGGCCAGGCTGCTCCCAGCCCCTCTGGTGGGATGTGTTCAGCACATCCATTTTAGGGGACTGTGCTGCACAGTTCAGCACATCTTGGCACTGTGTGTTGGGTTTGGGTGTCTGTCTCAATCATCTCATTTGAAATGGCCCAAATCAGCTGCTTTAGGGAGCCTTCTGCTCTCCCTGTAGCTTTTTAACCAAATTGGAGACATTTGCAGGGATGCAGTATTGTTAAATTGCCTTTCAACATAAACCATGGCCATCTCAACCCTAAAATGAAGTAGAAATGGGGCAATAGCCTCAAAAACTTGGAATGAATTTCCATTTTAGCACTGAAAAGTAACTTCATTTTCAACTATCCCTTCAGTTTGCTGGAATGCTTTACTCCTTCACCTTTATTTGCCCTGCCCAGTGATCTCCCTGACTGAATTTTGTCACTGCCTGTGCCCTAACTGCTGTCTCTGCCACAGATTGGTGCTGTCCCTTTAGCTGCTTTAGGAGCTCCTGCTCTCGACCCTGCCCTTGCTGCTCTTGGGCTTCCTGGAGCAAACCTGAACTCCCAGGTACGTCCTCATTCCAAATATCCTTTATTGTCCCCCTCTTTCCTGCTCTGAGAGTGGTTTGCATTTGTGTCACTTCACAGCCACTGCCTGGGAACTCCAGGGATTGGAATGAAAAATACCTGCTTGAATGTCAAATTAAATGTTGGAAGGGGCCAAGGAATAATTTGGGGATAGCAATGAAATATTTCAAATATGTGTCATTATCAGGTCAGGAACCTGCCTTGTTCTTCATGTAAAAGGTAGTTTGGCTTTTTAATTTGTAGGTGTCAAAAATATCAGGAAACTTCATTAGGTTGTTACAGCTGAACAAAAAAGGCTTTTAAATACTAGAATATTGAGTATATTTATATCAATAAAAATATATCAATACAAATATATTGGTCATATCTATATAGATAAAATATTGAAGAGGTAAGAATAAAAGACTCTTTTACAGCCACAAGAAGCAGCAATAATTTAATGCATTGCTGCTACCATCACTTAAATTTTTTATGTATTCCCATGTGGAAGAACAAGCAAATGATAGTGAAAATTAAATAACAAATGAAAAAAACAAAGGCAAATTAGAAAAATGTAAATTTGGGGTGATGGAGGATTTTTGTACATTAAACCATCAGATTGTAACAAACATTTCAAAAATGAAAGTTGGTGTTCATTATAAAAAAAACAGGTGAGGATTAAACTTCTTTTTCTTAATACCCCATTGGTGCAGGATGTGACTGATCATGATACCTGGATTATCCTAAGAGCTGTAACATTTTTTCATGGAATACTTAAATGTTTATAAGTTGGCATTGAGGTCTTCAGTGGACAGACAACTTGGAGAGGGAGGGCTCTGTTCTCTTGCAGTGACAGAAATAACCTGTGCACAACAAGTTACTAGTACATAAGGATAAACACACCCCAGCAATGTATTTTTATCTGTTGGTGTTTTTATCCATTTGTGGTTTTATGCCTGATCCTGCCCAGGCAGGGCTGGCTTTGGCTGCTGTGGAAAATGAATCCCCAGAGCCCCAGTGTGGGGTGTTCACATCCTCCCAGTCACAGCAGCCCAGTGTGGCCTTTCCTCTTTGCTGGGGCTGTTCTGCTCTGGTTTTCCAGCTGGGAAAACTTCCAGGGGACATTCCAAGGAAGGTTCTCTGGAGCTCTCACATCTCCCAGCCTGGTTCTAACTTTGTTTTTCCCTCACAGTCTCTTGCAGCAGATCAGCTCCTAAAACTGATGAGCACGGTGGATCCAAAGTAAGCACCAGTGTTCCCAAACCCTTGTACTGCACTGCTGGGGGTTTCCATGGGAATATCTCTGGGGATTCAGTGCCCAGTCCCTGTCCTGCTGGAGCTGGAAGGGCCTTGGAGCACCCTGGGCTAGGGAAGGTTCCCTGCCCATGGCAGGGGGTGGGATCACATGGGCTTGATGTCCCTCCAAACCAAAAGTGTGCCAGGATTCCCTGACCCTGTGAACTCTGACAATGCAGGCCTGTATCCCTTGGGCTCCTGAGTGCTGAATTTTGGAATTCTGTGTTGCCCAGGTTGAACCATGTGGCTGCAGGTCTCGTGTCCCCCAGTCTGAAATCAGATACCTCCAGTAAAGAAATAGAAGAGGCCATGAAGAGAGTCCGAGAAGCACAGTCCTTAATCTCTGCTGCTATAGAGCCAGGTAATTCCAGCCTGGAATGAGCCATTCCAGCCAGCATGGGGCTTGGACACGGCCCCTGATCCAAACTCCTGCTCTGCAGAGCCCTGCCTTCATGCCTGTGCTCTGTGGGGAATTCCTTTATTAATCATCCTGCAGTGGATGCTCCGTTTCCTGCAGAAACGGGTTGGAATTAATCCATTGATTTTCCCAAAATTCACTGATTTGAAGGCTGTAAAACACCCGGGCTTCCCTGAGGGAAGTTCTTGCTGCCGTCTCAAATTCCAAGGGAACGTGGATTTTCTGGCCTCACCACTTGGCACCCTGCTGATATTTCTCAGGGATGCTTTCCTTTATCTTCATTCCTAATCTGGGCAGGTTTGTAAATAGTTCTCTTTTTTGGAGCTTCTTTCAGCAGGTTTGATTTTAGAGCAAGCTCTGGCAGCTCTCACAAATGTCAGAGCCACCAAATCTGAGAGGCAAAAATTGAACACTGAAAATACAGAATATTCATCAGTCCTGCAGCCTCCTGATGATTTCTAGGAAAGAACAGAGATCCTGTTCTTGCTTAGCTTGAGGCTTTTTTGTGGGAAATTCAAAACAATCATTTGACAGGTTCTTCAGCCCCTCAGGAAATGGCAGATTCTGGGATTTTCACAGGATTTTCTGTTGCCCTGCAGGCGTCAGCTATTCACTGACTTAAGATTTGTTCTGAATTTTGACTTCTCCAGTTTTGTATAAAACTGTTATTTTGTGTTACAAACATGTTCCTGTCCTCTGTTGGTTCTTTTTGTCTTCTTGTGAAGAAAATTATTGATGAGCCTTCATTTCAAATGGCAAGATCAGGTTGATTTATATCAATTATATGAAGCTCAGGGACCTTTCCTTTAGATTTTTTTTTTTAATATTTAAACAAAACATTTGTTTTCATTGTACTTTTTCAGACAAAAAAGATGAAAAACGAAGACATTCGAGGTCGAGGTCACGCTCGAGGAGGAGGAGGACACCTTCCTCATCCAGGCACAGGTGACTGAGCAATTCCTTAGCAACACAGCTGGAACAATTCCTGCAAAAATCATTCTTGGGAAGAGCCTTGGGTTTGATTTGGGGCTGCAGAGCTTCATTGCCATGTCAGTGTGCAGAGCCCCTGTGCAGGCCTGGCAGAGCCGTAGATGGAGGCTTTGGTTGGGTTTGGGGGTTTCCTTGCCCAGAAGTCCCAGGATGTCCTTCCTGTGACTCCATGTTGGTGTGTCCCTGGCAGACGCTCCAGGAGCAGATCAAGGAGAAGGTCCCATTCCAAATCCAGAAGCAGGAGGCGATCCAAAAGTCCGAGGAGAAGGAGATCTCATTCCAGAGAGAGGAGCAGGAGGTCTCGGAGCACATCCAAAACCAGGTAATGACTCCAGGGAGTCCAGTCCTGAGCAGGCCAGGGACTGTGCCCTGTGCTGGCACTGCTGGGTCCCCACAGGGCTGTGTCCAGCTCTGGGCCCTCAGCTCAGAGAGGACATGGAGGGGCTGGAGCACCTGGGGGGCCTCAGCCTGGGGAGCCACCCCTGCCCCTCCAGCTCTGCATCCCTTTCCCTGGACAGCAGATTAGGAAGTGCTGTTGGAAGTGACTTAAACTTAATCTCTTTTCTACAAAAAGGGATAAAAAGAAGGAAGAGAAAGAAAAGAAACGTTCTAAAACTCCCCCCAAAAGCTACAGCACAACCAGAAGATCCAGAAGCACAAGCAGGTACAGAAATGGGATTTTCCTTGCTCTCTGTTTCCAGCAGGATTTTGATGCACTTCAGTATTAAATAGAAAAAAAAGTTCTTGTGATAGAGCAGCTGGTCTGTGGAAGGTGTCCCTGCCCATGGACTTTGAGGTCCCTTCCAACCCAAACTATGCCTGGACCCCATTGGATCATGATTCCAATGTGAGGATATGTCTGGTACGGGCACAACAGCGCCTCTACCACCTGTGTCTGTAAGACACTTGCATTTTCCTGCAGTGTTTGAGGTAAATTCTTTGGGCTTAGAACAGTTTTCCTTGCTCTGTGTCAGAATTTGATGCTCCAGGGTCACTGCCAAGCACTTCCTAATTTAGGGAATAAATCCAGGCAAAAGTGTTTCATTTTTTAAAAAAACTTCCAAATTTATCTTGCAGTTTTAACAACTCTTTAGTACTCTGTGAGCAGGGCTAGGCTTGGGTTAGGGATGCATTTGCAGCTTTTAAAAAACAAGCAGAGATTTCCAAAGCTCCTGTGTGTCCCTGCAGAGAACGGCGGCGCCGGCGGAGCCGGAGCGGGACGCGGTCCCCGAAGAAGCCCAGGTCTCCCAAACGGAAAATGTCCCGGTCCCCATCGCCCAGAAGGTCAGGGAAACACTTGGCTGGCAAGGATGGTGTCTGGGTGGGAAATTCCCAAATTGTGACCCCCAGGGAGGCTCCTGGGGATTCTGTGTGGGGGAATCTTTGCTGCTTTTGCGGAGCTGCTCTGGGGTTGGCTGGGAGCTCCATGGGTCAGGGGTTCCAGGGGTGATATGAGTAGGATGTGCCACAATTCCCAGTCCCTTTGGCTCTGCACAGTAGGAATCAGCTGATTCTGGGTGGCCTGGGTGTTCCGTGACCCTGTCCCAGGATGGGAAGCTCAAGGTGCTCCTCTGTAAAACACTGGAGCACTGCTGTTCTTGGTGTCCAGGATTTGGACTCCATGATCCCTCTGGGGCCCTTCAGCTCAGGAGATTCCATGGTTCTGTTTGCCACAGCATTGCTCAGCTTTGGCTTTGTGGTGTTGTCCTTTAGCCAGAGCTAAGAACTTGGGATTTTGGGTATTTCCTGGAAGCAGAGCCTGTTCCCTACTTGCCCTCTGCCATTTTCCTTTGAGTTTGCTGTGGGTAACGCTCTGGACACAGTTCCAGCTGTGGAATGGGATGATGGGGATGGGCCTCATCCTCTTCCTGCTGATCCTCATAGGCATAAAAAGGAAAAGAAGAAGGATAAAGACAAGGAGAGGAGCAGAGACGAGAGGGAGCGGTCAACAAGCAAGAAAAAGAAGAGCAAAGACAAGGAGAAGGATCGAGACCGGAAATCCGAGAGCGACAAGGATGTGAAAGTATGTTCCAAAAAGCCCTGGAGCTGCTCCCAGCCCTGACCCACATCCCCCCACCCCGGCCCACAGGGAAGTGCTAACGTGTCCCTTTCCCTGGCAAAGCAGGTCACAAGGGACTACGACGAGGAGGAACAGGGCTACGACAGCGAGAAGGAGAAGAAGGAGGAGAAGAAGGTGGCGGACGCTCCCTCCCCCAAAGGGAAGGAGCCTGGGGCCGAGAAGGGCAGCGGGGATCCGGGCAGGGAATCCAAGGTGAACGGGGACGACCACCACGAGGAGGACATGGACATGAGCGACTGAGCCGCCCACAGCCCCTCAGTGTGATCCTTTATGCTGTACTTGTTAATCCTCAACCTAGATGTATCCAGCTCCGAGCTCTCCATGGTCTGTCCATCCCGATACTAACTCACACCCAAAGCTTGAGACAGGGATCCCCTGCTCCGGGGCCCAGCTGGGGCCGGGCCAGCCCACACATCCCTCCCGCAGCAAGGGCTGGGCCACCCCTCCCTCCCTCCCTCCCTGCTTCCCTCCCTCCCTCTGGAGTGTCCTGGGCTGAGCCAGCAGGGCCCAGCAGTGTGGCAGTGTCCCAGGAGTGTGGGGAGTGTGGCACAGCCCTCCTGTCCTGGGGGAATGCCCTGGGAGTGTGGCACAGCCCTCCTGTCCCGGGGGAATGCCCTGGGAGTGTGGCACAGCCCTCCTGTCCCAGGAGTGTGGCACAGCCCTCCTGTCCCAGGGGAATGCCCTGGGAGTGTGGCACAGCCCTCCTGTCCCAGGGGAATGCCCTGGGAGTGTGGCACAGCCCTCCTGTCCCGGGGGAATGCCCTGGGAGTGTGGCACAGCCCTCCTGTCCCGGGGGAATGCCCTGGGAGTGTGGCACAGCCCTCCTGTCCTGCAGCACCGAGGGGCTGCTGGGGGCCTCCGGGCCACTCCGGAGTCGGCCTTGGATCGCACCAGCTCTTTGTGCTCTTGGCTTTAGTTCTGGTTTTAAGCCACGTGCTGGGCTTGGTTGGGTTTGGTTTCCGGTGGGTTTTGGTTGGCTTTGCCCAGGGTTCTGTGCCCTGACCTTCCTGAGGGCTCTCTCTCCACTGTGTCCGTTCAGCTCCACCCAGGGCGAGCTGGGATGGTCTGACCTCGGGAAGGCGAATCCTGGCCGTGCCCAGTGAGGGAGGGTTGGGGGAGCAGCCTCACCCGGGGCTGGGGCTCAGGAGCTCACCCGCTGCAGCAGGGAGTGCATTTTAAAATGGCCTTGGTCTGTTTTTAAAGCAAGTCCATTGATAATGTACTTTTTACTTGATCTCAAGTTGTACAAACGGATAAATTTGTGTTCCTGTCCCAGCCGTTCCCGCCCTCCCGCACTCGGTGATCCCATGGTATTTGCAGAGTAGTTACCCAAAGCTGTTCCTTAGTTCCAGCAGCTCCAGAGCTTTTACTTTTGTGCAGGTAAAGAGACAAAAGTAGCCGACAGTCTGTGCCATGTTGATGTACAGTTTCGGAAAATGTTTTACAAAACTTTGATAATAAAACCCTGAAACTTCACCTCCTCTTCCTAGAAAACTCCTGGGTTTTATTTCCACTGCTGGGTGCACCTAACTTGACCTGATTCCTTACAGGGGACTTTTCCATCTCTGTTACAGTGAAGAAGGAATTATTTTACTTTTTGGGGGGGAAATGGGTTAAAATGGGAATGTGGAGGTTTATGGGACTGCTGAGAAGGACCTGGGAGTGCTGGTGGATGAAAAGCAAGAGAAGCTCTGGGGAGACCCTGCCTGGCAGGGAGCACTTGGAGCAACCTCAGGGCCGCTACTGCACTTAAGAAAAATCTTTGTTTTTAACTGGCAGTGGCTGAAGCCCTTCTGGGAGGTTTTCCTGCCCCTTTAGAAACACAGATTTTCCATCAGCAGCTCTGTACCTACAGAGGATGGCCCTGATCCCTCCAGCTCAGGTGCTGATGCTGGGGGCAGGAGAGCAAGGCTGAGTTAAAAAACCTAAAACCCCAACCCCATCCCTCCAATCCCCTCCTTCCCACCCAAAAAAAGCCCCCAGCCCTCCCTCAAAAAAACCAAAAACCCAGAAGAACCCAAAACCCCCAAATAGTCTCCCTCAAAGCCAAAATACCAAACCAAAAATCCCCTCCAACCAGGAGCAAGGCCAAAGCCTCCACGGCCATCCAGGCTTTGCTCTCCATTTCCCCAGAACTGTCCAGCCTGTGATCCAGGGGAGGCCGTTCCTGGATGGAGGAGCTGAAACCTCTGGAAGGACTGAACAGAGTTCAGTGAATTTCAGGCTCCTTTTCCCCCCTCCCTCCCAGGCAGCTGCTCCCAACCTACTCCCTCAGCTCCTGGTGAGGCTGGGAACGGCTCTGCATCCTTTCCCCATAAAACCTGGGATTCAGAGAGGGCCGAGAAGAGGCTGTAATGAAAATGCAGGATTTTATTTAAAAAATGACCAAGAAAATGCCCTTGCAGAACGCAGCAGCAGGAGCTCGTTCCCTCCCCTCCGGTCCCGCTCCCACAGCGCAGCCGAGGCCCGGCGGGACAGGAGAGGGAAGCCTGGATTGCACAGGTGGAGCAGCTTCCAAATCCAACAGCATAGTTTGGTCTTTATTCTAACAAATGATACAACCCAAAGTGACTATGAGTGAAGGGAAGGGGAAACCAGGGAGCGGACGACAGGAAAACCAAGAGAGGTGGCTTGTTTTCCATGGGAGTTACAAACTGTCAGGAAAAGAAAAGTGAAACTGCAGCATTACAGGAATTGGTTAATCCGGATTAAATAACGCAGTTCTCCTGGCGGGAATTACAACTCAGGAGCAGAGACAGAAAATAACAGAGGGCTGTGGGAATACCAACGGAACCCGGGGGGATTCCAGCACAAACACATCCGGGAGGGACGAACGGACTCAACACAGGAACAGGGAATTGCTGTGCTGGGAGTGCAGTGGCTGGGCAGCAGCTCCGGAGAGGAAATCCAGGGTGTTCCCTTTGCCACGGGACAGAGCAGGAGCTTGGAAGACCAGAGGAACAGTTTGGTTCTGAAACAACCTGCGGGATGCTTCCGCAGTGAGGTCGGAATTGGGTTGAGCAAAATTCCTGGTTGTCTTTTAAGAGCCATAAAAAACCTCAGGAAAAAAAGGAGTGGTGGGAGGGGAGCCCCAGCCTGGGCAGGAGCAGCAGGATGTGATTCCCACCAGCCTGGTCCAGCTCCCTTCTCCTCCTGCCCCGGACACCGACTCCAGATGGGGTGTCCAGGGCTGCTCCTGGTCCCCCTGACATTCCCAGGCCACAGGGACGAGCTGGAGCTGCTGCACAGACACAATCCATGGATCTGTGCTCACTCCCAGGGACCAAACCCTCCTGGAACACCTGGCCTGGCCTCCAGGAAAACGGGAAAAGCCGAGGTGAGGCTCTGCTGGATCAATGCTGCTTGGAAAAGGAATTTCCCAGAGCCACGGGACAGGGGAGGGACCCTGTGCCCCAGGCTGGGGCTGGGAACACCCTGGAGACACATCCGGGCCCACAAACATTCCCTGTGTCCATGCAACACAACCCAGTGACAAAAACAGGCTTCAGTGGAGAAAACATGGATATAAACATGGATCTCAACGTGAGCAGCCCCTCGGGATCCACAGGCTCAGCCCAGTGTCCCTGTGACTGAGAACTCCTGCAGCGCATCCATCAGGAATGCCCAGGTGTCCGTACGTGTGAGAACTCCTCACCAGGAATGTTCAGACAGGAAATACATCCCAGGAGGAGGGAAGAGTACTGAGAGCAGCTACAGGAGCCCAGGGGCTGCCCTGGGAGCTGGGGAACAATCCAGGGAATTGCCATCCCTCAGCTCCACAGGGAGAGCAGGAGCAGCTGGATTTCCTGGGATAACCCAGAACAAGGACAGCCCCAAAGCTGTGCCCACATTCCAAGGCAGAACAAGCCTTAGGAGCAGCTTCCTGCAGCCCCTCCTGCAGCCCCTGGAAGTGTCCCAGGGAGCAGCCGTGTCCTGGAGAGTGAAGATCCCCAGATCTGCAGCCAGAGGCCACAGGAACCACAGGAAACACTTCCAGGACCTGTCCTGGGCTTTGGGCAGACACCCCGCAGCCACCAAGGGCTGGTCCAGAGGGGACAGAGGCACAGCAGCCTCAATCCCACAGGAGGCCACCCGAAACCCTTTTTGTTTTCCAGTTGCAAGGCCAGGATCCACCCTGGGATCCAGCAGTGGCTGCACTGCCCAGGCCCCACAGCCCCAGTGACACTTCCACGGAGCCAGGGATGGATTTGGGATGAGCAAAAATGCAAAGGAACACAAACCCACAGATCTCCCTGCACCACTGAGCAAAGGGAGTCCTGACATTCACCTCGGGGAGGAACCTCTCACCACTGGAATTCCCAAGGAATGGGGTGCCCTCTAAGGCACCTGGCACAGGTCCTGCAGCTACACAAAACACCCCAAAGGGACCCCTGGAGGGGACAGAGCCCTGTGCTGCCCCACAGGCACCGATCCAAGCTCCAGCTCAGCCCCATGGACATCCCCAGTCTGTCCCAGAGGATCCCACCTGGCTCCCAGGAGCAGCACAAACGGTGTCAGTTCATCCCAGAGGTGTGAAACACGTCAGGAATTCATCATGACTTGGGAAAACAAGTTCCATCATTCCCAGAGGATGCTCCACACCTGCCCTGACACGGCACTGCAGGAGTCATTTCCCTTTGCTTGTTTTCCCTAAAGTTTCATGTTGGATTTGAGTTTGAATTAACAACAAAGCTGCACTGCTCCCCTGTCACAGTGCTCCCCTGTCCCAGTGCTTCCCTGCTCCCAGGTCCACAGAGGTGCTGGGAAAGGACCAACCCCACCCTCTCACTCCAGTGCTCCTGGGACTTTGCTGACGGTGCTTCCCTGGGCCTCCTCCACGTCCCTCCCCAGAGCAGCCTCTTTGGGATGGATCAGAGATTCCAGCAGTCTGGAATTCCCTGCTCTCAGGTGTGCCTGACACCTTGCCCTGTGCTGAGCCCCTCCCTTGTCCCTTGTGCTCAGCACAGCTGTTTCCTCCACTGAGCATCAATGATCCTCTTCATTATAAACTTTGATCCTTAACTCTATGGAATTCCAGAAAAAGTTTTGCCTACAGTGCACAAAGAATATAATTTGGAAAATATTTACATTTTTGTACAATGACACCACAGCACTTGAATCTAAATTTCTTCATACAAACAAATAGCACCATCAGCCTTCTGCACAAGTCTTGCCTAACAAACCCCAAAAAGGTGGATTATTGTTAGATGAGGAGACTGGAACAACTGGGAATGGGAATAAGCTCGAGGAGCTGGAGTACTGAACCATCCATGAAGGAGGGCTGGACAAGATGAACTTTAAGGTCCCCCCACCCCAAACCAGTCTGGGATTCTCTGTGATTTAAACACGAAGAGGCAGGGAATGAATGTGGGAACACCCCAAGCTGCCCGTGAGCACCACGGTGGCCCCGAGTGCAGGGAGAGCTCCTCCTGCAGGAAGGGGCAATGCCTGAGCTCCTCCCAGTTCCCACAAGCCGACCTGGTGGTGCTCGGCCTGTCTGGGACACCTCTCCCAAGCGAGGGCCAAATAAAGGATTAACAACAAGCGACATTCCTGGCCAGGCAGCCCTGGAGTGCACCAGGCAGGGAGCAGGGAGAGGGAGGGAAGGGGGAATGGAGGGATCAGGCAGGGACAGCACCGGGCTGGGCCGGCGCTGCCGAGGTGCCTCGCTCCCTGCAGAGCACAGCTGGCTCTGCCTGGGTGCAGGAGGAAATCCAAGTGTCAGTGGTGCCCATTTGGTTCATTCATCTACAGCCAAGGCGTTCCTTCAGGACACCTTCCAACATTCCGTGGCTGAGCTGGGAGCTCAGGGAGCAGGGGAAGGACAGGGGGGCTCACCTCACCCCAGCCCCGGGCGCAGCTCGGTGCCAAGGTCCAGCAGTGCCTCGCGGATCACCACAAGCGTAAAAAATTTAAAAACCAGCAGCTCCTCCCAGCTGGGGGCGGCAGCTCCCGAGCCAGGAGTGGCTGTGCCAAAGGGGATGGCAGCAGGAGGCTCTGGGAAGCAGGAGCTGGAAGGGCTGGATGCCCGGTGCAGTGCCAGCTCCTTCCCTTGGCTGCGGGCTCACGAGTTCATCCCTTGCTGTGCCCCATGGCTCTGCCCCGCTGTGGCTGCAGCCATTCCCTGGCCCTGGGGTGCCGGGCTGGTGTTCCCAGGAGCTCCCAGCCCCCTTAGAGGTCCGGGAAGCGGCTGGGATCCTCCTTGTAGTCGTCGGGAATGGTGAAGATGGAGTCATCGAACTCGTCGTAGCGGAACTCCTGGAACGTCACAGTGGCCGTGATGGTGGGGAACACCGGGATGTCTGCGGGGACAGGGCACGCTCAGGGACAGGGGACAGCCAGGAGTGCCACCAATCCCCACCCCTGCGAGGCCGGGAGCAGCCTGGGTTACAGTGGGAGGTGTCCCTGCCCATGAGAATGGGAGCACGAGCTGCAATCTCAGGTCATTCCCAACCCAAACTGCTCTGGAACGCTGTGCAAATATGGCAGAGGTAGAGCACAGCCTACCTGCTCACACAGCTCCCTGCAATTCCAGAACCCTGCATCCCTCAGGAAAGGGACTACTGCTTCTGGGATCATCTATCCCATGAATAAGCTGATCTCAGACATTTCCATTTGTTACAAGTGCAATAGTTTTCTATTTTTCACTTAAAATCAATCTATCCCCAGTAATCCTTCAAGAAAGGAAACACAGGAATGTTACAGAATACTCCACACCTGAGATCCTCCCCATATGCAGGAATAATCCAGCACATCCCACTGCCCTAGGAGCAAGGCCCCAGCACTTCTGTACTCCTGAACTCTCCAAGAACACATTCCCAGGTGAGGGTTCTTCCCCAAAACTCCACAAAAGACCTTCTGAACATATTGCAAGAATAAATGCACGTGTTTCAATCTGGATTGAATATTTGGGAAAATTTCTCTTGGAAAGGGCTTTCCAGCCCTGGAGGAGTCCCCATGCCTGAAGGGATTTCAAAGCTGTGTGGATGTGGCACTGGGGGACATGGGGCAGTGGTGGCCTTGGCAGTGCTGGGGAATGGTTGGACTCAAGAGGGTTTTTCCAACCTGAAATTCTGGATAAATAAAGCCCGGGAGTCGCTGTGTGCTCTTACCTAATTTGACAGGAAAGCCTGGTGGAAGCTTCATTTGAACAAATTCTCTAAGTTTGTTAAAGTGCTTGAAGGGTGCAATGACTTCTAAGACATTCAACAACCTGGAAAGGAGAGCAGAGGCCGTGACAGATCCTCCTGCCACACACACCCTGTCCCTCTGGACAGGAAAACATGATCCAAAGGGCCCAGGGGACACACAGGGTGACAATGACATCATTCCCCTTCTCCATCCCAGGTCTTCAGGGTCACCCCACATCCAGAATTACAACAAACCAACCAGGGTAGCAATTCCTTGTCCACATTTTCCACAGGAACCACCCCCCCACCCTCCTCCATGGACATGTGGAACTGACCTGGCTTTGCACTGGGTTAGGGGACACAATTTTGTGCTAATATTTATTATGGGGAAAACCATTTCAGAATTCTGTGGGACCAGACACTAGTTGCAGATAACTCTGCCCAAAACTCTGCTCTTATCAAGCCAAGTAAGGGCTTGGCTCCTCCCCCAGCCCCAGCAGCTCCCAGATTCCCAGTTTAAGGGATTCTTTGCTCAACATCCTGACTGCACTGGCAGCTCCCATTCCCGGGGATCTGGAGGGCTCTGCAGCTCATGAACACGTTGAAACATTCCCAACAGGAATAACTCCTGTGGCCAGGAGCTTTGACTCACGATTCGATTCCTAAGGGGAATTCCTGGCTCATTGCTATCGTGGCCTTGAAGGTTTTCTTGCTCTCCTTGCAGACCAGCTCCCTGCCCAGGTGAGGAGCTCTGTGAGGGAGAGGGAGAGGTAAAGTCAGTGTTTCCCAAGGCAGTCCTGGGTTTAGAGGAAGGAAAACAGACATGGGTTGGAAAACATCAGGGAGGAATTCCTACTTTCAAAGAGCTTGCTTTATTGTAAATCTGTGCAGAATAAAGATAAAAAAACCTCTTAATTTAGATTACTCTGCTAAACCAGGAGACAAGACAAAACCAAGAAAACTACTCCAATAAAATAATTCCTCATAAACATGGTGTTAATAAACCCTACAGGAAGTGTTTATTAACCACTACCCAGAAATGCCCATGGGAGAGGGGGTGGAACTGGATGGGCTTTAAGGTCCCTTCCAGCCCAAAGTATGCCAGGGTTCCCTGCCTGTAGCTGAGGCACTGACACTGCTCCCACACACAAGGATCACTTCCCAGCCCTCTGGAGAACAAACACCGAGACACCAAACCCAGCACTCCTCCCTCCCCACAAAGCAGCACTCACCAAGTGGAGAACCCAAAATGCCCACCAGACCCCCCAGCCCCTGGCAGGGATGCAGAGGTGTCCCTGAAGCCCTGGCAGGCCCAGCAGCACTCACTTGCCACTCTCTGCAGAGATGTACTCCTCCCAGGAGATGGTGTTGGGGGACGGCGGCGTCAGCGACTGCCGGCGCACGGGCTGTGGGACAAGCACAGCTCAGCTCAGAGCTCCTGCCCTCCTTCCCTCCCCCTGCCATTCCCACCTGGAGCTGCCCTCAGCTCCAAACGCAGCCACAGCCTGCCCTGCTCAGGCCAGCGCCTGCTCTCAGCCCCCATGGGCACTTTCTATAGGACTGGGCTGTGCTGCTCCACCATAATGAGTTAATTCAGGGCTCTGAGTGCCCAGGCAGCAGCTCCAGCTCACACAGAAATAAATTAATCACTTTAAAAGCTCTGTGTGTGTTCCCAGCTGAAGCCTGGCTCTTTCTGAAGAGCTCTTGATTTCCTGGTGCTAATCACAGGCTTCCTCCCATTTTAATGAAGCTCAAAGGAGCACGATTGCCTTTCTGGCTTCCCTTTCATTCCCAACAATCAACATTGGGTCTAAAAGAATCCGCAGCTGATTTGCCACAGCCAAACCCCTCATCTCTTCTAAGAGACAAATTAAGGCTGAATACCCAATATAACCACAGAAACCCCTCCCTGTGTGCACTAATCAGGCTAATTCATTAATGCATCACCAAAATTATACTTGTGGGTCATGTTTGTGATTTTTAGATTATGCCAATCAAAAGAAAATAAAAACATTATCTATGTATTTTGCACCACGAGGAGTGGTGTGCAAGATTATTCTCCCACATCCTGGGCAAAGTTAATCAACCATACCTCAAAATTCTGCTCCATGAGGTTTCCCCCTTTGCTCAGGCTCTCCATGATCGCTTTATTCCGAAGGATGTCCTCCTCACTGAGATGTTCCCTTCTTTTCCTGGATTCCAACACGAGTCCATTCACCAAGTAGAAATCTGCCAGGAAGTTTCCTACTCTTTCCTGCATGAAAGGAATCGGGACAGTAATGACTCACAGAAGATAAAATACAAACATTTTGATTCTTGCATATCAAATAATGCAAATAATGGCAATAAGGGAACTTGGGGATTGAGCTGGAATTCTTCCAGCCCCCTACATGGGCTGGCACTGGGCAAATCCCAAAAATCCAGCAGGAACAGGTACTTCTTATGCAGGGAAGCTTTAAGACAGAGATGCTGAAGAACTTGAGTGAAATCCCTTTCCAGAGCACTCCCAGCCCTGCCTTTCTCCAGCAGGAGCACACAGAATCCTTCCTGCACTCCCTGGAATCAACCTGCAGAGATCAGAGCCTCCTGGAACAAAACCATTCCCAGCACAATCTGTCCTCCCCCTGCCCAACAGCTACAGAATCCTTCTTCCTTGTTTTCCCTGCTGAAGGCAGTCCAGCAGAGAGATTCCACATGGAATGAACTTGTGATAATTGGGGATACAGGGACAGGGATTTTTCCTTTGTCCTGCACACCTTATCCTTTCAGAATCCTGGATTGGTTTGGGCCAGAAGGGACCTCAAAGCCCACCCTATTCCAGCTCCCTGCCATGGGCAGGGACACCTTCCACCATCCCAGGCTGCTCCAAGCCCTGTCCAGCCTGGCCTTGGGCACTTGCAGGGATCCAGGGGCAGCCAGAGTTTCTCCAGGAATCTGCACCAGTACTTCTTGCAGTGCCTTTCCCTCCTCCCTCCTGCCCAGCAGCAGCTCTGAGCCCTCCCTCACTCACAGTTTTGTCCTCCCTGAAGAGCCACCCTGTCTGGGCCCGTGTGAACGTGATGGATTTGGTGGATAAGGTGGCAGAGTAAATATCACTGCTCATCAAAATGTCAACCTCCTCTTCTGTCTCCATCTCAGATTCCTGGAAGAAAAATTCCAAAACACTCAGCAGAACTTAGCAAACAATGATTGCTTCCTCTAAAGATACACCAATAAATACAAATCCATAAGCCTTGTCCTTTGGATCTTTTCCCAGAAGCAGCATTTCCTGAATTTTCAAGCGGTTTTATAAAACCTCTGGCCAAATGGTTTCCAAATAGTTTAATCTTGAATATTAATGTGAATAAAGCATCCCAATGGGATTTATGCAGCAGCTCAGCAGCCACACCCTTTCCACAGGCAATAATCCATCTGCTTAAGTGATTGGGGGATAAAGCTGTAATTAAAGACTTGACTAATTACAGGGGGTCCAGTGAGTCAGACCCTCAGGCTGTTATCAGCTGAACTGGCCATGGAGTGACTAAAAGGATGCAAAGCAGCGGGAACAGGTCTGAAAACCCACCTGAGGACACCTCAGATAAGCCCAGTGGAAAGATGAAAAGCAGCACATCATAATTTAAACCTAATCTTTCCAGTCTATTCCCATTCCAGCTTCTCCTCAACCAGAAATCTGGATTCAAAGCTGGTTTCCCTCACAAAATTCGATGTCACCTTCACAGCTCAAGTTGGAACAACTGAGGAAAAAATTCTTTGGTTTGCAGTTCTTTGGGTGTTTCTGAGGCAAATTTTGTTTTATACATTCCCAAAAGAGCCCAGGATGTGTCCCACCCCTTTCCCAGAGCTTTACCTCGTGGTGTATTCGCTGGTAAACTTTTTGCTCATTGTCTAAAACTACAAAAGATTCTGAGGGTGCGGCGTCACCGTTAAAAATGAAGCTTAAATCCCCTCGTTGGCACTTCATGTCAGTAAAGTCTATCAGAGTTGTGTCCAGCCTGTGAAAACAACCCCAAATTTCACAAAAATTACCCATAAACACAGAAGGAAATTAGGCTTTCAAGCAGGAAAGTGAATTTTTTCAATGGCAAACAAACAAATAAAGGACTGAGTTTTCACAGGATTTCATAAGTGAGGCCTGGATGCAGAAATCTGCAAAAAATTGCTATAAATGTGAAGTTTTCTCTGGAAAATTGTATTTAATACTGCCAGTATGAGGAGGGGAGGGGGAGAGAATCTATTCAGTGCTACACACTGAGAAACAACTCCTCAGCAGGGTCCTGACTTGAATAACAACACTGGGACATGACCCAAAATCTGAAAAGTACTCAGAAACAAACTAATTTTTTAGAATTTTATTTATTTTCATTGCTCTTTCTATTTTTATCCCTCACCAACACCAAAGACATGCTCCTGCAGACCTGAGTAACTGGAAGAAGATGGAGCTAAGACCACAGATCTCTGTAGTAATTCATATCCAGTATTTCCAGAGCATTTATTTCTCATAAAAAGGTGGTTAAAGAACCTCAACTAGGTGACTTCAACTCTAAGTGGTAAGGGATTAAAACTCCTCATAGATTTGCCTCTGATTCCAAGAAAAAACCTCTATTTATCTATTGCCCCTCAGTTCAGGCCTCATACAGGCAGAGCATTCAGAAATGAGAAGGAAAGCCACAGCCCCAGATTCAAATTTTACCTAAAAATTCACTTTACAGACCCAAGCTGCCCCTTTAATACAACAAAAATGCCTACAGATTGAATCTCCAGGATCATATTCTTGCCTCTTTGTTTTAAATTTTGGCCCCGAAAGAAAGTGCCAGAAAATACATTTGATTCCAAACTAAAAAGAGCTGAGCTTGAAGAGACTCCTGAAATCCCCCACTGAGTTTGTGAATTTGTGACATTAAACACCTTAAAGAGAGAAATTATATCACTTTTTGGTTTTTTTTTTTCTTAACTACAGACTGGAGCACAAACACTTCTCCAGGAAATACTGGAATTTATTTGCAATTGTGTTATAAATACCCAATCCCTGTTTTTCACTGGCACATCTGGTAGATAAAGGCTTATCCAGCTGAACTGCTCTTGCTCTATATTTCAGTTATATTCAGCTCAAAAGAGAGAATCAGAGAGCCTGAAATTCCAAGGCTCAGTGCTGTGTCATGGAGGAGCCCAGGCTCCTCAGGGATTCAGGCTCACTGGGATCCAGCTTTTCCCTGGCACTGAAGTATTTGGGTACAAAAGCAGCACTCACCTGATATTTATACCTTGTTTATGTATTTTACATGCATCAGAAGGCAGAATTCGGGAAAGTAAAGGCACTAAAGGAGGGAGAGAAAAGGCAATCAGGGCACTGAGATCCCTCTGCAAAGTATTCCCATTAAAACCATTCCATCAGTTTGATTCTGGGTGTGTTCTAATTCCCATCATCATCTCAATCAAACACAACATCAGGGGTATTTCTATTTGATAAAATTGATTTTTTTGTAATTGTAATTGCACACCCTGCTTCCAATATCAGACAGAATCTGTATTTCCATCACAGGTAAACCGTTTATAAATCCTAATAACTGTGGCTGTTCATAGTTTGAATTCTGGGATTTAACAGTTTATGTAATGCACCAACGGGAAAGCCTGGCTCCAATTAAAGCAGAACAGCCACAAGTATAAAAATGGTCCAAGGTATTAATATTAATTACTAATTTAATGAAACACTTAAAATCATGGCATCCCAGAGTGGTTTGGACTGGGGGGGACCTTAAGGATCATCCCATCCCACCCCCTGCCATGGCCAGGTTCTTAAAGCAAAGAGCTACTTCCCCTCTTTAGTGAGTCACTGGATGAGAGAATTCAGCTCCAAAAGTGAATAAGCAAAAATAAATCAGGAAAAAGTTGTGTGTCCTTTCCTCAGCACTGAGATCCCAAGCACTGTGACTGTTCCAGCACAAAGCAGAGGAGAACAAGCGTGCTGCAGGCTGATTGCATTATCTCCCTGGGGAAGGGACACAGAAGCACTCACCCCAACTTTGAAAATCCCAGTGAAGCTCTAGATAGAAGTCACCTAGCTGAGAGGAAAAGAAGAATGTGTTAACAAGCTTTTCAGGCTAAATAACTGTAAAATTTGCTGGAAGACAGGCAGAAGTTGTGTTTGGCAAAGAAAACTTTCTCTAACGTTGTACTTGAATTTGTACTCAACTTAAACATCACTGAAGCTTTAGCTGCAGTAGAACCAATAATGACAAAATTATGTAACTCATTTGAACTCACGTTTTTAATCATTTCTTAATACTAGGCCAACTATCAAGCCCTGGATTACAAAAGATTTATTGGAAACATGTGCTTAAAAAACACCTGTGGGAGCTCTCTGCTTGCTTTAATTGATCCCATCCAATACTATGGAATTAGAATTAATTATACAATAATTAATGAGTCAAGTTTCAGGCAGGAGTGCTGCAAAGACCAATTGCCACTGGCCTCGTGGAAATGTGCTGAAGTCATCAGGTCAGAGCTCCTGTGCCTCCAGAGCACGTGTGAGCCAGAGCCAACCCCAGCACGAGGTGCTCAGGATCACAACACAGCTCAGGCTCCAAAGGGACAAGTTAATTAACTTCTGATAAATAACTGGGCTTCTACAAACTGCTGTCCCCAAACTGAGCAATGCTTCACTGTGCCCAAGGGGAATTGGCTGCTGGATGCTGATGGAGAATGAAACCAAAAATCTCATCCATCACTCGGCAAGAGTCATTTGGGGACTGAACAGACCAGGAAATTATTCACTGACACAAGATTAAAGAAAGCCTTAAAAATCTAATGAAATGGAGATTCTTTAGCTCTAAGATTGCAATGATGATGAGCAAGTCTCCCTCACACAAGCCTTGTATTTGAATTTCTAGAAGTTGAAAGGAAGTATTACCTTAAAATAAATATAATTCTGTGACCCCTTAAAACAGAGCCAAGATTGCTTTTAAGAGCAGAAGATTGGTAAAAACATGGGAAAAACTTCCTGGCAGTT
The DNA here is from genome assembly GCA_019023105.1 of Diglossa brunneiventris. NCBI lineage: Eukaryota > Metazoa > Chordata > Aves > Passeriformes > Thraupidae > Diglossa > Diglossa brunneiventris. The sequence continues at coordinate 1,137,153 of CM032361.1, forward strand.
TTTCAGAGTGTCCATACTCAGAGCACAAGTCACTGCTTTCCACCCCATCTGGTTTTGTCAGCACAACTCACCTCTTTCAGGGCTTTTAATAACCGAGGTCGCTTCTCTTCAACACTTTCCCTGGACTGCTGCTTGAGCTTCCTCAGGAGTGCTGAAACTACACAGGAATTAATCCATGAACTCTGGTTGTTTGGTAATTACAGGTGAGTGTCTTACTTGAGGTCTTAAACCCAACAATGCAATGGAACATTTCATCAGACCTGAGGAATTAATCCCAGTTACAGGAACTGCACATTAACCTGCTCAGATCACCCCAGGAAGAAAAGCCTCAATAACTGTTGGTAAAATTAACTATAGAATCATGTCAAGAGGGTTTGTACACAGGTATTAGTAAATATGTGGATACAAATATACTGAGCAACATCTACTCCACTGAGAAAATCAGTAGTAAGGAGCTGACAAGAGAATGCTGTTGGTGGATTATAAACCAGTGCATTAATATATTAATAATACATTTATATGTGTAATATATAGTGAGTTTTCTGCTATAGGATGCACCACCACACATGGCAATACCAAATACTATTAACATTCACCAGTGAGCAGCAGCAGAATAATTTCCTTTTGCTACTCCATATCTGAGGTGAATAAATAATATTTGAGTAACACATAATATATAAATTATATTTTCCCACTGGCCTCTTGAGATGCAGCCTAAAAGCCACATCCCACTGGCAGCTGATACACAAACAAACCTGTGACCACAGGGAGCAGGCCAAGGAGATGATCCTACCCATCCCAGATCCATTTGGGTCCTGTCCCTGCCATTCCAAACCCAGAATATGCTCGTGCAGAGCTCTCCCAATGCCCTCAGTCTGAGCAGAGTTAACAGTTGGCTTATGTAACCCAGTGCAATTTCTTATCAAGGAAATGGATGTGCCTGATCATGTTCAGATATAAAATGTTCAGCTGATTAAGAGAAACCCTTCAGAGAGCTGAAAGAGGGCTGTGGGAAAATAACCCAGCTTGAGAGCTCTGCTTTCCTGTTCTGAATGAGCCCCAATTTGGGATTAACTGGCAAATTGGGATGAATGAAGAGGTGCTTACTCATCTGTCTGTCTCCATAGCTGATGGCTTCGGCCAGAGGGCTCCATCCCTGAGCATTTTTCACCTTTACTGGAGCATTATGGGCTAAAAGCAGGTGGGCACATTCTGGAACAAAATATCCACGGTTATTTACAGTAAAGGATGCAGCAGGAGCAGTCAGAATAAAACTCTACCAAAGCAATTCATATCAGAGATATTACACAGATTATCAAAACACATATCTGGGTTCTGACTCACTCTAACAAACAAAGACATTTATGCAAGGACTTCCAGCACTTCCCTGTTCAATATTACCACTAAAAATAATTGGTGATCAGCCACCAATTATATAACACTGAAGAGACTTGTTCCTCCTGCTACGTGGAGTTTGCTTTTTATAATATTTCTGCATGTCAGATACACACACCACCATGGAACAAGGATATTTATATTTAATGTATGACATCAGCTCTCTCTGCTGCACACACAAAGCAGAGAGATACCTCAGGACCTTCATCCTTCTCCAAGGGGTGACTGGATCATGGGGACACGGATCTGGGGCAACTCCCATCAGCTACAGGGGAGGCAGAGGAGGCTGAGGCACCAACACATCCCTGTGTGCCACAACATCCTGAGGAATCTGAGATTTAAAGAGGGCAAACAGGCACCTCTGTTCCAGGAAAGCCTCAGAGCAGGTGTGGAACCAACAGCTGCATTCCCCATCCACAGGTGGACATGATAGTGGAAAACTGAAGGAAGCATGGAGGGTTTAGTGCTCCCTTGTGCTCCTTGGAAATGGTTCTGCAGTTTCCAGCCACAGGGAAACCTCAGCACAAGTCACTAAAGCCACCCTGAGCCATCTGGAGGTGATGCAGCAGGGCACAGCTGTCTCATCATCAACACAGGGACTTCCTGGGTTATTTTCCTACCACAGGTGCCACAGGAAACTGCACTGGTCATTCCAGATGCAGCAGCTGTGAGTCAGTGCAGGCTGAGTGGCTGGGGAGGAAGAGATCCCTCCCTGCTGAATAAACTGTCTCCTGTGGGATAAACAAAGGCCCTGACTAACCCAGCCAAGACACCCAGGGATTTTTATGGCTCCTTAAACAGGGCCCAGGACAAGAACATCACTCTGCAGGGAGCAGGCAAACCAGCTTGGAATCACCAGCCAGATTCCATTTCCAGTTCAATAAACAGGCTGGGAGAGCTGGGGGAGCTCATCTGCACAGCAGAAGGCTCCAGGGAGAGCTCAGAGACCCTTCCAGGGCCTGGAGGGGCTCCAGGAGAGCTGCAGAGGGACTGAGGAGACAGGAAAGGGAGAATGGCTTCCCACTGCCAGAGGGCAGGGTTAGGTGGGATATTGGGAATAAAGCTCAGATTTCTCTTCCCACTCTTCTCCTCCAAATCCATGCGGCATCCTCTTCCCAGAAAACCTCACTAGCTTGAAACACAAAACCACATTCAGGAAAAGGGAAAAAAACCTTTTTTCCTCTCGCCCCCAAATCTTCAGGATCACTGAAAAGGTAACAAAACAAATGGTTCTACCCACCTTTATGTCCCAACATCACAGCAAGATGTAAAGGAGTGTTTCCTAAAAGAAACCACAGAAATAAAAGAGATGAGATGAAAGTTACCAGAATCCATTGCAATCCCTTCCTTAGGAAACTCCAGCTCCTGCTCTAACCCAGGAACACAGCAACACCCACCAGAGGAGTGACATTTGCTTGGACTATAATTGTCAAAATAAATAAATTGAGACACATTTCATGGGCCAAGAGAAGGTTTTTAATGATATCTTGAAACTCACTCCAGGCAAAGAGGTCCAGAGGTGTCTTTGAGAAAGACACAACCCCTGTGCTCCCCATGGGCTGAAGGGTCTGATCCCTTCCCAGCCTGACATATCTGGGTTAAAAGCTACTCACAGATATGATACTGATTAAAAATTTAACAGCCTGTTTTATTAATATTTCAAAGACTGAGTACTCATTTTTTACAACTACAGTACTGGGCATATTGAGAAGGAACAGCACCTTCACTACAGAGCTGCCTTTTGGCTGTTTCCAAAGAAAGCTTTGGAGATGATCAGCAGCCTCTCAAACCTGTCCCCATTTTCCTGGCAGTGACACAGGTGGTGTTTGTGTTGTTAAATATTCACTCTGAGGCACCCAGAGCTGTTTTTTCCTGGATTAATGCTGCTACCAGGCTCATGACACAGTTTATTTAGGCAGCTTAAGGATGTAAAGTTCTTCCATTTAACTGTATTTTGCACATTTAAACATCTTCTTAGAGCAGTCAAGAGAAAAAATGCTGGAAAACAAATTTCTTGTGCAATTCTAACACACACACTCGGTTGAGTTATTCTCTAACTCCCATTTTGTCAGCAGGAAGAACGTGCTCTGTGCAGAGGATGTGCTGCACATCTGGGAGATGCTGCCACATGAATGCCAGCAGCCTGCAGCATCAGAGAAATTCGGATGGAGATGGGAACTCTGCCCTGCCTGCCCAAGAGGGGCTGACAGGGCTGTTCAAGGCATCCTGCATCTCATCCTTGCAGGACACTGGCAGCATTCCAGGCAGCCACAGCCCAGCTCATTATACACTAACTCAGCTCAGCTCCTGCTGCTATTAATAGCTGCTCCAACATCTGGGAGCCAGCGCAGCACTGGGAATCCTGGATGCTGCCAGGCTCGGGCAGGGGATGGAAATAACCTTCCTGAGAAACATGTTTGAGAGGGAGCCACACTGTGTGCCCAGGAAACGCAAATTACATGACCCAAGGGGAAACATTGTCAAAATCATGGAGGAGTGGTGAGGGTGGAAAAGCCCTGCAGGATCACCAAGTCCAAGCTGTGCCCAATTCCCACCTTGTCCCCAGCACTGGGTGCCACCTCCAGCCCTTCCTTGGACACCTCCAGGGATGGGCACTCCAAACCTCCCTGGGCAGTTCCAGTGCCTTTCCATGGACCCCCCTTTCCATGGGGAAATTCCTGCTGGTGTCCAGCCCAATTCTCCCCTGACAGAACTTGGGGCCATTTCCTCTCCTCCTGTCCCTGTTCCCTGACTCTCCCCTGGCTGTCCCCTCCTGGCAGGGGCTGTGCAGAGCCACAAGGGCCCCCTGAGCCTCCTTTGCTCCAGGCTGAGCCCCTTGCCAGCTCCCTCAGCTGCTCCAGGCCCTTCCCAGCTCCATTCCCTACCCTGGACATGCTCCAGCCCCTCAGGGTCTTTTTTGGAATGAAGTCCTCAGAACTGACCCCAGGATTTGAGGTGAGGCCTCAGCAGAGCCCAGCACAGCCACAGCCCCTTTTCCCAAGAAATCAGTGCTCCAGCAGCTCCTGGAATCCTGCCTGTGCCCATCCGGGTGGGCAAACAAAGCCTGCTGGCCCAAACCCACACCTCAAACACAGCACCTGTCCCCCACACATGCGGCCTTTCACCTCTGCTGAGGCACCTGCACACGGACAGGGAGCCAGGGCTGCTTTCCAGCAAGAGGATTTGTCTGTTCAGGATTTAAGCTCTTGAATGCATTGTTAGAATAAAACTAGAAGTCATCTACTAGGTGTAGCTACAGGCTTCTCCCAGGAAACTCATTGTTTGGGAATAATGACACTGGCCTTCCTCTGGGCACTGATTTGGAGGTTAATTTAGGAAGCTGGGGAGGCACTCAATTAACACTCAATTGCTTTTAGCAGAACAGCAGGAGTCTCCCATTCCACAGGATTTGGCTTTCCTGCATTGAACCAACACTAAAACAGGCCTGGATTAGTAACAATAAGATCTCTCTCCCCTCTGTCCAATCCTTAGCACATCCCAGGATTCCTCTGACTTATTTCTGAGCAAATCATCATTATTTGGGGGGCCTGAGTGTCCCTCAAATAATTCCCACTTCCAGTGTGTGTAAACAAGTGACAGATGGAAACAGGCAGGAAGAAAACAATAACAGGGAAATGTTACTCAGGCCTTTGGAATGTCAAACCATCAAGAGGTTTGTTGTGTTTTTTTTTTTTTTAATACTTCAAAACTTGGAGGAAGATGATGAGTCAGAGATCCCCAAAGTGTCCCAACTCTGAACAGAGCTGGAAAGCAGGGAGATATTAATTAGAGATTTATATATGGATCAAAAAAGGATGGAATCAATGTGTATGATACACACTGAGGATGACAGCACAGCAAAGAGGGATCAGGAAGTGCCTTCAAGGAAAGATTTGGAGCTGCTGCTGCAGCTGAGTTGCTTGAAGGGGAACTGGAGGAGGAACAGGGAGAAGCAGCAGCAGGAATAGAGAGAGTGGGAAAAATCCTCCCCAAGTCTGCTGCTTTCATTCTAGCAGGATTTGCTGGAATGAAGGTGGCAGGATAAACAGATCTGTAGCTGGATTTGGAGCTCTGCCCTTAGGAAAGCGCTGTGCCAGTTGTAGGGAACACTCCTGCCCATCCTGGCTGCGAGCTGAGCCCTGTGCTACTCTGCAGCCCTCAGCTGCCTTCCAGTGCCCAGTGCCACCACAGACACAGCTGGAATTCCCAATTCCATCGTTCCTGTCACCGTGCCAGCCCCAGAGATCCCTCACCTTTGTGCTCCCTTTGAATTTACAGACCACAATGAAGCAGAGCCCATCTCCTTATCAGAAACACAACACAAGCCTCCCCTTTATCACAACTTCCCAGACACCACACACGTGGAACTGGGAGTTCTCCAGCAGAAATGGATCATGTTACTCTTTAAACGGCTATTAAAAATAGAGATTAGAACCAACCATGAAGGTCAAGCTGATCCTCCAGGCTGATTTGTTTGTTAACAGCATAAAATATCCTCCAAATTAAAACGTTTTGAAATGTCCTGGCAAGACATGCAATATTTACAAATTTCAGAGCAGCACAAGGATCAGATTCCATCTCTGCCACTGACACTGCTGTGGACAGAGAATATGCAGAGGAACAGCTGAGAACAATTCTCTCAAAATCCAGAGCCACAGCATTTAAAAATAAAGGGGAAAAAAGGGTTGATTTTGTAGCCTGAGGAAATATCAAAAACTGCTCTGCCAACAGCCAAAGGAACGGCTCAGCATCCCCCAAAGCAAACAGGTGACAGCTCAGACATCCTAAAAAAGAATGAATCTTTTAAATGCAGTGGGGTCTTGGACATAGAGCAACACCCGGTCAGAGGCAGCTCTGCCAGCACAGTGCTGGTACTGGAGCTCACAGTGCTCATTCATATTACAAAAATCATGGAATTACGGAATGGTTTGGGTTGGAATGGACCTTAAAGCCCATCCCTACCATGCCAGGGACACCTTCTACTGTCCCAGGATGCTCCAAGCCCCGTCCAGCCTGGCCTTGGACATTCCAGGGATCCAGGGGCAGCCCCAGCTGCTCTGGGCACCCTGTGCCAGGACCTTCCCAGGGAACAATTCCTTCCCAGTATCCCATCCATCCCTGCCTCCTGTCAGCGGAAGCCATCCTCCTTGTTCCAGTCACTCCATCCCTAGCCCACAATCCTTCCTAAAGGGAATTCACCCACCCTTATGAAACTCCCTTGTAAAACTCCCAACGAATTCCCCATTTCCCGGTCCAGCATCCGTATCTCCCGCCGCACCGGGACGCGGCCGCGAGCCCCGGCTCCCCCGGTGTGTCCCGCTCACCGTGACTGTCCTTCTGGGCGATGCCCTGCGTGCGGATGAGCGCCGAGAGCCGCCGCACGTCCCCCTTGAACACGCACTCGTGCACGGGGAAGGGGCCGCGCTCGGGCCCGGCGGGGGCGGCCCGGGCCGGCGGGCGGTGCCGGTGAGCGCCGGGCCCGCGGTGTCCCCCGGCCCGCCCGCCCTTCCCGCCCGTGAAGGCGCCCCCGGGCGCCGCGGCCGCCTCGTCCTCGCCGGCCGCCAGCAGGTCCCCGTCCTCCTTGCTGGGCTTGTGGTCCCTGCGCAGCGAGCGGAGCTTCTCGCCGGTCATGGCCGGCGGGAGCGCCCGCAGCGCTCGGAGCCCGCGGGGCCGGTCCCGCCCGGAGCCCCCGGAGCGGCCGCAGCTCCGCCCGCGCCTCACGGGCCTCGGCTCCGCGCCGCCATCTTCGGCCGCCGCTCTCGCGAGACTGCGCCGCACCGAGGGAGCGCGCGGGAGGAGCCACGGAGTGACCGGGAGGGGCGGGGCGGGATCCGCCCAACGGGCACGGCCTGAGGGGCGGTGGCGGGGATCGCTCACAGGAAGCGCATCCTGAGGGGAGGAGGGATCGGCGATCGATCCCAATGGGCACGGCCTGAGGAGAGGGGTCGGGGATCGATCCCAACGGCCACATCCTGAGGGGAGGGATCAGGCGTCGATTCCAGCAACCGCATCCTGAAGGGAAGGATCAGGGATCGATCCCAACGGGCACAGCCTGAGGGGCAGGATTGGGGATCGAGCTCCACAACCGCGTCCTGAGAGATGGGATCGTCCCCGATCCCAGCAACCGCATCCTGAGGAGAGGGATCGCGGATCCATCCCAAAAACCATATCCTGAGGAGAGGGATAGGGGATCCATCCGAAAGGGCACACCCTGAGGGACGGGATCCATCCCAACGGGCACACCCTGAGGGACGGGATCCATCCCAACGGGCACATCCTGAGGGACGGGATCCATCCCAAAGGGCACACCTTGACGGACGGGATCCATCCCAAAGGGCACACCCTGAGGAACGGGATCCATCCCAACGGGCACATCCTGAGGGACGGGATCCATCCCAAAGGGCACACCTTGACGGACGGGATCCATCCCAAAGGGCACACCCTGACGGACGGGATCCATCCGAAAGGGCACACCCTGAGGGACGGGATCCATCCCAACGGGCACACCCTGAGGGACGGGATCCATCCCAACGGGCACATCCTGAGGGACGGGATCCATCCCAAAGGGCACACCCTGAGGGGTGGGCAGGATCGGGGATCGATCCCAACGGGCACATCCCAAGGGGCCAGGACAGGAAGACTCCATGACTCTCTAAGCAGCTGTTCCAGTGCTCTCCCACCCTCCATGGAAAGTTCTTTGGGAAATGATGGGACCTGGACAAGTGTTCCTCACAGGGAAACCCGGGACAGTGCCCCTGTTGTGGTGCGAGCCCTTGTAGGCGCAGTGTCAGCTCAGAAAGGACCTGTCTGGGTTGGAGCTTCCCAATTTCATACTGCACGTCCCGCTCCTGGGCCAGTTCTGCAAGTTTCTGCTCCCAATATGGGATGAGTAATTGTAAAAACGATGATGTCCCAAATTCCTGGTGAATTGGATTTTTTAATCATTCTCCCAGGGAAAACAGCCCCAAAGTTGCCAAGGAGACCAGACCTGCTGTGATAACAGAATTACCTTCCTGGTGGCCTTGTCTTTCCCGAGTTCACATCATCTCCCTCATCCCAAGTGACCAAGAAGAATTCTAGGCAGATTTAGGAATTTCTGTGCCTGCTGTTCCCAGCTGCTTCCCGCACCATTTTTTACAGTCCTAATACAGAATTTGAAGTAATTCTAGGGAAAAAAAAAAAAAAAAACCAAAAAAAACCCCACAACAATTAGCTTTTGCTCTATACTCCAGTGGCCTTTCCAATGAGATTTTTCTGTCTCTCCCTGTTTTTTTGAGGAAAGTGAAACCCCTTTGCAGGCAGAATGTGAGAGGCTGGCACTGTGAGCAGTTCTGATGTCTCCTGTTCTCCCATGCTGGAAACACGCACGGAGCATGGCTGGTCTTGTGGAATGGAGGGATTGGCTCAGGTTTTAGCTGATGCTGGAAGCCTCACACTGCATTTTTAATTACTAGAGTCATGAAGTCACTGTTTACCAGCTTATTATGGACTCCCTTATTCACCCCAGAAATGGAACCTAGGCATTACTCATGGGAAGGGCTCTGGGAAAACTGGAGTTTGTAGGGAATCCCAACTGTGGGATTACTTTACACTTACAAATTCTTGAGAATTGCTTTTTTTGTCTGCCTATCAACAGAACTTTCCTACAGCAAGCAGATTTATCAACAGGGGATGGAATTTCTTCCCCTAAATCCCAGGTCCCAGGCCTGTATGTGAGACTGGGGCATGGTCCTGCACACATTCAGAGGTTTGCTCTTCTTAGATCCAGCTTTGCTCAGATTTTATCCATATTTTTGTTGTACAGAAAATGTTTCCTTACAAAATCTAATATATAAATCATTCATCGGTGGCCTTCAGCACATGTGTGTCCTTTGGCCTTAGATGTCAAAGTGCTGTTCCATGGACGTCAGTCGGTGTAAGGTAACCTTGGCAGGGAGACTCAGTGAATTAATTTTTAATCACAGAATCCCAGAATGGGTCAGGCTGAAGGCACCACAGGGGCTCCTCTACAGCCACCTCCCTGCTCCAGCAGGGACATCCCAGAGCACAGGATTGTGTCACAATGGTTCTGGAATATCCCCAGAGAGGAGAGTCCACAGCCTCTGTGCACAATCTGCTCAGGGCTGGGCACTGCCCAGGGCAGAGGCTCTGCCTCCTGTGCCAGGGGAATTGCTGGGCTCAGGCCCTGCCCGTGGCTCTGGGACCATCGCTGGGCCTGGAGCAGAGCCTGGGCCTGCCCTGACCTCCCTGCACCCAGGGACAGACTGGGGGACACAGGGACACACAGGGACACACAGGGACACACAGGGACACACAGGGACAGACAGGGGACACACAGGGGACACACAGGGACACACAGGGGACACACAGGGACACACAGGAACACCCAGGGCTGAGGCCCCTCTCACTGGGGCTCCTCTCCAGGCTGAGCAGCCCCAGCTCCCTCAGCCTTTCCTGGGCACCAAGTTGCTCCAGGCCCTTGCTCAGCTCCAGGAGCTCCTGTCCCCGCTGTGCTGAGGGACAGAGCTGGACACAACACCCAGAGGTGCCTCCAAGGCTGGGCACAGGGGCAGGATCACCCCTGACCTGCTGGGAATGCTCTGCTGTAGCACCCCAGGGTCCCACTGGACATTGCTGGCCAGGGACAGTTCGTTGTCCCTCAGAATCCCACTGGGCACCTGCAGGTCAGGGACAGCTCATTGTCCGTCAGGATCCAAGTGGACACTGCAGGTCAGGGACAGCTCGTTGTCCCTCAGGATCCAAGTGGACACTGCAGGTCAGGGACAGCTCGTTGTCCCTCAGGATCCCACTGGACACTGCAGGTGGGGACAGCTCGTTGTCCCTCAGGATCCAAGTGGCCACTGCTGGCCAGGGACAGCTCGTTGTCCCTCAGGATCCCACTGGGCACCGCTGGCCAGGGACAGCTCGTTGTCCCTCAGGATCCAAGCGGGCACCGCAGGCCAGGGACAGCTCGTTGTCCCTCAGCACCCCCAGGTCCTTCCCCGAGAGCAGCTCCAGCAGGTCTCCCCGGCCCGTGCCGCGCTGGGGTTATTCCCAGTGCTGAGGTACTGCAGGCAGCGCTGCCGGGCAGTCAGCACGCTGCTCCCCTGTGGATCATTCTCGTGCTGCCGGATTATTCCCGGTTCCTCCCGGGAAAGGCGCCCCTGGGTCCCGGGAAGGCTCCCGGGAGCGGCCCCTCAGCGCGCAGCGCGTGGCGCCCCCGAGCGGGCGGGCGCTGCCTGTGCAGGGCGGGCCCCGCCCCGCCCCGCCGGCAGCCAATGGGAGGGCGCGGGGGCCCCGCCCCGCCGACGCCGCAGCCAATGAGAAGGCCCCGCCCCGCCGAGCCCCCGGAGCGCTGAGGGCCGGTCCAACAGAGACGCGGCCATGGCAGGCAAGGGGATGCAGGGGTTCCTGCCGCCCTTCAAGCACTTCGCCACCCATGCCATCCACGCCGGCCAGGAGCCCGAGCAGTGGCGCTCCGGGGCCGTGGTGCCGCCCATCTCGCTCTCCACCACCTTCAAGCAGCGGGCGCCCGGCGAGCACGCGGTGAGTGCGGCCGCCACCGGGGCGCTGAGTCACCCACAGGGACACCGAGCCCCCTTCCGGGCTTGGGCACACCCGGGAGGCCGCGAGCATCCGGCGTGTCCCGGCCGGGGGAACGGGAGGCGGCAGGTCCTGGGCAGGGCAGGGAGCTCCCGGCGCGGATGTTTCCCCACGTGGCAGCTCTTGGGCAAATGCGAGCATCTCGCTGGGCAGGGAGCGGGGCTCTCGCCCGGGAGGCGGCGGAGTCTCCTCACGGGGCCATTGCAGAGCCGCCTGCCCGCGATCCCGTGCCTGTGCTCCGGGATGGCCCTGCTGAGCGGCGGTGGGACCGGAGGAGCCGCTGGGGTCCCTTCCAGCCGGAGCCAGCGTGGGGCTCGGTGTTCCCTCTGCGGGCGGCGATCCGGAGCGGTTGGGATGAGGTTGGGATGATTCCCATGTGAAAAGCGGGGGAAGGGGAGCAGGGAGCACCGGTGCCCCCGGGCTCGCAGGAACGCTGCTCCAGGGGCTGCCCGGAGCCGGAAACATGGGCGGCTCTCCCGGCCCTGCCCCCGCCCCAGGGCCCGGGCAGAATCCCTGTTCCACTTTGTGTAAGAGCCTGCTTCGCTCTTCCTTCCAAACCGAGGGAATATTTCCTAAGGATTTTGTGGATGCCCTGTAGAAAGTGCTGGAAAGGTTTGACGGGACGTGGCACAAAGCTGCCACTCCTAAATCAGCACCTGCTCCAAACTCGCGTTGTGCTGGTCGGGCAGGAGGAATTTGCCTTGTGATTCCTCATTCCACACAGAATCCCAGCTTTGCTGAGGAGGCCCTCAGGAGGAGTCACGCTGCTGCATCCACATCCTGATGACAGGATCCACGCTCTTGCCGGGAGCTCTGCCAGAGCGATCTGCAGGATTCCTGTCTATGAGGAAGTTGACATTAAAGAGAAATCCTAAAAGCAGGCAAATCCCAGGGTGCTCAGCAGGCTCTCTTGGTAACAACTGCATCTGTGCATGCATGAGTCGTATTTTCCTCATTGAATTTCCCCAGAATTTGCATAAAAGCTGTGGCAATAGGAAACGTGTGGGTTGTCAAGAACTAATGAGGGGAGTTGTCCGGTGCCCTGTGGGTGTGATGGAGGTGGACACACGTTTTTCCTGAGAATTCCCTCCAGAGAGGATGAGAAGTCTCCCTCACTGGAGATACCCAGAGCTGTCTGGACACGATCCTGTGCCCTGTGCTCTCAGATGGCCCTGCTGTGCAGAGAGTAGGAACAGGGCACCCTCATGGTCCCTTCCAGCCTGACCCAGCCTGGCATTCTGAGGGTGGTTGGACTGTGCAGTCCAAACCCTTTCTCCCACAGTGGCCACAGATGGATGTCTGGGGAGAAGCAGGAGAATGTGGCTCCTTGCCCCAGTGCACCCCAGGCCTTTCTCTGGCAGGGATGCCCAGCTGGATGTTGTGCCAGGACAGAATCCTGCTGCTCTGGGACGAGCTGGATGCCCTCAGCCAGGGCTCTCTAAGGAACGTAGAACTGTTGTTATCCCAGACTTTCCCAGTGCCCTCTCTGATGTTTCTTTCTTATTTCCATGCCAGGGTTATGACTACATCCGGTCTGGGAACCCCACTCGGGATTGCCTGGAAAAGGCTGTGGCTGCCCTCGATGGAGCCAAATACTGTGAGCACCTCATGGGTGGGACAGGGCTTGGAGCAGCCTGGGACAGGGGGAGGTGTCCCTGTCCCCATGGCAGGGGTGGCACTGGGTGGGCTTTGGGGTCCCTCCATCCCAAACCATTCCATGGTTCCGTCACCACGGCTCTGGCTGTTGGCTGTGGGCAGGAGCAGCCAAGGTGGGGAAGAGCCCAACACTTCTGGTTCAAACCCATCCCTGGGTTTGTGTCCTGCTTCCTCACTGTGGCTGATGCCTGGGCTGAGCTGGATCCATCCTTGTGCAGCAGCACTGGAGGCAGTGGGAGCAGGCAGCCAAGGGTCCCAGTCCATTCCCGGTGTGTCCCAGTCCATTCCCAGTGTGTCCCAGCCTGTCCCAGTCTGTCCCAGTGTCCGTGCTGGTTCCATGCTGTCCACATCCATCCCCTACTCTCACTGGCTCCACGTTCCCAGTGAGGCAGTGACAGAACAGGTTTTTTGCAGAGGCAAAGGGAGGAAGGCCAAGGCAAGTCTGACTTGTTGTGTCACATCAAACACTGATGGTCCTTTTCTCCTCAGGCTTGGCTTATTCCTCTGGCTTAGCAGCTCTTTTGAACATCTGTCACCTGCTGAAGACAGGGGACTCAGTTATCTGCATGGATGATGTCTATGGAGGTGGGTACAGCACCCAGTGGCTTCAGCCTTCTTTGTGCAGGGGACCAAACCTGTCTGTGGCTCTCAGGAGCTCTGAATTTCCCCTGTAGGACCTCACTGTTCTTTGGAGCCTGTTTTTATCAATCCCTCTTCCTCACAACTCCCCAGTGGCAGAGTGCACCCAGCTCTGCCAGAGTCCTTCTCTGAGCAGGGTGAGCTCACTCCAGGTCCTGGGAACTTTCCCCTGCTCCTTGAAGCCTCAGCCTGGTTTCTGCAGGGCTGAATTTCATTGCTCCTCCTCTGGCTTGGTTTGTTACAAAGAAAGGGTTTCTCACAAAAGAACCTCCCAAACATCACTCAGATGTTCCCTTCAGCTCACAGAATCCACCTCCATGTTCCATCCCTTCCTGCTCAGGTGGAAAACTGAGTCCCTGGGGATCACCTTGGCAAAAGGACCCAATCAATGAATTTTTAATCCAGGCAGTGTTTCCTGGTAGTGAGTGCTGCACATCATTGATCACCTGTTGCTGCTGGATTCTTTTAATCTTCCCAGGGAAAGGCTCCAAAGACAGGAAGGAAAAATTTTTATTGGAGTGATGGGAAACAGTAGCTGAAATCTTTCCCTTGCTTCTTCTTCTGTGTTTAATTTCCTGATCATAAACCCCACATTGATTTCAAGTACTTCCTAAATCACTCTGATCCCATATTCCCATTGTTACTCTTTCATGATCACTCAATCTGCAACAATCTTTAAACTTTGTAACTAAAGAAAATATAAATGTGCCATTGATGGTGTGCAGCATAAAGCTGTGCCCTCCTGACTGTCCCTGCAGGATGCAGGAGGCTGCAGAGCAGGGAATGAAAGTTAAGGAAGTTTTTCATTTTGTGATTTTTGGGTTTTTTAAGGCACAAACAGATACTTCCAGAAAGTAGCCTCAGAAAATAATTTGAAAGTAATTTTTGTTGACTGCACGAAGCCAAAATGCCTGGAAGCTGCAATTACACCAGAGACCAAGGTAGGGGAGAGGGAAATGGCTTTTAAAGGGACGTTAAATTGTTTTATCCTTGCTCCTGCTGGGTTTGGGGGTGTGTTGAGCTGAGGGGGGCACAGCTGGATCCACCCTATCCCCCTGTGCTCCCTCATGGAAAGCATCCTAAGAAGGGCAGACAGCCCTGCAGAGGGAGGAGGGAACAGGACAAAGGTGAGGAAGAGCAGAGGGAGTGCAGAGCTGGGGGGGCTCCGTGGCACTGCTGGGTGATCCCCTGCCCCAGGGGAAGGGAACTGTGCTGGGAAAGGCTTTGGGAAAGGCTCTGTCCTGGCTGGTGAGCCCTTCTCCAGCTGGGATGCCCTGGCATGGCACAAGCCCAGCTGGGGGAAAGCTCCCTGAGCTTGGAGGGAGCAGCTGGAGCCTCCCCTGGCTCTGGCAGGGCCACTGCCCGTCCCCAGTGCCCAAACCCACGGGCAGCTGCCAGCTCTGAGCACCCAGAGCCCCTGGGACTCAGCCCAGCACTGGGAACTCTCTGACCTGGAGTTGTTTTGGGTTTGTGCAGCTGGTCTGGCTCGAGACCCCCACGAACCCCACGCTGAAGGTGATCGACATCAAAGCCTGTGCAGACATCGTGCGCAGGCACCCAGGGGTGCTGCTGGCCGTGGACAACAGCTTCATGTCTGCCTACTTCCAGGTGTGTCACCTGCCCAGGGCAGGTGGATTGGGAAGGGGATGGGAAAGGGATTGTATCAGAACTATTTCCTAGGAGACCAAGCTAAGCCCTGGTGTTGTAGGTTTAAAGTCACCCTTTTTGCAGAGTGTAAAGTGTCTGGTTTTGTTCAGGGTACTGTGATCTTGCTGAATGAAGAGAACTCTGCAGAAAGTGTTAATGCTTAGCTCAAGCAGCTCTGCAGTTGGCCTGGGACATGCCAGAGGCTTGGGCATTTGCCCTGCAATGTGTTATTCACTTCAGAATTCCCAATTTCCTCCAGAAAGGGCTGTGTGGAAGAGCACAGGGTGCTGGTTAATGTGTCTGGAGCAGCCCGGTGTGGAGGGAAAGCCAGTGCTAATGATTAATTGGTGGTAGCAGTAGGTGAGGTACCATACTGGGCTAGGAAAAAGGGAATTTCACAGTGATCTGTCCATCAATACTGAGTGTAAAAGGCCTTTTCCATTATGGTTCTGGCTGGGCATCTCCACATTCCCTGGGTGGGAGTCTGCATTTAATGTGGCAGCAGCAGTCTTTGCATCTGCCTGCTTTGTTAAGTTTTAACGGTGAGGCCCCTCACTCTTTAGAATGTGTTGATACCATGTGCAAAGTGCCTTAATTAGTGATTGATTAAAAATCTGGCACTGCTCAGCACCTCTTGCCCATCCACGTCCTGGTTTGTCTCACCTCAGGAGGCTCCTGGGCAGAGAGCTGGGAGCTGAGGGGGGAGAGAGCTGCCAAAGGAACCTCTTTGCTCATGTTCTCAGCTCCTCCAGGGCAGGATCTGCAACAGCTGGAAAGCAAAGCAATTCTTTTGCTTTGCAGCTGGAGTCCTTCATTTCCCATGGAAGTGCCCTTGATGGGGTCCATGCCATGGTTTGTCCCTGCCTCAGCTGAGCTGCAGAACTGTTTTTTCCCAGCTCTGCACAGAGTGTTGGATGTGCTCAATCTCTTCTCTCCCTGGAGCCTGTGGGAGTTGGAGCAGTGCTTTTAAATCACATTTTCTTGTGCTTCCCTTGAATTCAGAGTGGCTCCTTGTACTGCTGCCTTTAGCACATGTTCTATTGTCATCCTCAGGTTTTGTGTTTGTTTCTCCCCTTGTTTATCCAGTGTGAGCTCAGAGCCCTTTGGAATGGCTGGGAATGAACCTGAGTGCACCCAAACTTGAATTGTGATGTTATTTTCCTTTCCTTTCAGCGTCCTTTGTCCCTGGGGGCTGATATTTGTGTGTCTTCTGCAACCAAATACATGAATGGTGAGTGTGAGGGTTCAGCACATCCATAGGGCAGGGATGGAGGGAGATTGGGAGGGAATTCCTGGCTGGGAGGGTGGGGAGGCCCCTGGATCCTGGCAGTGCCCAAGGCCAGGTTGGACACTGGGACTTGGAGCAGCCTGGGGTGGTGGGAGGTGTGCCAGGGGTTTTATTTACACTTGGGGCTTGTGGCAGGACCCTGGAGTGGCTGATCCCATTCTTGTCCCCTGTCATTTGCAGGGCACAGTGATGTCCTCATGGGCCTGGTCTCTGTAAACAGGGATGATCTCTATGAGAGGCTGAAATTCCTGCAGAACTGTAAGTCCAGACAGGGAATTCCTGACAGGAATCCTGTTCACATCCACAGCTCCTGCTGGGGAGGGTGGGCATGCACACAAGTGGGAAATCTGCCTGGAATGTAAATTAACAGAGCTGGGAAAGCTCAATGAAATAGTCCCATAAAATGAGAGACATTGATCTTCCCTTCACAAGCACTTCAGGAGAGCACTGGGGCCCATCCTGAAACCACTGAGGTGCCACCTGCAGCTTGGGGGGTTTGAAACTCCCTCACCCTTCAGGATGTGCCCAATGCAGAATTTTCTTCCCGGATGTTTCCAGCAATTTTCCTGCCTCTTCATTGTCAGGAATAAATTCCTGTGCAGGGTTGTGCCCTCTGCACTGAGGGTGCACTGTGCCCTATAAATGTAATCCTTGAGGCCTGAGCCTGTTAATTGGGCTCATTAATTGGCTCCCCAGTGTGGGAGATGAGGAACAGAGATTGCCTTGGGTGTCTTCCCACTTGTGCCAAGCTCAGAAATGCTGGAGGTGAGGATGTGTTTGACTTTGCTGAATGCAGAACACCGATGTTGTTTTGGGATTCTATGGGATTCTGTGGGATTCTGTTCCCACCCCACAGCCCTGGGAGCTGTCCCCTCCCCCTTTGACTGCTTCCTCTGCAACCGGGGGCTCAAGACTCTGCACATCCGGATGAAGCTGCACTTCCACAACGGCCTGGCTGTGGCCAAGTTCCTGGAATCCCATCCCAGGGTGGAGAAGGTCATTTACCCAGGTGGGTGGGCAGGGATTGGGGAGCGTCCCAGGGCAGGGATCTGGGAGCTGTGGTGCCCCGTGACTGGGGCTGGGTGAGGCTGAGCTGCCCCAGCTCTGCACTGCCATTCACTGGGAATTCTCCCAACTCTCCCCATTCCAGGGCTGCCTTCCCACCCTCAGTACGAGGTGATGCAGAAGCAGTGCACGGGCTGTCCTGGGATGGTCACCTTCTACATCAAAGGGAAAAAAGAAAATGCCTCTGCCTTCCTCAGGAACTTGAAGGTAAAATAAAGGCAATAAAATCATTCTCGAGGAAGCTGAATCTGCCCTGCTGAGGGGAAGGGTGGGGTGGCTTTTCTTGCCAAATCCTTTGGGTGTGTCCCATAAATCCCACTATAAATCAGGGATAATTTGTCCATGGGGTTAATGGGAGGGAACAAAGGGCCCCCTCATCCCCCTGGGAGTGTTTGTTTGCTCCCAGGGTGAGGCATGTCCAGCTCAGCCCAGAAGCTGCTGCTGGCAAAGGGCTTTCTGCAGGGCTGGGCAGCTGGGGCTGGTGCAGCTCTGCTGGAATATTGCAAAGTGCCCTCAGGGGGAAAGGCACTGAGGGAGGCCCTGACTCGTGGGGCAGAGAGGGAGCCCCTGGCTCTGGGAATGCTTGGCTGGGTCCTTGGCCCAGCCTGTGCTGGTGTTTGGCCAGGTGTGCACTCTGCTTGTGCCCATGTTTGTGTCCTGAGCCCATTTCTGTAACATCTCCTTTCCCTTTCTGCCATAGGTGTTTGCCTTGGCTGAGAGTCTGGGCGGCTTCGAGAGCCTGGCAGAGCATCCGTAAGTTCATCCTCCCATCCTCAGAGCCTCAAAAAGCTGCAGAGCACCACGAAATTCCCACCATTTCCCAGCCCCCAAAGCTGTTGTGCTGTTTTGCCTTTAGCTAAACTCAGGGACTGTTGTGCAGCACAAAGCCAGGGGAGATTCCAGAGGGAGGGAATCCTGTGGGAGGGCAGAGATAGAGGAATTTCACCTGCAGGGCTGAGGCACAATTGGTGTCCATGAAGAGAATCCCAGAAGCTGCAGAGTGTTGGGATGAGGAGCAGCTGGCATGGAGCAATGCCCTGCTCCCTGCTCACACAAGGGGCACGGTCACTGTGTGCCCCCAGCTGCCTCTGGTCCCTGGCAGGGCCTCCTGGGGCCTTTTAAACTGCTCAAGACAGCATCTTCATGGAATTGCATTATTTCACTCAAAGCCAGCTTGCTTTTTGAAAAGGTCCATGGAAATTGAGTATATTTAAATGTTAAATCATTTCACTTACTGGTTTCACAGCAAATGTTGAACCCCTCCAGCAGCTGAAAGGAACTGGTGCCAGGGACAGCACATGGGGAAATCCCTTCTTGCCTGTGTCCTCTGTAGCTGGAGAGGATAAACCCTCCAGAGTCCTTTGGGGCAGTTTGAGAAGGGATCTGAGAAACCAAAAATGAAACCAGGAGACTTTATTCTGGAGGTTGCACGTTCCCCACGTGCAGAGCTTACAGAGCTTCTGTAGAATAAAAGAACAACTCTGGAAGGAAGAGGAGTAGGATTTTCTTCTTTGTCAGGTGCAGATTTTTGGGCATCTACTTCTTGTCAATTACTTGTGTCCTGCAAATACAAGCTGGAGATGCAATTCCCTGACTTGTCAGCATTCCCACCATTTCCAGGAGCTGCTGCCAGGAGCTCTTTGCATCTGTGGGGTCACAGAGGTGGCACAGAGGAGGTGTCAGATCCTGCTGCCGTTCCAGGGGTGCTGTCAGGGAACCAGCCAGGCTGGTTTTACCAATAAAAGTCCCGAATTCTTAGGAAAAAGTCTCATTTTTATCCCTGCAGGGCCATCATGACCCATGCCTCAGTGCCTGAGGAGGAAAGGAAAACTCTGGGAATCACAGACACCTTGATCCGCCTCTCGGTGGGGCTGGAGGATGAGGAGGATTTGCTGGCAGACCTGGACCAGGCCCTGGAGGCTGCGGTGAGTGGGGAGTTCCCCTCCAAAAATCATCCCCACACAGCCTTGGGCTGAGCCCTCAGCTCCTCCCTGATGGACCCTGGCCTGGGGAGGGAAAGTTTCCCTGTTTGCAGCCCTGCTCAGGCACAGTTCCCCATGGATTCAGGAGCAGCTGGGGTGTCCCAGGCACAGTTCCCCATGGATTCAGGAGAATCAAATGCTGAAATGTGACTTTAATTTATGAAAAGGAGATAAAAATGTGTGGTTGATAGAGGGACAGAGCACACTGATCCCTCCCTTTCCTTCCTGCAGTTTGCATAAACCTTGAGGGTCAAAAAGGACCTTGGAACTGGACACGGCTGTAGACGAGGACACGGAAAACCAAACCACTCTTGCTTTGCCTCTGGGAATTCCAGCCTGGGCTCCTGGGACTCTCCCTGCTGCTGTTGGGCTGCTCTCCCTGGCTGTGCAGGGTGTGCTGGGCACAGCCTGGGCTCTCCCTGGAGCCAGGAGCTGTGTGGGAGCAGCCGTGGGCACCCTGGCAATGTGATCCCAGTTCTCCCAGCAGAGCTCAGTGCTCCTCCTGCTCCTGCAGGGTTTGGGGCACAGGGGCTGCTTCCTCTTACTGCTCTCAGGTCATTCTCTTCTCACCCATCAGCTCGCCTCAAAAACTCAATGGAGCTCAGATTTATTTTAATTAAGTTAGAAATTTGCCTAAGAGCTTTTTCTTCTCTTGATGTTTTATTGAAAATGAAGTGAAATCAAACACCTGGTAAATAATAACTTTCTAAAGAGGAATCTTTGTCTCTTTTAAGAAAAAACCATGTGCTGTGGGAATGATTGGAGTAATTTTAATTAAAACACACTTTTCCTTTCCTTGCTTATATTCCCCTGTGCACGTGCTCCTTGTGTTCAAAATCAGGGGATGGAGTGACCCTGGAGCTGTTGGGATTTTCCTGTGGGAAGGCAGGAGGGGAATGGAGGTGAGGGGAGAGAGAAGGAATGGAGCTGAGGGGAGAGAGAAGGAATGGAGCTGAGGGGAGAGAGGGGAATGGAACTGAGGGGAGAGAGAAGGAATGGAGCTGAGGGGAGAGAGGGGAATGGAGCTGAGGGGAGAGAGGGGAATGGAGCTGAGGAGGGGATGGAGCTGAGGCAGGACAATTCTGTACTGGCCACACCCAGAATAGCCTTCATTGCACAGAAGGATTAAATCCTGACAAAACCAAAGTGAAGGTGTTCCCACCCAGCCCTCCTCATCCCACAGCATCCCAGACTGGGTTGGGTTGGAATGGACCTCAGAGCCCACCCAGTGCCACCCCTTACACCTCAGGAGCAGCTCTGACATGAGGGGGGGCCAGCTGTCCCAGCACGTTAATGACTGTTAAGTAACGATCTGGGGTCCATGAATTTCTATAATCACTGTTAATCACAGTTGGGTAATTAAGGCCGGTGACGGTGCTCGGGCCGCGCTCCGAACCCGGGATCTCAGCGTCCCCTCAGCCCGGCCCGCCAGTGACGTCACGCGCCGCGTGCGCCCGTCTCGGCCAATCAGCGGCCGCCGGTGGATTCGAACGGCGGGGCGGCGGCGGCGGCCGTTGCGCGCGCGGCGGGGCCGGCAGGGGGCGCTGCGTTCCCCGGCTGAGGGGCCGCCATGGCCGGGCCGGGGCCGGGGCCGGGGCCGTACCGCGCCACGAGGCTGGTGAGCACCGAGCGGGGCTGCCGCGGCACCGGGCCGGGCGGGAGGTGCGGGAGGCGGGGGCGCGGCTGCTGCGGGGGGGAGCGGGGCGCCCGTGGCACCCGTGCGAGCGCCGCGGGACGGGAGGTGGCTCTGCCCCTCGGGCCTGCTGTCAAGACAGAGGGGCGCTTGGGGATGCGCCGTGCCCGCTGCCGCGACACCCGGGTGCCGTGGGACCCCCTGCCTGCTGTCATGACGGAGCTCAGGGATACCCCCCAGCTCGCTGTCGCGACACGTGGCTGCCCGGCGCCTCCTGCCCCGGGGCCGTTTCCTCGGTGCGCGGGGACGCCACACGGGGGCGCCCTGGGACTCCCCGTGCCACGATATGTGGGTGCCCTGGCACCGCCCTGCGCTTTGTCGCGATATTGGGTGCGCAGGGACATCCCGTAGGACGATATGTGGGTGCCCTGGCACCCCCCTGCGTTCTGTCGCGATATTGGGTGCGCAGGGACATCCCGTAGGACGATATGTGGGTGCCCTGGCACCCCCCTGCGCTCTGTCGCGATATTGGGTGCGCAGGGACATCCCGTAGGACGATATGTGGGTGCCCTGGCACCCCCCTGCGTTCTGTCGCGATATTGGGTGCGCAGGGACATCCCGTAGGACGATATGTGGGTGCCCTGGCACCCCCCCGCGCTCTGTCGCGATATTGGGTGCCCTGGCACCTCCCTATCCTCGCGACATGGCGGTACCTTGAGACCTCCCCCGCCCTGCCCTGTGTCACATAATGTTGACGCCCCGCTGTCGCGACATGTTGGGTGTCGCGACCCGCGGGTGCCCGGGGCCGCGTGCCGCCGGTGGCTGCAGTGGGCGGTGCCGCTCGGTGTCCCCGCAGTGGAACGAGGTGACGCGGTGCTTCCGGGCCGGGATGCCCCTGCGGCGGCACCGGCAGCGGCTCCGCTCGCACGGCAGCTGCTTCACGGCCGCCGAGGCCGCGGACTGGCTGCACCAGGTGCTCCGCAGCAACAGCAGCTTCGGGCCCGACGTCACCCGGCAGCAGACGGTGCAGCTCCTGCGGAAATTCCTCAAAAACCACGTCATCGAGGACATCAAGGGCCGCTGGGGCGCTGAAAATCTGGAGGACAACGGTGCCCTGTACAGGTACTGAGGTTAGAGCTGTCCCCCGGTCTCGCAGATTGAGTGTTTTAATCTTGTGAAAAACGCCAATCACTTGTTTTTAAAATTTTAAAAGTTTAAGAGTAATAAAATGGTTATAAAAGTAGTAATACCATTAGAGTAATAATAATTTGGACAATTTGAATTGGGACAATATGAGACAATAGAAACAAAGAGTTACAGACAGTCCAAGTACCCTTTTCTGGGCAGCACAAGCCCGAAAAAGAACACCCAAAGGATTAACAAAGGATTAACCCTTAAAAGCAATTGCTCCTTGCATATTCATACACCTCATCCATGATGCATAAATTCCATTCAAACACAGGATTCTGGCTGGGCAGTGTCAGCTTCTTCCTCTGAATCCTGACAGCGCCTTCAAGGCGGGAAGAAGTTCGTTTCTTCTAAGAGAGCAATAAATTCTGTTTCTCTGAAAGATTCAGGTGTCCTGTGGCTGCTATCTCAGTGCGAGTCCTTTCTTTAAAAATGTATCCTACATAGCATTGTTTCTAGTTTAACATTTTTATAACCTAAAACTCTATTTACACACTACTTAAGAGAATTAATACAGCATTACTTTCTAACACAACACATATAACATTCATTTTAATATTTGCAAAAAGCCAATTATAAAATACACATTTTTCATAATTTAAAATGCTTAGATTTGCAAAAAGAGCTTGCTTTGTGTTAAACATCCTAGGTAAAAAGTTAATTATCAGCATAGTTTTTCTCCTCTGAGTGTTTTGCTTCGCTCCTGTGTGTGTCCCTGCTTCTGTCCATCCGAGGTTTTTGCTGGAATTCAAACTGCACTCCAGTGCTTTGGAGTGAAGCCAGGGTGCTTTGTAGGAACTGCCTGCTGGGTTTGCTTCTCTTGGGCCTTTTACACAAAGCCTGAGTGGGAAACAGAGCCAAGCAGCTCTGAAATTAAAGGTATTAATGGCCCCCACTTCTCATGTTCTGGGCTCAGGCTGTGCCAACATCTTCAGCTTGACTTTGGCATCAAGAAAAACAGCCCAAAGCTAATTTATCATATGATAAACTTTTAATTTTTTTTTTCCTTTTTTTAGTGAATCTAACAGAGTCACACTGGTATGGAGTCAGAGGTTTTGTTTTGTCAAGTAATTTATTTGATTACAGATCAATTCTGAATGTGTTTAACATCTCTCCCATTCATTACAGATTTCCTCCAACCTCTCCAGTCAAACCTCTACCAAGCCCACCAAGGGAAAACTTGGAAAACTTCTCTGGAGACAAAGGAAAACTTCTTAAACTGCCCAGCTCATCCAAAAGGGGTTTGAAAAAACAGGAGTTCCTGCAGTCTCTGGTAATAACTTCTGTTCCTCACAGCAGTGCAGTTGGCTTGCACTGTCTTTAGTCTTTAAAATTTAGTAACACTGCTCTGTTGTGGCACTTTCCCTTAAGAAAGAACAGTTTAGACTTAAAGAAATGAGAAATGTTAGGAAATAAATTCATATGAGAGGGGTTTTTATTTTGTTTTGGGTTTTCTTTGTTTTCTCTCAGTCCAGAATTGTCCCTGCTAAGGGATTTTAAAGTATTGGGAGGGTTGGACGGTGAAGTCCTAGAAGTGATCTGCACAGTATGGCCTTGTTGAAATTTAATTTATTGCTGGGGGACAACTAAAAGGTACAAATAATTTAATTGGACATCTTTTTGGAGAAGATGGAATGTGTGCGTGGCCCTTGATTCAGCTGAGATTGGTGTGCATAAATTCTGAATTTAGGCTCCAGTCCTAAAGGAGAATAATTCACATATTAATACATCTGGATTTGAGGCGTTTTTACCTTTTAAATTGCTGATTTTGGATTGATCAGGGTTTTTTTCCCATTTCTTTTTAGTTGTGTGCTCCCATTTCAGTGCTGAGGCTGCAGGTTACCCCCTGGCTCCTGTGGAATTTAATGCTCCACAGACTGCCCTGTTCTTCTAAGTCAAATTTTCTCTAATTTTTAATTGCCTTAAGAAGCTCGTTTATCTTACAGTATAAACCACTGATTTTCAGGAAAACTTAGCAAGACCCAAAGCTGATGTAACAGAAGAAAAGAAGGAAGGCACACTGCAAAGGAGGGAAATAAGCCAGGAATATGTGCAAGAAACATGGAGAAATATCATCTGCATGCAGTGAGTGAGGAATTACACACAGCACCTTCTCCTTCAGTGGGAAATGGCCCAAGCAAGCTTTCACCATTTGTTTTTAATTGTTAAAACTGGGTTTTAAATTGAATTTGAGTTTTTGAAGAGTTGAATTTTTTCCTGTTGTTTACTCAGGTTTTCTAATCTGTTTAACTTTGGATTGCTGCATTTAAGGAATTTCTGATCAGGTGCTGAAACAGATTTTAAACACCTCAGGTGCTCTTCCTTGCTGATTGTTGCTGTTTGTCCCAGGGAAAGGTGTCCCCAGTTGTCCTCCTGGAAGTGAGAAGTTACCAAACAGCACTTTAGCTCACCCAGAGTTTTGGAATAGTATGGAAAGAACTTGTTTTCCTTCATCCCTTGCAAATCTTTGCTCGCTTCCTCCCCAGTCTGCAGACGATTTTGGGACTGCCCTCGCTGGAGGAGGTTCTGCAGCCAGCCCAGATCATCCCAGAGTTTGTCATGTACAACATGAGCAACACCAGCAAACACGGGGTGGTGATCCTGCAGGACAAAGCAGGTGACATTTATTTCCATAGATTTGCTTAAAAATCTTTATTTCTAAATAATAATTCTTCTGTTTCACAGTCTGTTGTTTACACTTTTTCCCAAACCACAGCACAGCTCAGGGATCTTAAATCCCATCCCACCCCTGCCATGGCAGGGACACCTTCCCCTGTCCCAGGCTGCTCCAGCCTGGCCTTGGGCACTGCCAGGCATCCAGGGGCAGCCAAAATTCCAGCCCAGCCAAAAATTCCTTCCCGATATCCCATCTAACCCTGCCCACCCTCAGCTTGAAATTATTCCCCTTTATCTGCTCAAAATTACATGTGGAGCAGTATTTAAAATCAGTTTTAAATGTAATCTTTTGTGCTTAAAGTGTTATTTAATACATGTGAGCCATTATTAGTTGTTAATTATTTGGGCTCATGCCTAAATGATGCTTTTATCTGTTTGGATTTCAGAAGACCTCCCTCACTGGGTGCTGTCAGCCATGAAGTGCTTGGCCTACTGTAAGTCACTGAAGAGCTTTCGAGTTCCAGAAAACTCTTTTGAGAGTTGAAAGGGAAATATTTGTGTGTGTGAAATCAGCTGTGATGTTTCAGTTCAGAAACCTGTGGGTGGTTCCTCTAGTGCAGTTTTTCAGGAGTGAAAGGGACTTTGCTTTTCCAGTCCCTGGCTTTTAGCTGGACCAAAACATTTCTACACTTCATATTAAACTGGGGAGATCAATTTTCTTTGCTCTGTAAACAATCAACTCTAAATTACTTAGATGAGTGCCTCTCAAATGAGACCAGAGATAATGAGCTTTTATTTCCATGTGCTGAGCTTCCTTTTGCTCCAGGAGCTTGAACTCCCTGTGGGAGAAGTGGGATCACTGTCCTTTGGAAATGAAGGCACACACTAAGGGTGGGTGATTATTTTGCTGAGGAACCTATGAAGACCACAGATTAATTTTTCTTTATTTATTTTCTTGGTGTGGAACAGAACTGAGCACGGCCCTCCAGTGGCTGCCTGGAATCTCTTACACTGCTTTTGCTTACAAATTGTGCCAAATACAGTATTTGTGGATTGCTGATAGCATTCTTTGCTTCTGAAACAAGAATAAGTTTAGGCTGATCTTCAGGAATTTCTTTTCTAGTGGGACTGTGGATTTTTGGTGTGAATTTCCTTTCTTCCCCTCTTTTCAGGGCCCAGGAACAAGGACATGAGCCAGGACACCTACAGTGGCTTTGAGCGGGACGTGTTCAGAACAGTTGCTGATTATTTTTCAGTCTTCCTGAGCCATTGCTTACTTTTGAATACTATGAGCTCTTTGTTAATATCTTAGGTATGTATGAATTTAGAAACAGTCAGGGCAGCTCTGAGTTCAGATCAGCTGGGGGAGAAATGTGTGATTCAAAGCAGAGCTCGGCCTCCTGATGTGTGTGGGAGCTCCAGTCTGAGGAGGATCATCGCTGCTCCATTCTGTATTAGTGTTAATTAAAATGTACTTCTGCCTCATGATTTCCCATTTAAATTGCTGTTTCAGCTCACATCCTAAATATTCAATAACAAAAACTGGAGAAGATGTGCTTGTTCTGCCTGCTCCTCACTATTGCAGCGTTGCCTGTCTTTGTTCTTGCATGTTGGATGCAATGGCCTTGTTAAATTGCTTTGGGACTGAACTAAAGTCTTCTTAATTAATATCTTAATTAATATCTTGACTTTGTTGTCTGTCTGCCCAGTTAGCAGCTCTCTGAACTGGTTCATTTTCACACCACTTGCACCTTTAACATCTCTTTCATTTCCTGATAGTTTTGTGTGGCTACATCCAAATTCCTGATCTGGGCAGTGGAAAACGTTCTGTCCAAGAGGAGGAATGTGACCCTCAGCCTTCAAAAACTCCTCACTTGAACTCTTTCAAGTCCACTGAGTGTCTTCTCCTAAGCCTGCTTCTCAAAGAGTCTGACAAGAAGGAGAAAGGAGAAGCTTCCAGGAGGTTTTCCTCAGAGGAGCTGAGAGCCCAAAACCAGCACGGAAAGAAATGGCAGCAGCACAAACTGCCACACCAGCAAGGGAGTGCTGGGAGCCTGATAGGTGGGAGCTGCCAGAATCTTGCAGGATCCAGGAATGCCCAAGAGCCACCTGGAGCATTTAGGACAAGGTGTTACTCCTTGGAGAGAATTGGAGCTGCTGCTTCAAGTGTGTGTGATGAAGGAGGACGTGCCCCCCTCAGGGCAGGAGCTGTGAGCACCAGCACGAGGAGTGGAGAGCTGCTGGAGGAGCACAGAGGGGCCTCAGTGCTGGAGCTGGGCTGGGGTGGCTCAGGCCCAGCCCAGGGCCTCAGGAGAGCACCTGGCCCGTGTCCCTGGGCCGAGGAGCTGTGGGGTGGCAGCCACGGGCCACGGGCAGCCCTGAGCCTGCTGGGCAGGAGGAGCTCCAGGAGCTGCAGTGCCATCAACAGACCCAGTGCTGAGATCACAGTGCAGCCTCAGCCCCGGGGGCAGGGCACACCCAGCCCCTCTGTGGCCATCAGCGTCCAAAAGAGACTCTGCAGGAGCAGCACAGAGCTGTCAGAACGCTCTGCCCCCTCCTCCCCTTGTGTGTTGGCTGGCACAAGTAAGGGCTCTCTGCAGCATGCTGTACTGCCTTGCTGTGTGGCCTCACTAATCCCTGCTTCCCTCACCTCTGCCACTCTCGCTAGGATAGGCACAGAGCATGGATTTGTGGGGTTTTTAAAGGAAACCTGCTGGCATGATTGTTTAAGCTGCTGTAGCTCTGCTAACTGTGTGTAGTATCTTTGGAGTATGAGCTCGATGTGTCAGTGATTGGCCTTTCTGCTCAGGTGAGTGATGGGAGCACGGAATCTGCACACACCTGCCTGTTGGAGATGTCTTTTTCTGCTCTGTAAATCTGTATTTTCTGAGAATAATTAGTGTCATTCCTTAATTGTATTGTGGTCCTAATTGCACCGTAATGGAGGAAGTTGAAGATGACCACACAAACAAAGGCCTGTACATTCTCTTGTGTTACAGCTGATTTCTCTGAAACATAAATAATCACACTGAAAAATAAGAAATCTGTGATACTGAGGTAGAAACACGCTGGAAGCTGGTTCAAATCTTAATGCCAGGTGTCTTTGTGGTTAACTTGTAGATCTCCTGCAGCCTCACCTGGAGAGGATTGCAGTGGAGGCCCTGCAGATCTGCTGCCTGCTGCTGCCCCCGCCGAGGCGCAGGAAGCTGCAGCTGCTGCTGAGGATGATGAACAGGATCAGTGGCAACGTTGACATGCCACGGCTGCACGATGCCATGGGCACCAGGTCCCTGGTAAGGGCAGGAAAACTCTTCTTAGAAGAATGCAGATGATAACTCAGCCTGATTTCCCGCCCTGGTGCTATTTAGAATCCCAGACTGGTTTGGGCTGGGAGGGACCTTAAAGCCCATCTCATTCCAGTTTAAACCTGGTGTGCATTAGGGCTGGGTTGGGTTGGCTCTGCAGGTTTAAATCACCTCTCTTGTCTCAAGATGACAATTGAAGATTTAGGTTTGGATTAGAAGTAGGAAGAAATTCTTTATACAGAGGGTGTGAGGCCCTGGCACAGGTGCCCAGAGCAGCTGTGGCTGCCCCTGGATCCCTGGCAGTGCCCAAGGCCAGGCTGGACAGGGCTTGGAGCAGCCTGGGACAGTGGGAGGTGTCCCTGCTCCAACCCAAACCATCCCAGGAACTTTAGATTCTACAGTCCTGTGAAGATGTTCAGTTTTCTATAGGTTAAGCCTTTTTCTGCTACCACCTTTTACAATATGTATTTTTAATTGAAAGTGCTGTTCAATTCCAAAGAAATTACTTTAATTCAGCTGAGAGAACGATGATGACTCTTCCTCCTTGTGTGACCATACTTGGAAGTTGGTATTGGGGGATTTGAGCCACTGTAGAGCGGAGAGGAGGGAAATAAATCCCCCAGCTTTCTCCACTGCAGCTGTGCTGAACTTTTCCAGCTGATCCAGACGTTTTCCCGCTGTGTCCTGCGCTGTGCAGAGGAGGAAGACCTGGATGAGCTGCTCTCCACACGCCTGCTGTCCTTCCTGATGGACCATCAGCAGGAAATATTCCAGGTCCCAGCTTACCTGCAGGTTGCTGTGCAGGATCACCTCGAGTACATGAAGAAGGCTCAGGTTGGTGCCATGAGAACAGTTCAGATTCATTTGTTAATTGCTTCTTCTGAAGCTGGGAAAATGCAAATAAGCCCAGTACATTTTGAATGTATGGATATTAATTATAATGTTTTGCAGCTTGTGAGTGGGTGTGGGTGTTTATTAGGTACTTACTCTAACAGTGCAGAATCAGTTGAGTGCATGCAGAGCCCTTTTTCTTCCAGTGCAAACAGGAAAAAGAAGAAATTTGTGCCATCTTGCCAACATATTCCTACTGCAAACAAATCACTCCTCAGGAGTTTGAAGAACAAAAGGTCTCCACCTCACAGGCTGCAGTGGCAGAGCTCCTGGAGAACATCATCAAGGATAAAAACCTCTCTGTGAAGGAGAAAAAGAAAAAGTTGAAACAGGTGAGGTTATTTCATCTGCTTCTGCAGTGCCTTTGTGAGGGAAGGGCTCAGGCACCAGAGCCTGGGGCAGGAGAGGAGCAGAATGTGCTGAGAAATGTTTGTGCTCCAGAGCTGTCGAGTGCTTCATGTGCTCTGCTTGGGATTTTAAAGATGGTTTTTAATGCTGCATCCTCTGGAGCCAGGCTGGGACACCTGGGGGTGCTCACCTGGAGAGGAGAAGGATCCAGGGAGAGCTCAGAGCCCCTGCCAGGGCCTGAAGGGGCTCCAGGAGAGCTGCAGAGGGACTGGGGACAAGGCCTGCAGGGACAGCACACAGGGAATGGCTCCCACTGCCAGAGGGCAGGGCTGGATGGGAGATTGGGAACTGGGAATTGTTCCTGGCAGGGTGGGCAGGCCCTGGCACAGGTGCCCAGAGCAGCTGTGGCTGCCCCTGGATCCCTGGCTGGACATTGGGGCTGGACACCCTGGGACAGTGGGAGGTGTCCCTGCCATGGCAGGGGTGGCACTGGGTGGGATTTAAGGTCCCTTCCAATCCAAACCACTCCATAATAATGCAGCCTTTGACTGGCAGCAGTGGTGTTCAAACAATGATGTAAAACCATTGGAGAAATGATTCTGCTGGAGCTCCTGCTCTCCATTCAGTGATTCCTGTGGAACTGCAGCCTGGATTCCTGTGCTGCACTGGCCATCCAAGTCACCATTAACATGCCAGAGGTGGGGTTAAATTCAATAGGGGTTAAAAGCAATAATTTTTGGCTTTAAGAGACCAAACTCTCTCTGCTGAGAATCCTGAAACATTCTTTTGGTGGCCTTGACTTTGTGTTTTGTAACATTTACAGTGCTCAAGATTATCTTGCACTTCTCTGGCCTACCAACAACTTGCCTAATAGTGAGGCTAAAACACAGTTCTGGCAGGATTTAATCCTGGAGGGTTTTTCTTTCTTTTGGCAAGTCTTTCTGCCCAATGGAATAGTTTTGTACTTGTCCTGGAATCTCCTAAGCAAGTCTTGTGACTCCCCTTTGAACAAGCAGCTTTTCAGGACAGCCACACTTGGCTTTGGTGCCCCTCCTGCAGCTCTGACTTCATGTGTGTTGTGGAACCTTTCTGGGCCTCTAAAAGTGAGTCTGGTTTGGTTCATCAAAACTTCTGAATCTAAAGAAGAATGGCTAATTCTAGTTGATAAATGGTCCCAGTACTGGAGGTGCCTCAGCAGTGCCAGCACAGGGATGGGCACTGCCCTGGGCCTGCTGGACACATTCTGCTTGATGGGAAATGTTGGGAATTCTTGGGAAAAGCCAACTTCATGGCACTTTCTAGAGGGTAAGGTCCCAGTTGTGTCAACACCAGAAATTACAAAGGTGGTTTGGATCCATCAGTGGAAAGGTTTGGCTCATGTTCAGATGTATTTATAGTTTTTCATCCCTTCCTGAGGCCTTGCAAGGGAAACAGGCACAATGTCCAAATCACTGCTCTGATTCCAGGTGTTTTCATTTCCATGGAATCAGTGCTAAGCTTTCCTGGGAGAACCCTTGGCTCCCTGTTGGGTAAAAGAGTTTATCCAAGGCATTCCTGGAAGGCAGCTCTGCAGGCACAGAGTGTTGAGGGATTTTCTCATCCTGGGTGCCTGTGTGTGCTGCAGTTCCAGAAGGAATATCCCCAGATCTACGGGAGCAGGTTCCCAAGGACGGAGTCGGAAGCGCAGCTCCTGGAGAACAAACCCACCCTCAAGCAGCCCATGCTGAGCCTCAGGAAACCCAAATTCCGCAGCCTCAGGTACTGAATTCAGCCCTCCCGAGCCACCTCTCCCTGCTGGAATTCTGAGGGATTCACCAAAGGAATTGCTGCAGGACTTTGGTGCTGGCTGCACTGTGGAAGGAGGAAATGTTTACATGGACACTGTGCTGGAAGGTGCCAAAATACCTTTTTTTGGTGCAGATACTTTGGAATAACTTCTAAAAGAAAAATATTTATCTGTTTACAAATTATTACAATATATTGGAGTAGGAAAATGTAAAAATACACATAAAGCTGTTGTTAACCAAAAATTTATATTTTTTTTAAACGGAAAACTAATGACCTGCCTCTTGTTATAACCTTTAAATGTCTGTGAGGAATTTGTGCCATTTATTGTAGTTTTTACATGTGTGTGTTGTGACTAAGTGCCTTTTCTATTCTCAAAATGTTTGTCTTTAAACAAAGGAGCTTCTATGAGTTCAGGACCAGGAGAGCCAGTTCACCATAAATAAATGATTATCTCACACCATAAATGCTTCTCTTCATATAATCTGTAAAACCCTCATCAGCTTTTTGATATTTATTTATATTAAAAGACTTGAAGTGTATTTCTGCATTTTCATGGAAAACTCATTTTGGATCTGTTGGTGTGATTCTCAAAGTAGGAGTGATGGATGATCCATGAAGTGAGAACAGAATATACTAATTTTCCCTATTTTTCCCAGAGTTAGGGATTTACTTAATAATTATTAGATAAAGGTTCCCCCACAGGAGTTGAAATCTGCAGGAATTTTTGGGAAAGTATAATTAATAATAAATACTCTACTGCCTGGCTCTGAGATCCCAGACTGGCTTAGGTTGGGAGGGAGCTTAAATCCCACCCAGTGCCACCCCTGCCATGGCAGGGACACCTCCCACTGTCCCAGGCTGCTCCAGCCTGGCCTTGGGCACTGCCAGGGATCCAGGGGCAGCCACAGCTGCTCTGGGCACCCTGTGCCAGGGCCTGCCCACCCTCCCAGCCAGGAATTCCTTGGTGCATCTGTGATCCTGAGCCTGTCAGCTGTCTCCCAACAAAATACCATTTTTCTCCTCTTTTTGGAAAGATTTTGTAAATGAGAAATCCAAATTAGCCTCATTTTACCCTGTATTAATGATGCCCTAATGTCCTGAGGGTAACTTTGTGCTTTCAGGGCAGGGGGCAGCTGTTCCCCCCCTGGAACATCTGTAACCAACCTCCAGCACTCAGCACCTGCCTGAACATGCTTCCAGTGCTTCCTACCCCATTCCATGTTGCATAAATGCTTTGTTTATGTGGTGTTCCAGTTAAGTAACTTATTAGGTGAGAAGCTCACATTTCCAGGATTTGGCTTTCAAAGGCCTGCCCTCATTACTCCCCGTTCTTGATCCAGGTTATTTAATGTTCCCTGCTAAGGTTTTGACAAAACTTAGCCAATATGGGAATAAATAGAGAAATTATAATTATGGTTCTTCAATAGAAAGGGTTAATGGGAGACCTCAATTAAGATCTCAGGGCAGTATCCTGGTTTTTCTGTGGGAAGCCTTAAATGAGCCCTTGTCCAAGTGGAAAAGCTGCCTTGAAAGAGGGAGTAATGAAACAACACCAGGGAAAGAGCCAACCCTCAGGTGCTGGTTGTGGCAGCAAATGGAGCAGGGGATGTTTAATGTGCCTTTCTGTCCCTTCACCCCAGTTTGGGTCCCTGGAGCTATTTCCATCTGTGTGGGAGCAGCACCTGAATGTATGTGGTGATAAAACACCTTCATCCTCTGCCTGTGAGGGGACACCAGGAAACAGGGACCTTGCTAATCTTTGGAATTGCTCTTTACAGCACTGTTGTTTTCATAAGTGTTTTCATAAACGAATTAAAAAATATACCACTCTTACAAGAGGTGGTTCCTAATGATGAGGCTGGAGGAGACTGAGGGAGACCTCAAGGGGCTGAGGGACAGCTCCAATCTCTGCTCCCTGTGACAGGACCCAGGGAACGGCTGGAGCTGGGTCAGGGGAGGTTTAGGTTGGATTTTGGGGAAGGTTTCTCATCCAGAGGGTGCTGGCACTGCCCAGATCCCCAGGGAACGGGCACAGCCCCAAGGCTGCCAGAGCAGCTCCAGGAGCCTTTGGACAGCACTCAGAGATGGGATTGTTGGGGTGTCTGTGCAGGGCCAGGGCCTGGATCACTGATCCCTCTGGGTCCTTCCAACTCAGGAGATTCCTCGATGTTTGCCTCTGGCATTTTCTCCTGTCCTGGTGTCTCTGGTGTCACACACTCCTGGGAGGCTCTGGAGGAGCCGGGATGGTCCCTGCCGAGCCGGGTGCCGCTGCCAGCTCCGGCACGGCTCCAGTGCTCCGTCCCACTCCTCCCTGGGCTTTTTTTCTTTGTAATCACTTCTGCTTGGGAAGAATTTAGGTCTCAGGAAAACAGTGAAAGCCCCTTTTTGTGTGAACAGCAGGACAAAAGCTCCCAAAGCCCGGGGAGGATTTTGGTGCTGAAAGCCGGCTCTGT
Source organism: Diglossa brunneiventris (assembly GCA_019023105.1). Lineage (NCBI taxonomy): Eukaryota > Metazoa > Chordata > Aves > Passeriformes > Thraupidae > Diglossa > Diglossa brunneiventris. The sequence continues at coordinate 1,170,650 of CM032361.1, forward strand.
TCCCGGGGTGCTCTCATTGGTGGGGCTGTTTTGGGATGGGGCTGCCCTGGGCAGGGCTCAGCACCCCATAAATACCCAGCACAGCCCTGGCTCCCTGCTTGGCTCCGGAGGCTCAGGCCCTTCATCAGGGAGGATGTACAGCCAGTGAGTATTCCTGAGGCTCCTCTCTGTGGGAGCACATCCCAGATGGAGCATTGGCTGGGGCTGGGGGCAGGGGGCAGCAGGGTTTGGAGGGGAGGAGAAGTGGGGAGGTCTCCATGTCTCCATCTCACATCCCATGCCAAGATGTGGTCCTGGTTCTGGAGAACAGGCTCACCTCCAGGTTCCAGAGGATTGACCAGAATTTGGAGTAGAATAATGGAATCCTGGAATGGTTTGCGTTGGAAGGACCTTAAAGCCCATCCAGTGCCAACCCAAGCATGGGCAGAGCCACCTTCCACTCTTCCAGGTGCTCCAAGCCCTGTCCAGCCTGGCCTTGGACATTGCCAGGGATCCAGGGGCAGCCTGCTCTGGGCAGAGTTCACCAGCCTGTGCCTGGTGTGTCTTCATGGGCTTTGCAGCAGATAAAATTGGAACCCAACAAATAATTCTTTGCTTAAACAAAAGAAAAAAAGAAAAAAAAAAAAGAAAAAAATGGTTTTTCCAGGAGCTGGGAGATAGAATTTGGATTTTGCTTTCTGGTGATTTGGGTGTCCTGGTTTGCTGGGCTGCAGTATGGGCTGTCCCCTCGGTGTCCCTGCCCCTCCTCATGCTCAGGACAGTTCTCAGCAGCTGTTTGGAGCCTCAGAGCCTTTCCCCATGGAAAGGTGCTTCTCCTTCCTCCCTCAAGTTCTTTGCAAGCCATGGATCATTCAGTGCAGAAAGATCCATCCCTCCCTGGGAGGGGCTCCCAGCTGTGCCCCTGCTCTGGGCTCACCCAGCTGTGCCCTTCCAGGGTGGAGCATCCTGCTGGAGGCTACAAGAAGCTCTTTGAGACAGTGGAGGAGCTGTCCTCTCCAGTGACTGCCCACGTCACAGGTTAGTCTGAGGCCTCATCTCCTCCTGCTCTCCTTTGCTCCCACAGCTCAGGGGCTTCCAGGGCTCCAAGGCTTTACAAGGCTGGATGTGAAGGAGCTCACAGGGCTGGTGATTTGGGGAAGAGAAAGGTCAGATTGGGTGGGGAGCTCTTTAGACAATACTGAATGTCTTGGTCCACAGCAGGCGTGAAGAAACCAGAGCTTGAAGAGCTCATGTGTGTTTAAACACTAAGCTTAATTAGAAAATGAAGTTTTGATTTTCTTGCTGTCACAATAAAAATTCCTTGGTCTGATTTGCCGTGCCCATCCCAACACTGGGTCTCCCACAGGCAGGATTCCCACCTGGCTGAGAGGAAGCCTCCTGAGATGTGGTCCTGGCTTGTTTGAGGTGGGCTCAGAGCCCTTCTACCACCTCTTTGATGGCCAGGCACTGCTGCACAAGTTTGACTTCAAGGAGGGGCACGTCACCTACCACCGAAGGTACGTGCCAGATTTCTAAGCAAAAGGAATAAATAAGGAAGCATTTGCTTGCCTGAAATGCTGGGAACAGGCTGTGCCTGTGGGAGATCCTGGTTATTCTGAGTCCATGTGGTTATTGGAAGAGCTCTAGCAGTGATATCATTAAACCCAGCTCCAGATGCAACGTGAGGTTGTGGCAGACCTCTCAGAAGGTTCATCAAAGGAGTGTTTGTATTTATTGCACAGCCTGGTGTCCCGTGTAACAGCGTTTCCCCTCCTGGCCCCAGGTTTGTCCGGACTGACGCCTACGTGCGAGCCATGACGGAGAAGAGGATCGTGATAACGGAGTTTGGCACCTACGCCTACCCAGACCCCTGCAAGAACATCTTCTCCAGGTCCCTGGGGTGGTGCACACACTGCTGGGATGTCCTGTGGAGTTTCTGCTTCCCACGAGCCCCTGACTGCCTGTTGGTTTTCTCTGCTCAGGTTTTTCTCCTACTTCAAAGGTGTGGAGGTGACGGATAACGCCCTGGTGAATGTCTACCCTGTGGGTGAGGATTACTATGCCTGTACTGAGACCAACTTCATCACCAGGATTAACCCAGACACCCTGGAGACCATCAAGCAGGTGGGTCTTTGTCCTGGGCAGACAGAAGTGTGGAGAAGGAAAACTAAAATGAAAATTATGGAGTCACAAAATAGTTTGGGTTGGCAGGGATCTTAAAGCCCATCCAGTGCCACCTCTGCCATGGGCAGGGACACCTTCCACTGTCCCCAAGTGTGCAGCCTGGCCTTAGATGCTGCCAGGGGTCCAGGGGTAGCCACAGCTGCTCTGGGCACCCTGTGCCAGGGCCTCACCACCTTCACAGATATTCTTCCCAGTATCCCATCTAACTCTGCCCTCCTGTCCCTCCATCCCTTGTCCCAGTCTCTCTCCAGCTCTCCTGGAGCCCCTTCAGGCACTGGAAGGGTCCCCCCTGAATATTCTCCTCTCCAGGCTGAACACCCCCAGCTCTCCCATGGCAGAGGGGCTCCAGCCCCTGGAGCACCTTCAAGTTGTGGTTGGAATTTGCAAATCAGAGCTCAATTGCAGACTTTGAGAGGATCTTCCCACATGCAGAGCAAGGATGTATTGACTCACAACGCCCTGCAGAGCTTGTGCCTTCCCACCTCACTCCTGACTCTGTCCCTGCTGTTCTCCAGGTGGATCTCTGTAAATATGTGTCTGTTAATGGGGCAACAGCTCATCCCCACATTGAGAATGATGGCACCGTTTACAACATTGGCAATTGCTTTGGGAAAAACTTTGCCCTGGCCTACAACATCATCCGGATTCCTCCTCTGCAGGCAGGTCAGTCAATCCCACCTCAGAGCCAGCTGGGAAACTTTTCCCTTATGAGTCATTTCTTTGTCCTTTAAATGAACTTTGTTATCCAGTTAGGCTTTTTCTAAGCTCCTTTAATTTTTTTTTTTTAATGCTGTATTTAAGTCACTTCCAGGTGGCTTCTAAATGATGAGTTTTGTGTGAAAGGCAGGAATTTGCTGGGTAGATGCTGTAAGTGCAGCCCACATGTGGGTGAGACCTCCATAACCTCTCACCTGTCCCATTCCAGACAAGGAAGACCCCATTAACAAGTCGGAGGTGGTGGTGCAGTTCCCCTGCAGTGACAGGTTTAAGCCCTCCTATGTCCACAGGTAACATTCCATGGGGTCAGCTGGAACCAGGGACTAGTTTTCACATGTAATCAGCAATGAAAATTAGGTGATTAACCAAAATCAGGGTCATTTTGAGTGATGATCCATGTGCTTAAGATAAGCAACTCCATGGTTTTTGTCCAGACTGACCCCAGTGAGCCTGATGTGCTCCCCTGCCTTTCCCAACAGCTTTGGGCTGACCCCAAACTACATCGTGTTTGTGGAGACACCAGTGAAAATCAACCTCCTCAAGTTCCTCTCCTCCTGGAGCCTTTGGGGAGCCAACTACATGGACTGCTTCGAGTCCAACGAGACCATGGGGGTAAGCATGGGGTCATCCCAAACTGGGCTGGACCGGGCAGCCAGACCTGGCTTGGGAGGTCCCTTGGCTTCACCTTCATTTCCCTGAGCCTAAGCCCAGCTGCTGTGTGGTTTGCAGGTGTGGCTTCACGTGGCAGAGAAGAAGAAAGGCAGGCTCCTCAACCTCAAGTACCGCACCTCGGCCTTCAACCTCTTCCACCACATCAACACCTACGAGGACAACGGGTTCCTGATCGTGGACCTGTGCACCTGGAAGGGGTGAGGCCAAGGGCACCACAACTGCCCCTTGCACCACACACGCCCCTCCCTGCCCTGGCACTTCCCTGCTGGGGCCTCTGGCACTTCCACCAACCCATTTAACATTTAACACGTGGTGACGTGTAGACTATACAGCACTGAGCTCTCCAGAGGCGCAGGGAGCCTGCTTGACATTCATTTTCCAGGGAAAAAAAAAATTTATCTGTTATTTACTTTTATCTTCAAGAAATGTTAGTGATTGGTGAAGGGTTGATGCTATTCTGGCTCCTGGGGCTGCAATGAGCAGGGTGTGTGTGAGGCTTGAACGCTGTTCTTCATGTAAACACAGAAATATGGCACTGAAATGATGACACTCAGCCCTGTGTTGGCTGCATACCCAGGACACCCTGAGCTGAGCTGATCCTGGCACAGAATCATAGAATTCCAGACTGCTTTGGGTTGGAGGGACCATAAAATTCATCGTGTTCCACCCCCTACCATGAGCAGGGACACTTTCCACTATCACAGGTTGCTCCAAGCCCCTTCCTGTGCCTGTGCTGAACACCAGCAGTTGCTGGGTTTTCCTGACAGGGGCTGTGGTGCACACACAGCTCAGCTCTGCTGAGGAGCTGGACTGGGGCTTGTGTCACTCTGTTTTGCCCCATCCCTGGCAGTGTCCAAGACCAGGCTGGATGGGGCTGGGAGCACCCTGGGACAGTGGAAGGTCTCCCTGCCCACGACAGGAGATGGGATGAGATAAACATTAAGAACCCTCCAACCCAAACCATTCTATGCTTCTATGAATTTTAGGCAAAAACCACCTAAACTTCCCCCACACTTGCAAAGGCCAGCTGTGTTTGTCTCTGTGGTGCTGTTTGGTGCAGGTTTGAGTTTGTCTACAACTACCTGTACCTGGCCAACCTTCGGGCCAACTGGGACGAGGTGAAGCGGCAGGCGGAGAAGGCGCCGCAGCCCGAGGCCCGCAGATACGTCCTGCCCCTGAGCATCGACAAGGTACAGGAGGCTGCTCCTCTCCCTGCCAGGCCTGCTGCCCCACTTATTCAAATTCAGCCTTTTAATCAAGAGAGCAAACCTGAAGTATGGGCCTTCAGAGAAACTTTGTATTTTCTTTAGCTGATCAATGTTTTTCTTGTTTATTTGTATGGCTGCCAAGTGAGGTTGTGGCTGCCCCATCCCTGGAAGTGTCCAAGGTTGGGCTGGATGGAGCTCTGAGTAACTGGTTTAGTGGAAGGTGTCCCTGCCCATGGTGAGGAAAATGAGCTGAGCTTTAAGGTCCCTTCCAACCCAAACTCTTTGATGACTCCACGTGTTACCGTTCATGGAAGAGCCTGTGGGGCAGCAGTTAATACTGCATCTGCTCATGGCACAGACAGGAGCAGCCACAGCCCAAGCATGTGTGGTTAAATCCTCCAGCCCTCAGTGCGAGGTCCCTGGAGCTGCCAGCCTGGCACAGACAGAGCTCTCTGGCTGGCAGCTGTTCCTTTCCATGACCCTGCTCGTGGTGGCTGCTGGGTGGGCCAAGGGCTGCAGGGGACCGGTCAGCAGAGGCTCTCACGGAGCTCACTGGGCTGTGGATCAAGTGAGAAGTGCAAGCCCACGTGGCAGTGCTTAATGAAACCCCTGAATGCCTCCAGCAGGGAGGGAAGCTGTGCTTAGGCTGAGGAACAGGACAGTTCTTGCAGCACTGCCAAGCTGCAAGTCGCCTCCTGCCGCTCCTGAGGCTCTGCCACACGTTGCTGCCTTCCCTGTTCAGTGCTGTTTGCTACAGCTCCGTGCAAATAATCCAAAACTTTTCTCCAGTCTCTTGGGTATTTATTTCTCTGTCACAGGCTGACACAGGGAAGAACCTGGTCACCCTGCCCTACACGACGGCCACAGCGACGCTGCGCAGTGACGAGACCATCTGGCTGGAGCCAGAGGTGATTTTCTCAGGGCCACGGCACGGTATGATGGCAGCCCAGCTCCCCCAGGTCACAGCAGCCACGTGCTGCCTGCACACCGTGTCCCACTAACCCTCAGCATTTATACACACTCATTTTTCCTTGTAGCCTTCGAATTCCCCCAGATCAACTACAGGAAGTACGGAGGGAAGCCGTACACATACACCTACGGGCTGGGGCTGAACCACTTTGTCCCAGACAGGGTAACTATCAGCCAACGGGGGATGCCTTCAATCTGGGGACAACAAGGAGTATTTCTGAGCTCTGTGCTTGTGTGCTGTCCCCACCTTTAGCTTTGCAAGCTGAACGTGAAAACCAAGGAGACCTGGGTGTGGCAGGAGCCGGATGCGTACCCGTCAGAGCCGATCTTCGTTTCCCACCCGGATGCGCTGGAGGAAGATGATGGTAATGCTGGGGGGTGGCGGCATTGGGATTGGGATTGGGATTGGGATTGGGATTGGGATTGGGATTGGGATTGGGACTGGGATTGGGATTGGGAAGGGCTGTGCCAGGCTGGCTGCAGGGCTGAGATGGGACAGGTGCAAACACTGGTGGGAAATTTCTGAGGAAACACAGGAAAACTAAAACTAAAATAATAAAATTTTTGGGTTGGGAGGGACCTTAAAACTCATCCCATTCCACCCCCTGCCATGGGCATGGACACTTTCCACTGTCTCAGGTTGCTCCAAGCCTTGAACCTGGCCTTGGACACTTGCAGGGCTGGGGCAGGACAGCTTCCCTGGGCAGCCCGTGCTGTGTCTCTGCCCCTGTCCCTCAGCATGGATGACACTCCCAGGATTTCTGGTGCCCCGAGTGCCAGGGCTGCTCTGGCCTTGCCCAGCCGGGGTCAGACACAGCCCACACCCACCTGGGCCACACCCAGCATGTTCTCACCTTGCAGGGGTGGTGCTGAGCATCGTGATCAGCCCGGGGGCGGGGCCCAAGCCCGCCTTCCTCCTCATCCTCAACGCCAAAGACATGAGCGAGGTGGCCAGGGCCGAGGTGGAGGTGAACATTCCTGTGACATTCCACGGGCTCTTCAAGCGAGCGTGAGCACAAACAGCAACGCCTGGCCCGGGCTTCTTCCAGCTCCCAAAAGGTGCAGTCTCCGTTTACAGGTGACCCAAACTCCTTCCACAGCCCTTTGCATTTGTGGGGCTGCTTAACCAGATCAAACAGTTCAGTCTTGTCAATGATTCCTCAAAATGGTTAATCAGGTATTTTTTAAATACACCCTTTGGTACCATTTCCTGTTAATCCACAAGCTGGGGGTGGTGGAGGGGTTCTGTTTATGCAAAATTAAACTTTGTAGCTGCGGCAGAGTGAAAGAGCAGAGAGTAACCTCAACACTTTTACATGTGGTAACATTGTGTACAACTGTCTGTGCTCTGTAACATGGTTGAGAATTTTTAGCCTAAACTGAACGATTCTGGATTGAAACATCATCTGGTCATGGCTGTGGTATCCCTCAGAGCAATCCCAGTGCAGTTTTCCACAGCTGCTTTGGGAATCCCAGGAGGGTGGCAGGTAGAGTTTTGTTCTTCACTCAAGCTGCAAACTGCACACCTTCCCTTGTGTGTTTGCTCCCTTCCCTTTCTTTTGTCCAAGTGTCCTTGATTTCTGGATTTCATGTTAAAACATGAACATGAAAAAATCAGGCAGTTGTTACCCCTTGGGCTGCCTTTGCTTCCTTAGAGTGCTACAGATACTCAGCTTAATCCTTCCTTCTCCCAAAATAAACTTTCAGCTGATGTTAAAAGAGGCTATTGTTGAGAATAAAAACTTCCTGCCAGCAGATTTAAAATCTGGGACTCTTGTTTGTCTTCGATTGTTCAGCACTTTTATTAATGGTACCAAAGAATTAGAAAATCTTTATACTCAGAGTTCTGGTAGAGGATTCTGGTTTGAGGGGGCTGCAGTTACATCCTGATGATGGGATGGGGACGGGGAGACACAGCCTGGTACTTCTTCTGTTCCATGATCTCCAGGCACTGGGCAATCACCTAATTAAAAACAAAAAACAATATAAACAATGAGCCTCAAAAAAACAACAAAACCAACAACAAACAAACAAAAACCACAAAACACCAACAAAAAACAAAAACCCCAAAAAACCCAAAGAAAAACCAAAAACCCCCAAAACAAACAAAACAGCCAGTACAACTCATTAGTTCTGCACTTATTTATTTGTTCCTTCTGTTTGTGAAACACTGAATATGGTAACACGAACGGTTCAACTCTCTCTTATTTTCATGTGTAGCTCATAAAGTGGGAATTTCAGGGCTCTAGGACTAAAAAAAACTTCTTGATGCTCTCCCCTTATCAAAGTTCCCATAAACTCCATGAAAATATTTACCATCCACATTGTTCCATAAATAGGCACCATATTTAGAAGGGTTGTGTTGTGATTTAACCCAGCTGAAAGCAGGACAGATTGAGATCTTCAAGTAAACAAACTTCAGAAGTGCAGAGAAGATTTTTATTCCTAATAAACAATCTAACAAGGAAAAATAAAAGAACAGAGGCAGCAGCTTTCAGAAAGACCTAATGGAGAGAGGGATGTCTGCCAATTTGAAATCAATAAAAAGGCAGGGGAGCATCCCAAATGTACACAAATTTAAAGCAGTAAGAGAAAATTGCAAAAAGCAACATCCCAGGACAAAAGAATGTTTTGGAAACAAAAGGAATTCTGAGGAGCCCGAACTCCAAAGAGTAAAGATGTGGGTAATTATATAGAAAAAAGGGATTCAGATGCAGATTCAAATTATGGTCAAGTCAAAGGAGAGGCTCAGTGAGGAAATGCTGTGGTCAAGTAACCAGAATTCAAGATTTTTGATAAACTAGGAGGAAGAGACAGGATGAGAATTACAGAGAGAAATTCCATGGAGTGAGAAGTGAGAGCCCCAGGTCTGGATTCAGCACATTGCGCCCCTGAGTGAGTCATGTTCACTCACTGTGAGACTGGAGAATAAAATGGCCTAAAAGGAAAACCCACCTTCCTGGTGTCTTGAGGTAGGATGATCCCATCATCCCAGAGCCTGGCAGAGGAGTAAAAGGCACTGCTTTCTTCCTCTAGCCTGAGAGGGCAGAGAATTGATCAGGCTTAAAAGCACAATAAAAACAGCAGAGCAGTGAAAAGAAATTACAGATGAAACAGGCAACTCCATCTATCTGAAGAGAATGGGCAGCAGTGCTGTTAAAAGTAGTCAGAAAGCAGCAAATAACAGAGCTGACCATTCTGCAGTAATGGGAAGACCCTAACAGAAAGACATTAAACTGTGTGGAAATTTAAAGTATTTTTGCAGTAGATCCATGTTTGTTTCATTAGTTGGGATGTGTTGCTCTGTAAGATGAACAAAGGTAGGTAATTTAACAATGAAATCCCTGTCAGGTTTATATGGAATGTCCTTACTTTGCCTTCAGCTGTTTTAGCTCCAGTTCCTCTCCTGTCCAGTCCCCAGCTGGTGGAACTGTGGGGAAATTCCGAGAATCCACAAGACCAACTCTTGCATTGGGCCACAGGAACAGAAAGTTTGGACTGAACGATCTCCCACACTGCAAGGAAAAAACCAAAGAAACAGAGCAAACTCACTGAGATAAATCATAAAGAGGTGTCTGTGGGATGAAACAACCAAGGATGGAGCACAGGTGGATTTGTATGAGGACAGACACCCTGTGCTAGGAACCACCACCTCCCCACTGCCTTCAATATTCTATTTTAATATTTCATTTTGAATTCCAAGCACTTCCATGTTTAATTCTTCCATGTTTGCTTCTCAGCAATTGCATGCATTGTTGCATTTCTTACTTAAATATGAGTTCAGAGCTCAATTCCCCAGCTGTGTTTTAGAAATGCAGTGACACTTGAGCAGCATGACAGGTGTGTCCCCAGGCCCTGGGCTGGTGCCACCCATACCATGACGTAGCTGTCACTCCCAAAACAGCCTCCAATGACAATGGTTATTTTGGGAACAGCAGCACAGGCAACTGCAGCCATCATGGAGGCCTGGGCCTTCAGCCTGTTGGAATGAGCCTCTGCCTGGAATAAAAAGAGATATTTTAGATCCTTTAAGACTTTATTCTAGATTCCCTCCACTCCCAACAAACTTATATTTCTAGATCATTTATTTATTTACAATTCTGCAGAAACAGATCTGGGATCCAATGGAGGTTTTACTTTCCTTAGCCCAGGACAAATCCTACTGGGCTTTAATGCCTTCACTTTCAAAAGAGAAATAGCCAATTTTCTGGAGTGCAGAGTTAGCAGAGGAATCAATAAGCTGTATTTCAATGTCAAAAAGCACTGCAAATCCCAAACTTTCCAGCCTGCCTTGCTAACTGAACAGTATCATTTTATATCAGCATCCAGGCCTGCTTAAAATTCAAGTGAAAAAGTTCTTAAATCTTTCCATTAGCAAAGTCATTACACAGCTTCATCAAGAGTGGTTAAAAACATTAAAAAATCCATTAAAAGATCATTAAAAAAAAAACAACAACAACATAAAAAACCTCACAACAGTTAATAATTCTGAAAATGTAACTTTAGGCACAACAAGAAGTAAGAGTTGTTGGAAATGCATTGAAGCAAACATGCCATACCTGTGAGATGCTTGCAGGCCCTGCTGGCTGTGGAGCAGTGTTTTGGAGGAAGAGGATGGGAATTCCCCTCTGGCCACAGAGCTGGACAAAGTGGCTGCCCTTGAGAGCAGCATCATGAGCCAGCTCCCCGTTGCTGGCCACTATCCCCACCAAGTGCCTACAGAACAAACATGGACAGTTGGACTCCATGATCTGAGAGGTCCTTTCCAACCTCAGCAATTCCATGATTCTCCCTTTTGAGCCCTAGGAATGACTGGAGTGGCATGGAACCTGCTGAGGCCACAAAAGCTGTTGAGAAATGCATGTGCACCCATTTGGATGGGGAATGTTCCCAGCCTTACCCTTCCACGTGGCCAAATCCTGTCACTAATGTTGTCCCATAGGTAGCCTTGAATTCCTGGAATCTGCTTCCATCCACCAGCCGGCTCAGGATCTGCAAAGAAATACACACACTTGACTTCACTAGAGAATTTGAGGTGAAAATAGGAGAGTTCTGCTAAAAGAAATGCTCTGTTCAAACAGCAGCAGACCTGAGTTCAGCAAGATGAGCACAGAGGCTCTTTGGGTGACTTGCTAAATGCTCAATATGCACAAACCATCCAATTTGTGTTTAGTTTAATTACCAACTGTGTATTTTAAGACAAAGGCCAACTCCAAAATTATTTTAGTTTTACAAAGCACAGCTGTTTCTGTGCATAAAAATGTAAAAAAGCAAAAACCAAACCCCAGTGTGTGCAGTTTCAGATTTTGTGCATAAGAAATGTTTGGTTGATATTGCTCATGCTTTTCTCCAACACAGTTAAAAGTTGCCTTTAAAGCTTTCTACAGTCAATTCCCTCAAGTGCAGGGATTTACCACTGGAAAAGATAGTACATTCACATCCATGGAGACAAAATCTCATGTGGAATACAATGGAAACAGCATGGGCAGCTCTGCACGTCTCTGCTTAAGCTTTAGTTCCGTCCCCAACCTCAAATAAGTGTGATTTGAGCTGTGTTGTTTTTTCAGTCAGTAATTTCACCATTTTTTTTTACATTATTTGAATGCTTGGGGGGAAGAAACAAAAAAGGCAGGGGAAGGGAAACACAGACATGAAAGGGGTGTGTGTTCTCAAGGCAGCCAACACAATGCAAGACATAAAGCAAGCATCCCAACGGGGCATGGAATCAGCTGGGCAACACTGGCACAATCTGGGATTATTTTATCTCCAGCAGGATTTCAGGTATTTAAATATTTTTATCATAAACATTTAAATATTTTTATAATAAATATAAATTATTTCTTATAAATATTTTAATAATAAATTTTAATATTTTTTATAATCCCACAGAACTGTTGCCATCCTGCTTTATTTCAGGCTTAAGACAGGCTGGCAACAGATGAAGTAATAATTCAGAATAACACCTGGAGCTGTGGGACAGAGCAGAGTGAAGGATGCAGGAATGAAATCCCTGTTACCTTACCAGTTTGACAGGAAGAGTGTAGCTGTAAGCCAGTGGTGCCAGGCCCAGGAGCTCCTCAGGGCTGTACAAGGGACTGTCAGGCTCCCTGTCCTGCTCTGGCACTGGCTCACAGTTTAAGGTAGAGACAACATTACGAATGCACTCATAGGCCTCCTTTTCTGAGAGTGCAAAATGGTCACTGCAGCCACTGACTCTAGGAGAGAGAGACATTAATTAGCATTGAATTAATGAGTTCTGTATCCTGAGAGAAAACCCAAACTCTAGGAAAAAAGCTGAGACTCTCCAAATGCCCTGTGGAAATACTGTGTGATTTGTTTCTGTATGAATGAGCTGAAAGCAGTCAGTGGAATTTCTGTGCAGTCCAATCCCAAATTAAATTCACAGAGTTGTAAGGAGTTGTTCTTCCCCATGACTTCTGTGTTTATCTGGATTAAAGAAAGACCTTGGGATTTATTTTTTGTGATGCTGTTGTTGCAGACAATATCAAAAAGGGAAAAGAGGAAAGCAAACTTCAGGAATTATTTCAAACTAAGTGGTTGCAGCAAAGATATAAGGACAGGAATGTATTCCATGTAGCATAACTGGGTTAAATATGTGTATTATGGAAAACACTTGGAAAAGAGGAGATAGCATCCCTCTTCTGTAGCTGTTCCCTGTGAGGCACAGAGGAAATTACTTGCCTGAAGTTGTTCAAGAAGTATGTGGAACAATAGAGATCCAAATCCAACCTGTCCAGTCCCTGCCTCACCTCATCAATAACCTCATTTTACTTCCATTTGGCTGATTTAACCCAAACCCCTGAACCTGAGAAGGCAAGCCAGTGTAACCACAGGCTCCACTCTTAGCCCTGCTCTGAAATGCCAATGGCACATTCCTTTCAGGCTGAGCGTGCTGAATTCCCTGCTTTTGAGAATACTCCACATACTGTGAGTGAAGCCTGGCTCCTCCAAGCTCCTCAGGAGAGACATCTTCTCCCGTGGCAGCTTTCACCAGGGGCGGCCCAGCAAGGAACAGCGTCCCAATTTTATCAATGATCACGGATTCCTCGGCCATGGTGGGCATGTAGGCACCTCCAGCCACACAGGAGCCACACACCACGGCCACCTGAGGGGACACAGACACAGCAGTGCTGGACAGGGGACAGGAAAGGCAAAGCCAAGCCCAAAGTTGTTTCAGAAATGCAGGAAGTGCTAAATCACAGCACTTGGGGAACAAACCAGAAATTTTACTACCCATTTACACCTTTCCTACACCTCCTTGCTCTCCCCATGCCACTGTACCTGAGGGATTCCCATGGCAGACATGATTGCCTCGTTGTAGAAAAACCTGCCACCGTGCAGCTTGTCAGGAAACAGCTCTGACTGAGGGGCAGGGAAAAGAAAAAGGGATTTTTAATGGTAACTACGAAAGCTGATGCTTCCTCTTCACTCCATTCATTCCCAAACACACCAAAACTGACACTGAGAAGGTCCTCATTAATAATCACTCCTGGTTAGCATTTCATATATTTCATACACAGCATTCATTATGGTATTTATTCCTTTATACGTTGTCAAATACCCCAAAAATATCTATTTGCTTTGAAAGCACAGGTTAAGTTTTGGGATTTTTTTTCTGAAATCAATATATTCTACACAAACTGACTGTAAATGAGGAGAAGGGAAGGGTGGTAGTTCTATTTCATCTGTGAAATCCTTTCAGCAGTTTCCTCTTTTGCTTAGTTTTGGATACAATTCCAGGTAAACTCCCAGGTAACTTTTAGAATTTAATAACTTTAATTAACTTTAAAATTCCAGGTAACTTCTCCAGCGTGCTTGCCCTCAGCTGGAGAGAGAACAACTACAGTCTCTGTGACAGGGTGATCTCTGCATTTCACAAAAGAACCTGCTCAAATTCTTATTTTGCAGTCAGAATTGCAAAAACTCCACTTTTAAAGGCCACAGAGCTTAGTGCACCACTGGCACAAACAGGACAATAAAATACAGGACACTTTAGAGACTCTGAAGTGCAAATAGACCCCTCCCACTATGTACTCATTTATCAGACACAAAAGCAGCTCAGCACACTCACTGGAGTTTCTAAGCCCGATCAGGTGGGAGGTGCAGGACTAGCCCAGGTGGTGAAATAAACACTGATATTTTGTGCTCTGCAGAGTGCCAGCAGTACCTGCAGGGGTAGGAAGGCTCCCCCACTGTCCGCCAGGTGCACAGACAGCAGCCTGTTCTCCATGGCAATTTCCTGGGCTCTCAGTTGCTTTTTCACTCCAATTGGGTAAAGGGTTCCTCCTTCACAGTGGCATCACCCGCAATGAAGACACACCAGATCCCACAGATTCTGCCAATTCCTGCAAGCAGTACCACAGATATTTATCAGGACTCTGTAAAGCAATAGGTAAAGCAAGGGGGGCAAACCTTTTAACTTTTTCAGGAGTTTTTCTCAGTAATGTTACATCAAGAAGCCCCAAATTAATATGAAAATACCACACAGGGAAGAAATCGACACTCTCCTCTGGAATGACAGTATTAAAAAAATAATCCAAATGACAGAAAAACCTCAAATAAATTTACTTGTTTCTGGTGACAATGTAACAGAAAGAAATTCACTGTAACTATCCCTTGAGATAAAAGGGAAGGCAATTAAAAATTACTCCTATAAAACTGAAAAGTATAACAATCAGTGCTGAAAAAAAGGGTTTTCATACTGTTCTTCTAGTTACCTTTTGAACTGGAACCACTCTTCAAAATACAATTTCAATGATATTGAATGAAATTGAATTTCAATGAAATTTCATATTGAAGAGCTGTTTCAGTTTAAAGAGACAATGTCTGCATGGAAAATGCAATTGTCTGGGATTTGAAAAACACTTCAAAATGTATGTTACAGCTCCTGTCTCTCACATAACTTTGTCCTCTCTCCTTTAAGAGGAGCTGATTTGACACATCACCCTACATCTTTTGAGACAAAAATTAGTAAATGGTAAGTGGAATTACTAAATCTAGAAGAAATTAGAAACTGTTCTTTCAAAAGTTTATGCCATTATTGTAAAACAGCAGTGGCTGAACTCTTCCCTGTTGGGAATAAGAACTGGATAAAACCAGTGTTCACTTTTCCTAGGAAAGCACTTCAGATGCTAAAATACCCCATAATCTTCATTCCATGCGTCCTTTTTCCCCCGTTTCCCTCTCCCAGAGCCCCCAACACCCCGTTACCCGTGAGGCAGCCGGCAGCAGGGACATTCCCGTAGGGCATGTGCAGCCCTGCCAGCGGGGACAGCTCCAGGAAATCCGCATCGTCCAGCAGCAGCCTGACGCGCTCCCTCACGAACAGCTTCTTGTTGCGCTGCGTGTGCCGCAGCATGGCGTTTCCTCCCCCTCCTTCCTTCACCCTCTCCAGCAGCTCCGAGTACCTGATGGGAAAACCCCAAAGTTTCGCTCGATGGGAACGAAGCTGCTGGTCACACGCTGGAGGGGAGGGGTGGCTTCCAGAGGGACAGGGGGAGAGCTGGGGCTGGAGGAGCCTCAGGGGTTCAACACGGCCCAGTGCAGGTCCTGCCCTCGGCCGGGAAAATCCCAAGGACAAGCACGGGCTGTGGGAGAAGGGATGGAGAGGAGACCGGGAGGATTTGGGGCATTGGTGGATGAGAAGCTCATCCTGCCCTGTCCAGAGGAGGCCCCGGGGCTGCTGCAGGGCTGGAGCCCCTCTGGAGCCAGGCTGGGACACCTGGGGGTGCTCACCTGGAGAGGAGAAGGATCCAGGCAGAGCTCAGAGCCCCTGGCAGGGCCTGAAGGGGCTCCAGGAGAGCTGCAGAGGGACTGGGGACAAGGCCTGCAGGGACAGCACACAGGGAATGGCTCCCACTGCCAGAGGGCAGGAATGGATGGGAGATTGGGAATTGGGAATTGTTCCTGGCAGGGTGGGCAGGAGCTGGGATGGAATTCCCAGAGCAGCTGTGGCTGCCCCTGGATCCCTGGCAGTGCCCAAGGCCAGGCTGGGCACTGGGGCTGGGAGCACCTGGGACAGTGGGAGGTGTCCCTGCCATGGCAGGGGTGGCACTGGATGGGCTTTGAGGGCCCTCCTGACCCAAACCATTTTCCTTACAAGTTTCCCTTTAGCAGATTGAGCTTAAACATATTGCACAGTTTTCACACAAATGGCAAGAAAATGAAGATAAATTCACATTTTCGGATTATTGTTTTTCCAAGGTGTAGTAAAAAGTCAAGGTCTATTACTTAAAGCAAACATTTCACTTTTGTTATCAAAAAAACCTGTTTAATAAAGCTAATAATATAATATATAATAATGAGGCTATCATAATGTGCCTGTCCTAATTCAGCATGAACCTTCATGTTCCACCTGCTCTTGGCAATAATCCAGCCAAGAGCTTCCTCCATCAGGTCCTGCAACAAGTTTATCTGACAAAAATCAGTAACTGGGAATAAATTACTAAGTCTGGAAGATATACTAAAAGCAGGGAACACTGCAGTGTCACAGGGAGGAACTGATTACCCAATGGTATTGTCAGGGCTGCACCATGTATAGGTAAAAAAAGGAATAAACTATAAACAAACGTGGTATCTCAAATTTGGTCTTAAATAAACCAAGCCCTTCCTTTATTTCAAACACATTTTTCCCCCAGATGCATCACCTTTAACTGTAAATGCTGTTTGACACAGAGACTCACACAGCACTTTGGGTGTGACTCTGTGATCTGGGTGGGCTCCCTGCACACAATGGAGGCTGCAAAAACTTCGCAGGAAAAGGATTTTAATCACGTCCTCAATGCCACCACAGGAGGGCACAGTGTGTTTTCCAAAGCTTTGCTTCCAGCTCGTGGATCACTCCCCTGAACAAAGACCTTTGCAATTTTGCCATCTGATCTTTCGGGATAAACACATAAAACACATTTTGTCGTTTTATCTGTAAATGATGATGGACAGCAGCACCCATCCCCTACTCTGTCAGGAGTGTATGAGTCACCATTTACGTCTTTGCATTCAAAATGCAACACGAAACAAATGTTATGTAAGTCTGGAAAAAGTATTTCTTGGCAATATATGCAAAACAACACATGGCACTGTTTGAAATAGTTTGCACCTCGAATTTGGGTATTTCAGTCAACATTTCATGGACTGGTTTGTGTTGGAAGGGACCTCAAAGCTCATCCAGGGACACCAGGCTGCTCCAAGCCCCATCCAGCCTGGCCTTGGACACTTCCAGGATTGGGCAGCTACATTGCTCCATGGGGCAAGTATTGTCCCATGTTAAAAGTCCCCAAAGTGCCCGTAAGTGACTCTTCCACCACGTCACAAATAGCAACACTCTAAAAACCCCACAAAACCGCTTTATTACCTTTTAATCACAGCCTCGCTGTTCCTTAAATTCTCTTGGAACACATGTCGGTACACGGCGGGAACACGTCCGTCTAGAACTGGGAATGTTTTGGGATGGTGCCTGGATTTGGGTTTATTACTTAAAAACCGGCGGGGAGGCAGGTGCTGTGTCCTTCCCCAGCCCTGCCTCGGCAGCAGCAGCTCCCGATATTCCCTCTGGCGCAGGCAGAAAGGGGTTTTCTCCCGATGTTCCCTCTGGAGCAGGCAGAAAGGGGTTTTCTCCCGATGTTCCCTCTGGAGCAGGCAGAAAGGGGTTTTCTCCCGATATTCCCTCCGGAGCAGGCAGAAAGGGGTTTTCTCCCCATGTTCCCTCTGGAGCAGGCGGATCGGGGATTGTTCCCGATATTCCCTCTGGAGCGGGTGGATCGGGGTTTTCTCCCAATATTCCCTCTGGAGCAGGCGGGTCAGGGGCTGCAGCGGCACTGAGGGCCCGGGGCGCCGCCGGCCCAGGGCGCAC
The DNA here is from genome assembly GCA_019023105.1 of Diglossa brunneiventris. Taxonomy (NCBI): domain Eukaryota; kingdom Metazoa; phylum Chordata; class Aves; order Passeriformes; family Thraupidae; genus Diglossa; species Diglossa brunneiventris. The sequence goes on from CM032361.1 coordinate 1,188,248, forward strand.
AGCGGGCCCGGGCTCCACATCGCCCCGAGAGCTGAGGGACAACGAGTGACAGGAATTAAAGAGCAGGTTCCTCCGGCTGGGTGGCAGCGCGGCTCCTTCGCCTCGGGCGCGGGTCATGAGGGGACGTCCTGACTCCATTCTGCCGTGAGGGGACACCGCCGGTGCCTGCCCTGCCCCGGGGGCCGTGAGGGGACACCCCTGGTACTGCAGGGGACATGAGGGGACGCCCTGACTCCATTCTGCCGTGAGGGGGCACCCCAGTTCCCGCAGGGGACATGAGGGGACGCCCTGACTCCAGCCCTGCATCGTGAGTGGAGAGGCGACACTCCGGACTCCCGTCTTCCCGCAGGGGTCGTGAGGAGACACCACTTTGATACGGGAGTCATGAGGAGCCACTTTGGCTCCAGTCGGTCGTGATTGGACACCCCTGTTCCCGCGGGGGCCGTGAGGGGACACCCCGGTTCCTGTGGAGGCCGTGAGGGGACACCCCCGCTTCCTGTGGGGGCCGTGAGGGGACACCCCTGTTCCCGCGGGGGCCGTGAGGGGACACCCCCGTTTCCTGTGGAGGCCGTGAGGGGACACCTCCGGTTCCTGTGGGGCCGTGAGGGGACACCCCGGTTCCTGTGGAGGCCGTGAGGGGACACCCCCGTTTCCTGTGGAGGCCGTGAGGGGACACCTCCGGTTCCTGTGGGGGCCGTGAGGGGACACCCCGGTTCCTGTGGAGGCCGTGAGGGGACACCCCCGTTTCCTGTGGAGGCCGTGAGGGGACACCTCGGTTCCTGTGGGGGCCGTGAGGGACACCCCTGTTCCCGCGGGGGCCGTGAGGGGACACCCCCAGTTCCTGTCGAGGCCGTGAGGGGACACCTCCGGTTCCTGTGGGGGCCGTGAGGGGACACCCCTGTTCCCGCGGGGGCCGTGAGGGGACACCCCCGCTTCCTGTGGGGCCGTGAGGGGACACCCCCGTTTCCTGGGGGCCGTGAGGGGCCACCTCTGTTCCCGCGGGGGCCGTGAGGGGACACCCCCGGTCCCTGCCGTGGCACAGCCGCCGCGAGGGGACAGCCCCGCTCCGGGCCGGGCCGGGCGGGCCCAGCCGGGCCTGCGGAGCGCGGCGGGGCCGGGAGCGAGGGCGCCCGGGCCGGGTGAGGAGCGCGGGGCCGCGGCCTCTCGGCCGGAGCTCCCCGGCCCCCGCCGGCCACACTCCCCGCCCGCCCCGCGCCCGCCGCGGCCCGGCCGACCCTGCCGCCACCGCCCCTTCCTTACCCCGTCCGGTCCCCGCCCGCCTGTCGTGGCGGCTCCGCAGGGCGGCCCGCCCCCGGCGTCCTGTGCCCTCGGTGTCCTGCGTCCCCGGTGTCCTGTGCCCCGAGTGTCCAATGCCATGTGCATCCTTTGTCCCTGCCGTCCCATGCCCCGGGTGTCCTGTGCCCTGGGTGTCCCCTTCCTTGTGTGCCCTGCGCCCCAGGTGTCATCTCTGAAATGCAGTTTATCATTAGAATTTTGAAACGAATTTGATTTTTTTCCTTCCACACTGCATCCCATCCCTGGGCTGCTTTGGTTTGCTATTGTCAACCATGGCACAACCTTCTAGAATTTACTGTGTGTTGCCTTTCAGTGCCTTCATTAAAATGCATCCCTGCCAGGGAGCTCTTTATCCGTATTATACATATTAATAAGGATGGGTAGCAATAATTAAGGGATGACTAATATGTTCGTGAGTGAAAGTATCCAGCATGGGCTGGAATTCGTAGGTAAATACGTTATATGTGTTATTAAAAATCCTGAAGGTAATAATTAAAATTACCTGAGATATAATAATTTAAAATAATATTTGCTGTCCTTTTACAGTTACAGCAGACAGGACACTTTTCAATGCTGTGTTCCCTTGTAGCAAGAAGCTCAGTTCAGGTGGAGCTGTGGGAGGAGGTGTCGCTGCCCTGGGTGGCTTCAGCTGTCCCAGGGGATGTGCCTGAGTCCCTGTGGCTGTCCCAAACCCTGTGACAGGGAGAAGGTCTGTGCTGGACCAGGGAGAGCCCCAGGAGCAGCAGGCAGAGATGCTCTGCCAGATCAAAGGTAGCACTCAAGGGCAGCACAGACACTGCAGAGTCACCACTGCCAGGGCCTGCCCACGCTCCCAGGGAACAATTCCCAATTCCCAATCTCCCATCCATCCCTGCCCTCTGGCAGTGGGAGCCATTCCCTGTGTCCTGTCCCTCCAGGCCTTGTCCCCAGTCCCTCTGCAGCTCTCCTGGATCCCCTTCAGGCCCTGCCAGGGCTCTGAGCTCTGCCTGGATCCTTCTCCTCTCCAGGTGAGCACCCCCAGCTCTCCCAGCCTGGCTCCAGCCCTGCAGCAGCTCCGGGGCCTCCTCTGGTCTGAACAATGACATTTAACAAAACCACTGATGCAGACATGTTATGGGGACTGATACAGCCACAAGAGGTTCCTGATGGAGCCCATGCATGAATTCAGCAGCTGCTGCACTATTCAGGATGCTTTGGGGCATTTTTGGGGATGGCTGTTGCTCACTTCAGTTCTTCCCTCCTTCCCTGGTGTAGCCAGAGCTCTTTTCTCCCAACACTTTAAGAAACTTGTGAAGAGCTGAAGAGGAGACAGAGTCACTGCAGCTTTACAGAGATCTTTTGCATTTCCTGTGGGATATCATGTGAATTTTTGTGCTCTTTGTGGTGCAGGTGATAATGGGGAAGGAAGGAGTGGTGAGGAGAAATCCACGTAAAGCAGAATGCATTTGAAGAAGTCTGGATTTCAGAGAGTTGGTGGTGGTGCGCAGCTTTCTGGAGGAGGAATTGCAGATGCAAACACTTGGATATGTGTTTGAAGTGAGGTTTGGGCTCCCTGGTGTTTCTGGGCTCCTTCTAAACTCGACCCACATATAATTTCCCTGGATTCATAAGGTTTTTGAGTTCTCTGTTCTGTGAATGTATCAGTGACTCTTGTCCAATTATATTTTCATGCTTATTTCATTTTCCATAATTGTTAGGCTTCCATATGAGACATTATCTCTGAATCACTGGTGTTGCATAGCAATTTCATTATATGTGATTTTAATGTGCAGATTTTCTATAAATACCATTTTCTGTTAGTTTCTTGGCTTATATTGTGGTGGCTTTGGCAGTGCTGGTTTAACAGTTGGGCTTGATGACCTCAAAGCTCTTTTCCAGCCTAAATGATTCACTGATTCCTTATTATCTTACAGGTTTTCCAGTAGATAGAATCAGTGGTCACAGGCAGAACTTGCTGCATGTAACAGAAGGGGTTTTCACTCAGGCTTAAAAGAGTAATTTAATTTCATTCTCATGAAAGTTAAATGCTGTTTGCTCAGATTAAAGGAGAAAGAAGCAGCCCCCACATTTCTGAGTGCCTGTTTATTCCAGAGAGAAGGCGTCAGCCACCAGTTTGTACTGGGAGGCAGCCTGGGATAAATAACAAATCCTCTAATTAAGAACCAACAGATCTTAATTGACTTATGTTAGTCCTCCAGCTGGGCTCAGCCTTCCTCTCCTGTCATGGCATGGAGCATCCTTTGTTTAAGGCACCCTGAGGTAGGAAAACCCAGCCCCTGTGAGAGGCTGCAGCCTTGTGTAGTGTTTGAAGTTGTTATTTTAGGAGCTTATTTTAGCCACTCCTGAGCTGAGCATTGAGACTATATAGAGCAGCATTTAGGGAAAACGTTCATGTGGTGGTGGCTTCCTTTACCATGAGCTGCAGCTCTGCCAGCCAAGCTGAGCTGTGCCATTTAAGGAACACTGAAGCTTTGAGCAAAGCTTAAACTTAGAAACTTTGCTGGAGTGCACCGGATGCTGGGGGAAACCAGAACACACTTTTTGGATTGTCAGACCAAAGGCAGGAGGGTTCCCACAGAGCCCTCCTCCTTGTGGAGCCTCTGTTTCATATTTAGATTTTGTTTTTTAGTGCCCAAAGAGCTTTTAGTTGGGTTCTAACCATGGTGGCCTGGAAATTGGGCTAAATTAAAGCAGGGGTTTTTTGTTTACTTAGAAGTGCTAACAGACTTGGACAGTCCTGCAGCGTTTTTCAGGACTTACATCATTCTAAAATAGATTTGACTCAAAACAAATTCGATAAGAAAGTAATTCTGTCTTGATGTGTGTGAGAATCTCACTTGTTTGCATCTACCCCAAAGGAAGAGCTGAGCCTGGGCAGGTGTGCTGGGGGAGAGTCTGGATTTGATATAAAATATTAAGAAATTATTTATTTTAATTGCTGGAAGATCCCCGAGAACACAAGGAGTTAAATGAAGTAGTTGGAAGATACAGGAGAAGGTGGGAGCCTGACCCTCAGTAAGTAAATGCCATTCCCACTGAGGGTTTTATCAGATGCTCCCATACTATTCAGCTTCTTATTTTAGGTGGTTTGAGGTTTTATGAATCCCCAGACAGAGATCCAGGGATGTCTTCCCAAGCTGTGCCAAAAGATGAGGGTGATCCATTGAGTCATGGAGGTTTTGTGCACTATTTGTTCATCACAGCTGTATGAGACAGCAGCTGTATTACAACACCTCTAAAAAATTATGTATTAGCATCAAACCCTTAGCCACAATTATTTTCCACATCATTTACCAGTATCACAGTATTTTAAACTCCAGTTTAGCCTTCCCTGCTTCTCAGCCTGCTGCCACAAAGAGCTGACAATCCCAAGACAATCCCATAAAAACTCCAGTTGTGGAACCACAGCTGATTTGGAGAAGACAAACAATGTGTCCTCTTGTTTCCATCACTGAGAAATGTGAGTTTCTGGTTTGCCTTACTCCTGCAAAAAAGTGCACAGAGCAAAAAGAGAAGAATTGTCTTAGAGGAACAGAATTATCTTCTGATTAAGGCATAATTAATAACATGTACATAACTAACAGTGTGTACATAATTAATAGGGTGTACAATTCCCTGTTGCTGGGCCAGTCTGTCCTAAATTGCACTGGTAAGAACTGTAAAGAACAGAATTTTATTCTGAGAATGCAAGTAACTGGTGATGATAGCCAAATTAGAAGAAAAATAACTTTCATGGGCCAAAACCTGTTGGTTTTAGCTGCCCAGGTATGTGAAACCTCTGAGCAGCTGCTCCTGTACAGTTTGAAATGCAACGACTGTGTGAAGATCTGCTGCTTCCTGCTTCAAAGGCCTATCCAAGAGTGTTTTGAGGTAATCCAAAAGCTCTTTGTGGGTGAGAGGAGATGCAGATTCAGTTGCAAACTCCAGGAAAGTGCTGATGGATTTATTCCCCTGTGCAAACCCCTGGCACCGAGTGCTGACACCAAAGCCTCAGGCTGTGCCCGAGCGTTTGAGTGCCTTGCCCATGGGTTTGTAAGGCCATTCCCAGCTAGTAATTGGTGACTGGATGTGGTCAGGGTAGGCAGATAAACACTGCAGGAAGGGGGTGAATCACTCAGTAAATACCCTATCGATGCTGTAGGAGCTGCTGTTACTCACAGCACCTTTGGGGGGGATGTGACGTGTTTGTTTCCAGGAAAACATTACTTGAAAGAAGAATTGAGGTTAGATGTGTTCCAAATCTGCAGCTCCACACCTTCCTCATGCATCTCTTGTCTCCTTCAGACCAGTTTAACATCCCCCTCCTTCCTTCCATCCCGTTAGAGCTGATCCCCCACTCTGAGGTCACAGCAGAGACGTTTTCATTCTGTAAATGCCAGCACAGTTGCATCATTAAAAGCCCCCAAAGCAGATGGTCTGGGTTAAAGCAAAAAGGCTTTTTTTTTTTGCCAGTGAAGCAGCATTATAGTGATTAGAGCAGCCTGTTGGCAGTTTCTGTCAGCAATTTTTGCAAGCATGTAATATATAAAAGGATGAAAATACCGTTTACTGTGATTTGCTCACCACAGAAAGAGGCCAGAGCAATACAGTACCAAAATCAGGGGGAAAAGCCCTGCAAGTAGTTTTCTGCACCCTCTTCTGCACTTTTCCAGGATACTGGTGGATAAATAAATCTGCTTGAGGAGTCTGATCCTCCTTGTGTGTGCTGGGGCACCCCATTAGCCAGCAGCCCCACTCTGTGTCAGCAATGTCCTCAGCAAAGCTGGATAGTTTTGAAATCATGTACCACATTTTTGAAGATAAAAACCTCATTTCTGAGCTTTGAACTCCATGAAATTTGCCATGATTTGTAAAATATCTCTACCTTGAGTTAGGGTGCAAAGTTTCAGCAATAAAACTGAATATTAAGGAACAATACATAGAAAATCACAGACAAGATGCTGCAGTGATACCAGAAAATCCTCCTCCAGTTCCTGTTTTCCTGATCCACTTGGCATGAAATGTTTTCTTGACTTCTACTTACTATTCTCATAAAAACCACAGGGGTTTCTTCTCACTGCTACTTGTTTTGTCCAAGATCCAGTAATTGGTACCATGTGAATTCACATTTTGCAGTGACAGAACAGAAATGGGGCTCCAAAAAATCACTTCAGCACCTCAACCTCAGGCAAACATCAGGGCTACAACCCCCCAGTCTCTAAGAATCCATGGATTTACACATCAAGTAGCTTATTTTACTCCTGCTGGTAAACCCTATGTGAATATTTACAGCTCAAATGGAATCACGATTAAAAATTAATAGTTAGATTTTTGTGAAAATTCTGTGGCCTCTTCAGACTGGAATTGTTTTACCCTTGGTTTGCATGTACTCCCTTGGTATATTAATAATAATTTTAGTTATTGGTAACATATTTTGCTAAGTTTGGTGCACTAAAAATTATGTCTGTGGTATGAACCGATGAAGCCAGAAAAAGAGGGGAAAATTACCATCAGAGTTAGAGCACCCTGTGAAGTGTTAAGGTACATTTTAAAGGCTTGGTGGGAGGGTTTGGTTTCTCCAGCCCCCCGTGGGTTACCTCTCCTCTCCAGGGCACTTGGATCATCTTCCCCCTGAGAGCCTTGGTTTAATTGAGCTGAGTGTGAGAAACATTGGCTCAGCAGGGAGCCCTTCAGCTGGGCTGGAGAGGGAGGGGTGGGATTCTCAAGGAAAAAGCTTCCTAGGAACCCCTAAGGCACGGGAAAGTTCCTTTGATTCAAAATCTTTTTGAGCTGGGCTCACCTATTGCAGCTCTCAGCCTTGTTGGTGCATAAAAGAGACCTTCAATTTCCCCAGTTTATTTGACTGGATCCTTTTTCCAGCATTCAGCACTGATGGCCACAGCTGAATAATTTCAGGTGACAAAAACCCCTAACAGTGGGTTCTCCATTCTGATGGAGACATTTTTAGCTGGTATTGTTAGAAAAGAAGTAAAAAAAAATGAACCCAGGCTCTCAAACTGGAAGCACAGCACTACTTCCAAAGAGCTGTTCTGGATAACTGTAAAGAAATGGAAGGAAATGTCAATGTCCTGACAAGTGACTTTAATCCAGTAAAATCAGGACTGTGAGAGCAGTAACTGCATGTGGAAATTCACTGGTTCCAGACTTGGCCCATCACTTGATTACCTTGTCCTGGTGTAGGTGCTGGATGAGGAATTTCTATGAAAAAGGCAGAACATATCCATAGGATGGGAAAAAGGGATGGAGAACCAGTTCTCCTGCTGGCAGGTGTCACTGAGAGCTTCCTGTGGCACATGGAACTGGTGCTTTGGATGTGCAGCTCTCTTTGCCCCCAGTAAATCCAGTCTTGATCACCCAGGCAACAAACAGGGAACTCTGGAATATTCACAGAGATGATGCTACAGAAATTCCAGAAACCATGATGGGATTAGCAGTTAGCAGAGGGACTTTTCCTCCAAGAGGTTTCCAGCTACAACATTTTAAACTTTGAAAATATAACCAAAATTTTCATTTTTAGGTCTCTGAGCATCTCAGCAGAAAAGCAGTGATGTAATTAACAGCTTCATTAATGCCAGAATAATTATGAACTGCAGGAATGCATCAGGAATTCTTCTTGTAGAACTGCAGCAGCTTTTTGATTCTTCAGAACTCAGGAGAAACATAAAGGTAAAAGAAATAGTGAACAATATTATTTGATATAAATCTATTTAATTTAAATCTATTTCATCTACATTTATTTAATCTATTATTAAATCTATTTAATCTGAATCTACAAATACCAATATGTTAAAAAAGATGAAATGTTGCAGGTGGATTACACAGTGTCTGTGCATAAATTTCAATTATAACAGTGTTTAAAATGATTAATTTTCATTTATTTCCTTGCTACAGTACGATCAAAATGTGTCTGCTGTGATTTTTTTTCAGTGCAAAATTCAGAATTGTGCTTCATATTTTTTAATTGGTCAAATAATCCAGATGCCAGTTGCTGTTTGCTCTTTTTATTGCATTTATACTTATGGATGTATTATGTAAATATTCTCAGAGTCACCACATTAGATTTCCGAATGAAAATCTTCACAGAATCATGGAATAGAATCCTGGGATGTTTTGGGTTGGAAAGGATCTTAAAGCTCATCCAGTTCCAAGGGCAAGGACCCCTTCCATAGACCAGGCTGGAAGTCCAACCTGGCCTTGAATAATTAGAGAAATTAGAATTTCCATGCAAATTTGCACACAGTACTGAGGTACCTGGTTAATCAGATTCCTGAGTGACTCTCCACATCTGGGATCAGTTTCTGGGAAGTTTAGCATACCCAGAACTTTCCCACCACTCCTACATTTGCTCTCATTTTTAAAAGAGTGCTATAATTTGATATTTAATTATTGTCCAGTCTGGAAAGGAGAGAGCTGGGGAGGAGGGTTTGGAGCAGCTGCTGAGGAGTTGGAGCCTGGAATTTCCCTGTTCCTCTGGAGCCCACCTGGGAGAAGGAGTGATGCCTTGTGCAGGCTGCCCTAGAACAGAGACTAGATGGAGTTACAGAACAAAGCAGGGATTTATTAAAAGGCTTCTGTGGATCCACCTTGGGCAGCACAAGAGCCCAGCCAGGGCTGCACCCAAGATGAACCAAAATGGCCCCAAAATGCACAAGCGGGCACGGGGTCTGTCACTGGGATCAGTTCTGCTCCATTTGCATCTTGCAGTTCATTGTCCCATTCCAGCTTTAGCCCCTGCAGTCCCACCCTGCTTGTTTTTCTCTCTCCAGCCCACGGTGTTTGTGCTCTTGGGCTGAGATTTGGATCATTTGTCCTTGGTGCCCAGCTGGAGCAGGAATTGTTTTGTCTCCCTGCTCTGTGCACAGAGCTCAGCATCCCCCAATGTGAGCCCAGACCCACACAGTAAGCAGCATAGAGTCTGAAAATATAAAAGCCAAAACCTGAGGCATCAGGGGCTCTGTACCCCCACGCTTCTTTGCTCTCTGTGTCACTTCTCCCCAGCAGCTCAGAGCAATCACAGCTCTCCCTCCCCAGCAGAGCTCCGAATCCCAGCTCTGCCCATTGAGGCGCAGCGGGACCGCCGGCATTAATCCGAGCGGGAATGTGCGAATTCCTGCCTGCTCTTTCTTTGCGGGGCGCGCCTGGGGCTGGGACACTGCCAGGGGAGGGCAGGGCTGGCGGCTGCCGGCATTCCAGGACATGGGCTGGCCCCAGAGGGTCGCTCAGGTGCTGCTCCCTCTGCCAGGTTGGGCACAGGAGAAATCAAAGTTCAATGCACATCCCATTTGAAGCTTTGGGGTGATTTTTTGAGCTATCAAATTCTCCTAGGCAAAATGAGAATGGAGATATTTTAGAGTGCTGGGCCTCCGCATCACAGAAACCAGGGCTGGGAGAATTCACTGACAGCCCATTGTCTTGCCACTTGGGAGTTGCTCTTTTCCTGATCTTAAGGTGATTACCATGGAGAATTCTGTTTTCTTTAGATGGTTTTCTTACTGAGAGCCTGGCACAGGTGCCCAGAGCAGCTGTGGCTGCCCCTGGATCCCTGGCAGTGCCCAAGGCCAGGCTGGACACTGGGGCTGGGACACCCTGGGGCAGTGGAAGGTGTCCCTGCCATGACAGGGTGGCACTGGATGAGCTTTAAGGTCAATTCCAACCCAAACCATTCCATGATTCCAAGAGAACTGCTACTCATGCAGCAAGAAGCAAGAATTGCTGATGAACCAGGACTCCACCTGATAGAAAAGTCACAGAAATAACTGCTCCTTCTTGTGCAATGACGTTCCCAATGAATTGGCTTTTTTTCTCCAGGTATATTCACCACTGCTGACACTGAATGGTTCAGCACAGTGTCCACCACAGTTAGGTCATTAAATCTTAAACTCAGCACTAATCTTTAACCCAAATCTCTCATTTTTTTTACCATACTTGGTGTGTGCAAAAGAAATAGGAATAGGGAAATTTATTTATTTACAAAGATTTTGAAACTTATGATAATTAGTTCTAAAGGCTTCATCTTCTGGGTTTTATCAATACCTCTCTCAGTCAAGAGGAAGAAGGAAAATGAATTTTTACAGTGGACATTCATCATCTTTAAAATAGAACTGTCACTAAGACAGACCCCTGCCAAGATAGTCCATTAAATGCACTCAAGATTCATAAAACTTTCACAAGGAAAGAGATCTAATAAGCCCAAGGAGAAATCAGAACTCTTGGTCCATTTGCACCCCCAGCTGAGTTTCTGGGTTTGTTTTAACTTGCTGGTCTCTCTCTGAGTTTGAAAGCCTGTTCAGTTTTAATTAACCTGTTGCCTGTTCAAATTTGGAACAGGGTGGGAGGTTCAGGGTGAAGTTGCGGAGAGGGAGCAACCTGATCTGATAGATCGTTACTGGGGGAGGAGCTGTTCCTCCTCCTCCCTGCATTCCTGGAGTTTATCATGTGCTGGCTCTGCTTCGGCCCCTCCAGCTGCAAACCAAGCAGAAAACACAATTTTTATCTGGCACAGCTGAAAGCTCCTTGCCAGACAGGCAATTTTATCAGCTCACCAAAATCTCTAATGAATGCCATCCTTGGAGTATCAGAGGGGAGGCAGAGCCACACCAGAGCACACTGGAGCACAGGAGACTGCAGGGCTTCCCACATACCTCTGCTCCTGGAACAAGGAATTCAGGATGGGCACAAATCCCTTCTGTGAGATTTGCTGGGCTGGGAAATCTCCCACTGCAATTGGTATTCCCCAGTGGTGGCTCCCACCCAGTGCAAAACCAGCTGGTTTTGATTGCAGGACGCTTTGTTTGTGCCAGAGGTCTCCTCCATCCCTCTGGCCTCAGGAAGGGGAGCCAAGCACACCAGGGCTGGGACCTGGGCCCTCAGGCATCAAACAGTTCTGGGCAGGGAAAAAGCTCCCAGCTGGAACAACCTTTACAGCAAAGAGGAGGGGAAAAAGCACAGTAAGTGTTGCCTGTTGAACAGAGCAGGGATTCTGAGTGATCCCCAAAACCTCCCCAAAGAGCCCCCATAGCTCCTGCCAAGGGCTGCGAGGGCTGATGGGACAGCCCCTGACTGCAGCCTGCCTGAGCAGCCAAACCAACCTGCTCTGCATCTTTTCCACCATTTCTTATCAAAACACTGCCCTGATACAGGGAGGCTCTTACAAAACATAATAAAGCCTGCTGCTGCCAAGGAATGATTGCTGCTAGCATTTATTTTTCCACAATTATTTTCAGGGTTGTCCTTTCGAGGCAGACCAGATCAAGGAGTGGTGCGTGCAGTACCTCATCCCAGGATAAATCCAGGGAGGCTCTATGACTCAGGAATGACTCACTGCTCCTCCTCTGTTCCTTCCAGACTCTTGGGGGTGTGCTAATTTATTGTCAGTCTGTATCTGCAGTCAATTATTCCCCCCAGCTCAGCTCTCCTATGCAGAAGGAATTCAGGCACGTTCTGCTCATTGCTCACCTCTCCAGAGAGGCAAACAGGTGAGCAGACAGTGTCACCTTCACTCTGGCATCCAGAGAAAAGGGGGAGGGATTTTTCCTTCCTTGAATAACATGTCCAGGTTAATGATTTGGAACTACAGTGTTGCTACCAAACCCCCCAAATCCCAATTACTAAACTAAGATTGACCTTTCAGAGAGTTATTTCGAAAAAGTTGGATAAAATAAGGTGGGTATGACTCAAACAACAGGAGGAAAGTGTCTGCCTCACAGCTGAGGCCCACAAATTGCTTTCACTGTCAGAATCAAGCCTTCAGAATAAAAAACACAAAGCAAGAATGATTAATCTCTTTTTTCTCTTTTGCAAGACAGATTGAAGCATCCCAGTGGAGCTGCAGGGGAAGTGTTTAAACAATGCCTACTTAGTGTCCAGCAAGTCCTCACTGGTAGGAATATAAGAAAAGAAAATAACTGAAATACAAGATTTTACATACACATGTACAAGATACATAAGCCCAGAGAATCACAGAAGCATGAAAAATACTGAGCACAAATAAGCCTTTTCAGCTCTTCCCAGCCAAATTTTGTGAGCCTGAGGACACAACACATACAGCAGAAATGCATAAGAAAAATATTTTTCCAGTGGGAATGCTGATTTAAAAATCCCTTCCCCCATGTCATTCAGCTCACCCCCATCTGATTTTTTTACCTCCCTCCTCCCAGGTTGTTTTGTGAGACATTTTTCAGTAAAGATACAGCACCTTTACCACTTCCAACTGCTTATTCCCAACCTTGTGTTATACTGGCACAAGGGGCTGTGTGGTAAATGCTTGTTCTGCACAGGCTGGAGCTGAAGTGGTCTTGAACTGGCCTTGCAAATCAAAGAGAGATGGAAAACAAAGGTGCAGAATGGCAAAATAGCAATGAAATATAATTTTGGAATTATATACTTTAAAATGTAAACAAATCCCCACATCCTAAATTCATGGAATTACAGAATCCTGGAATGGTTTGGGCTGGAAGGGACTTTAATGATCTTGTCCCAGCCCTCTGCCAAACACTTCTCATTAAATGTTCTAATCAGCCAAACCTTCTGAGGCAGTGCCAAGCTCTCAGAAATGATCCCACACGATGCTGCAACTTGACATTATATATTCAAATAATTTTATTAAGCACAGTGTGGGAAGCTTGGCTGTTTTTCAAAATATCTGCATCCAAAAGAAGTCCCTACACCTACAAAAATAGCAGTTGCAGACAGACTCCAGATCAGAGTGTTATTCACAACATCAGACTTGTGATCAATAGCTGGGAGAGTGTTGCCAGAAATAGTCCTGCTCTGGAAACGCTTCCTGCTGCCTCAGAACAGGTTGTGCTCCTGTCCTTCTGCAGTTTCTCCTGGATTTTATCTCTGAGTACACAGAGAAGAAGCAAAGCTGCCTGACTGCTGTAGCCATGTTGTGAATCAGGCCAGAAGCACCAAAATCACCAAGAGCCAGCACTCCCTGTGTGTTTCTGACAGGGATGAATCCCTCATCCCATTCCCCCCACTTGCACAAGAATTCACACAGCCTCTTGATGAACCGGATGGGAAATCGATCCAGCTGGAAAAGCAAAGATCCACATCCCCTTTCCAACACAAAAAAGGCTCTCCCAGCCAGATTGCTGCTCAGTCTGTGCTGTGTGCAGACAGGACAGAGTGCTGAGTTCTGCCTGAAGCAACCCAGCCTGGGAATGTGACACAGTCTGAGGCTCCACCTGGAAACAATTTTCCCCCCATCCCTTTTTCCTCTCTCTCTCCCTGCAGCGTGCCTCTGTTCCCCTGTGCAGCACCACAAACAGCCTCACAAGCACGGAGCAGGGACCACTCCTGTGCCCAGGGCTGGGGAGAGCTGGGGCTGCTGCCAAGGAGAAGTCTTTGCAACTGCTGCCAGCTAATCAGGTAAATGCTTCCAGCCTGCCCAGGCCAAGCCATGTGCTTTGCTATTCTCCAAATATTTATGTCTTTGTGAAACACATAAACATTTCATCAGACGTCTCTTATTCCCAGCATTTCATGTGAAGTTGTTGTTTCCATGCTCCTAAACCCCCTTCAATATGACTAATTTACACTGGGGGAGTTCTTGACTTGTCTCAGCAGAGTCACAGAACCCCAGAACACAATCCAGAGATCCAAATCCCCAGAATCCACTTCCCAGATCCACATCCAGGCAGGGAAAGGATGAGAAGTGGTGACAGAAGTTTCTGCACTGTAGTGTGTTCCCTACCTGCAGCTGAAGATTCTTATTCCTCTTTTTCCTTCTTTTTTTTTCCCCTCCCTCCATCGAAAATTGTTTGCTTCTGAACTTTCCAAAAAACAAAAACATAGGAGCAGTTTGGGAAGTTAATGTAAATCAGCTGGTGAATGTAAATTTAGCCATTCACTTAATGTAAATTCAGCTGGTAAAAGGCAGTTTGGTGTTTCCTCTACTATTTACGAAGAATTTACACACTTAGTAAATCTCATCTTAAAATTCTGAGCTCCCCACTGATCTACCAGCAAACACATCAGAATCTTCCCAGTTAGGATGAGTAATTGAGCTGAATTATTCAGCATTGTGTGGTCTGTGGCAGCCAGAAGATAAAATTCCCAAGTCTCTGTTACTTCATTTACTTTCTGCAAAAAGCCTTCCCTTGGTAATTTTAGAGCACAGAGCATGGCAGACATAGCAAGTGCCAGCTAAATAGCACACTCCTCAAAATTTGCTGTTTCCTTAATGTTCATGAATATTTCAGGACCTCTGCTGAGAGGTTTCGGTGCATTCCAGGACAGGGATTCTGGGTTTCTCTTCTGCCTGCGCAGGAAACTGGCTGGACTGTGCCACACTCTGCATTTTTCTTTTAGCCAGCATTTCTTGCTATAACAGAATCAGATCCCTTGAAAATATATGAAAATCTAATCCTTGATGTGAGATGGGCACAATTTGTGGCTGTTGTGAGAGCAGAGTTCTATCTAGAAATTCATTCATTTCCTTAAACCATGAGCAGTGCTGGAGTTAAGAAACAGAGTTTGCTTTTCTTACTCTTTCAGCTCATTTTTTTCATTGCTTGAACCGGTAAAAACACTTGGACAAAAGTTTGAAATAACAGCAATACACAAGATCAGCAAATCAGTCTTTTCCAGCTGAAATTGGATTTACTGTAAAAAACCTACAGTGATTTGCATCAGCATGTGGTGTAATTTGGGAAATACTCAATTATTATGATACAAATGAATTTAAGTATTTAAATGTATTTGTTTAATTTATCTTCTTTTGCTTATATTGGTGCATTCTTAATATACCATAAGAATTATTAAAAATAATGTCCTGTTTAACAAAGAGATTTGCAGGTCTGTGTTCTGACAAAGCTGAATGAGCACTTAACATAAAAAAATTCGTGTCAGGGTTTACAACACGTGCTTATCCTGAGTGCTTTGCCTTTAAAGAAATGCTGACAGCAAACCAAGGAAATAATTCAAATTTTAAAAACCCAGAATGTAAGAGAAGCCAATAATAAAAATTATCTGGGTCGTTTCCCTCTGCAGTTAGAGCAGAGAGCTCACAGAACCTGAGCTCTGGTGAATCCCCATATGGGACTGTGACCTTACAGCTGTTGTGGGTGGGTCTGCACAAAACCCATGGAATTTTCAGGCTGAAAAGACCCTAAATAGGGAGCTGGGATTTGAGTGCAGAGGGAGCAGCAAGGCTGAGGGCTCAGCAGCCACCCAGACTGCTGGGTAAGAGTAGGAATCCCTGTCTGAGACTGGAGACAACAGATTATTCCCCCTAAAGTGTCCTTCTGCCTCATTAACTGCCCCAGCCTGGGTAAAATGAGGATGGCAGGACCCTCAAATGCTCAGCACTCAGTGTTGGTGTCCCAGCTCAATGCTGCTGCAACAGCCACAGGGACAGCAGCAATTTACTGCTCCAGTTCCAAGGCACTTCCCTGCCCAGGGACAGGGAGCTGGCAGCTCCTGGTTACAGGTGCATCCTTCTGTGCCAGCTGCACTCTGCTGCTGCCAGGGATACCCCCATCGAGGTTTGGGATGTGCCCGTGCAACAGGCACATCCCAAACCTCGAAATCTGAAATCTGTGAATTCAGGGACTGTGCTGGCTGGGGGAACAGGAGGTTCCCTGACCGGGATGTGTCTCCAGGGATGGAAAGCTCCAAGGAACACAGCTCAGTAACTGCTTCAGCCACCCCACCTCCAAGCAGCTGCTCTTGCAGCACAAGCCCACACTTGGGCTCAGATGGAAAATGTCTAAAAAGAAAACAATTTTTCTTTCTAAATTCTTTCCTGTTTAATGCACACACTTTTATTTACGAGGAAAAAAGTCCTGACTTGCTAATTTTAATTGAGTCCCCAGTCTGTGGGGCAGCTTGCCTTGATTACATTGTGCTAAATTACTCATCCTGGACAGATCCTTCTCTTTATTTTCTCCTTCAAGAGCCAAAATATGATATTGCTTGGCAAGAGGAATGAGCATCTAAAATGTCAAATTACAGCTAGTAACTATTACGGGATAGTTTTGGCCATAGCCCTTTGTGGTGTTCCAAAAGAGATTCTCTTTCTAGGAGATCCTAAAACCTAATCCATGCTTCATGTTTGGGTTTAGGTGGCACTTTGGGCATGTGTGGCTTTGGTTGAACTTGAAATTTCTAATTTCTGCAGACTTTCAAAGTTTGAGATTGCATGAACTGATAACTCTGTGTGTACACACAGTGCAGACATTGAGAACTGCAGCTTCCCAAATCCTAAATAGCCACCTAATAAATGCACATTATTTAACATAACATATGAATAAAATGAGGTTCATATTGGTCAGCTTTTCATCTGAAGATGGCACAGAAACTTGATTAAATCTCTGCCATTAATTAAAATGGAATTCAGTCTTTGTATTCTGAACAGTTAGAGTGATGGAACCATGGAGATTTTGCTATAAATGTTTGTGCATTTCAGATTTTACTTTTGCTGTGCTAAGACAGGATGCTGGACATCCTTTTAAATATTAACATGCCCATATCTGCTAGCAGTACAATTTCATTGCTTGCTTTGGAGGAGGTCATGCTGCAGGGAGAGGCAGATTCCAGCCTGGAGGGGTGCCTGAAGCCATCCTGATGTCCCATGCTCCTGCCTGTGGGGCCTGCTGGGAGACCTGGCCTTTTATAAATGGATTTTATGGAGGTGAGAGGCACTGATGGGTGGAGGGGGAGTGGTTTTGATGAGACAAAACTTATGGGCCTCTAGATGATTGCTCAATCAAACTGAAGGATTCGAGCAGAGCTGCTTCTACTGCCAGATGATCATTATGTTATGGAGGAGGTTTGGATGGAAGAATTTGGGAATTCAGTGATAGAGTAATGATGAATCCTCCCCAGACTTGTCAGATATCCCATGGCAAGAACTCTTTTGCTGATTGAAAAAGACATCTTGGCAGACCCAAATCAAAGACTTCCACAGCTTTGGAGGGCTTGAGCTTTTTAACCACATGGTAATTATGAAGACTATAAATAACACTGAAAAATGCAGTTCAAACAGTCCTCAATAAATTATTTTAATGTGCTGTTATTGGCCCCCTCCTTCAGGATCTCACAAGTCTGCACTGTCAGTCTGACAGGCTGAAATGTGCTCTGTCAAATCAACAGCTCAGCTCTGTCTTACAGACTGAGGGAAGCCTTGATTCCCTGTTTGTGGACGTGGCATTTGGGGACATGGGGCAGTTCTGTGGGAGCAGCTAGACTCAGTGGTCTCAGAGATTTTCCATCCTAAACCATTCTGGGATTCCATGGAAGCTTCACCCACTGTGAGGAAAGTTTTGTCACCTGAAAGGATATTAGGGCAGAGCCATCAAAAGAGTTGTCTGGACTGTTGTCTCCATGTTTGTCAGATGCAAATGACTCCGGGAACACAAGAATTGTGGTTTTCTTGCCCAGTTCCTTGCTGAGGGAGCCAAGGACAGCTGAGTGCAGACAGTGGCTCTGTCCCTGAGCTGGGCAGTGTCATCCACCCAGTGCTGCTCTGGTGGTCACAGCTTGGACTCAGTGCTCTTGGAGGTGTTTTCCAGCCTCAATTAATCTGGGATTCTGTGAAATATTATGTCTAACTCTGAGTTCCCAGATGTAGGAACAGTGGCAAAATTCAGCTCTCCTGCCTCCTAATCAGTGATGAATGTTTGCCTTGGAAACCTCTGCAAGTATTTACGCTCTGGAGCAGGCCTGCTTCAGCTGGAAGGAACACTGCAGACCTGGGGATTTTCTTCCCACTCCCAGCTGCTGTGGTCATTACCAGGTGCAAATCTCTGTCTGCTCACCAAGCTCAGCCCTCCATGCTTGTTTTGACGTGTGCCACATTTGAGTATCTTTCCAAACCACAGAAAAGGTTTGTCCATTTTCCAAACAGAAAATGTCCCCCACTATCTGTGTGCTGGAAATGACAAAAGCACTCTTTTCCTGTTCAGTGAGAAAATGTTCCATGTTATCAGTATTTGCAGGAGAACAGAACTAAGAATTTACCTTTCAGAGCAGTCCATACTGAGAAGTAAGCACAGCTTTTGAACCCTTTTAATTATCTTTAAACTGCACACTGGAGAATCTTTGTAATGTTTTAGGTGTACAAAACAAACAAGAACCTACATCAAGTAACACCAATATCTGCCCTGAAAACAGAGCTCACAGCCCCAAAACTTAGGAGTGTGTGGAAACCTTGCTGAGCACTTACTGCACCTTTAGGCAGCAAAATCCCTTTGAAAATCTGGGCTTTAGGCCCAACCCTGCCAAGAGTTCTCTGTGGAAAGCTCCTCCTCCTGCCTGGGGCTGACCCTGGCGCAGCTCTTGTAAAGTCTCAGCTTTCCAAACAGCCTAAAGCAGGCAGGAGAAAATCATGTCAGAAGTGGCAAATAGATGAGTTCTCAGATGACTGATCCAGATCCTTTCAGAGACAGGAATTCTGATTTGTGAACAGCTGGAAAGCACAGCTGGCTCCTCTCTGGTGCCAGTCTGTGTGTGGTCACTCTGGAATGTGCTCTATATGCCCTTTGGACACGTGTCAAAAGTCACATGTCATTAATTTCTCCAAACTTTGCAGTATTAACGGTGTAGGAAGGTCATGGAAATGGAAAGTGCCTTATTAATGTGAAGAATTGTTTCCTGTGGTTTAGTTACTTTACTTTTTTCAATCCAGAGTTTTTTTCCCGATGGCACAATTTGAGCTCTACCTCTGAGATTCTCGTCCCAGAAATAAATGGCTTGGAACAAAAGGGACATTTAACAGAAGATTGCACCGTGTAACTTTTGTAGAGTCATTAAAGGCAGATTGGATTTAGTGACACTCCTGGCTCCAGACATGCTGCCCAGGATACCTGGAATGCCCAAGGCCAGGCTGGGCAGGGCTTGGAGCACCCTGGGACAGTGGGAGGTGTCCCTGCCATGGCAGGGGTGGAATTAAGGTCCATTCCACCCCAAACCATTCCAGGATTCTACTTGGTCACACAAGCAGAGGTCCCTGCATTTGGATAAGCAGGACCTCAAATAGTGGCTGGGACTTGTCTGACTCTTCAGCAGTGCTTACAGACTATGAGGGAACAAACACAATTCCAAGGCTTGTTCTATTCCCAATAGAGAAAAGAACAAAAATCATCACTCAGAATCAACACTGTGTCAGACAGACATCCCAAAAATTATTATTAGATATTTCAAAAGAAGCATTTTTAAAAGCAATTGTTCTATGTGGGATTTTTTTCTTTTTTTAATTTCAGTATGAAGTATTTGGTATTTGAAGTCTTTAATTGTGCTGGCAAAAAGCCACTTCGAGGCTTTGATTTTTGGAAGCAAATCCATGTGACTGATCCGAGTGGGATCATAATGGCTGCAAGGACCCGTCCATTAGTAGCTATTTTTAACAGTGAAGTCAGAACTGGAATGTGAAAGTAAAGCTAAGACTAAACTACAGAAAGGTAAAACTTGCAAAATTCTTAAAGATGAAACTGTCGTGCAGTGACAAAATAGCTAAAGTTGTTCCTGGTGCCCATATCCCAACCTATATTATCCCAAGTTATATTAGTCCTAAACATCTACCAGCAAAACTCCAAGTACAGACAACCATTCAGCTCCTATACTGAATGGTCAAGGAGTGTTGGAGTCCTTCCCAACTTTTTTCCTGACACTTTTTGCTTTAGTTCTATGTTGGTTTGTGCTTCTACATCTTTGACCTGTCTTTCATTTTGTTCCTGTCTGTATTTCTGTTATGAGTTGTCTCCTTTCATGGTTTATTTGTTCTCAAGTGTTTTTGGCAACTCCCGGCCTAGTTTCAGTCATACAGGATGATGTTCTTCATCCATCACTCCATGTGCAACAGGGAGCAGAACAGAGATCCTCATGGTATCCAGTAAACAAAAACCAGAGATAGAATCCCAGACTGATTTGGGTTGAGAGGGATCTCAAAGCCCACCCAGTGCCACCCCTGCCATGGCAGGGACACCTGCCACTGTCCCAGAGTGCTCCAGCCCCAGTGTCCAGCCTGACCTTGGGCACTGCCAGGGATCCAGGGGCAGCCACAGCTGCTCTGGGCACCCTGTGTAAAAGTCTCAATGTAAAAGTCTGCCTAATATCTGATCTAAATCTCTCCCCCTTCAGTTTGAATCCATTGCCCCTTGTCCTGCTGCTAAAGGTGATGGCAAGGGGTGATGAGCTGGATCTGGGCCATGCAAAGGACTCTGTGAGCACACAGAGCTCAGAGCAGGAGGAGCAGGAGGCCAGCAGCTTCCAGAATGTGGGATGGGTACACAGCATCCTCCTCTGGGATATGGGCAGAGATGGAGGGAGCAGAACTGGGAAAACTGCTCAGTGTGAGCAACTGGGGTGAATCAAAATGGGGCTGGGGGAAGGACAAAGCATTGCCCAGAGCCATGGGGAGCAGTGGGGAAAGCATGATGGTGAGTTCGGGCCGGAGAAGAGAACGTTCCAGGGAGAGCTCAGAGCCCCTTGCCGGGCCTGAAGGGGCTCCAGGAGAGCTGCAGAGGGACTGGGACAAGGCATGGAGGGACAGCACACAGGGAATGGCTGTAAGCTGAAAGTGGGTAGATTTAGGTGGGTTTTGGGAAGGAATTCTGGCTGTGAGGGTGGGCAGGCCCTGGCACAGGGTGCCCAGAGCAGCTGTGGCTGCCCCTGGATCCCTGGCAGTGCCCAGGGCCAGGCTGGAGCAGCCTGGGACAGGGGAAGGTGTCCCTGCCGTGGCCGGGGCGGGCCGGGCTGCTCCCCGGGCCGGTGCCGGGCTGCGGTGAGCGCACGGCGGTGCCGGTGCCGATGCCGGTTCCCGTTCCCATTGCCGATCCCAGCGCCGCTCCCATCCCCGCTGCCGGCGCTGTGGCGGCCCGGGCGGGGCGCGGGGAGGGAGGGGCGGCGGTCACGTGTGGCCGCCCGGTTAAAGCGGCCGCGGGCGGCGGGAGCGGCACAATCACGGCTGGGGCGGCGAGCGGGGCCCGCCCGCTGCCCGCCCGCGGCCCCCGCTCCGTCCGCAGCGCCCCGGCCCGCAGCGCCCCGGCCCGCGCCGCCCCGCCAGCATGGCCGGGGCCATCATCGAGAACATGAGCACTCGCAAGCTCTGCATCGTCGGGGGCATCCTGCTCGTGCTCCAAGTCATCGCCTTCCTGGTGGGAGGGCTCATCGGTGAGTGCCGGGGGCCGCTGCCTTCCTCCTCCTCCTCCCGCCGCTGCCCGCTTGTTTAGTGCTGGTTACAGTATCGCTGACTCGCTCCCATGATCTCATTATCCGCTTTTGTAGCCGAGCGATCCCGGCTCCGAGCCCTTTGTGCCCGTCCCGCGGCTGCTGCGGGGGGAGCCGGCCAAGGAAAAGTTTTTGTGTTGGTTTCTCTATTTTTTTTTTTTTTTTTTTTTTTTGGCCTGGTTTCAGCCTGGACTTAAAGAAAGAGGGAAGTGGGAAAGCTTCAGTATGGCGACGGAACGCGCAGGGAGCCTCGCGTTTCAAAGTTGGCTTAGCAAATAATAATAATTTATTTTTTTAAAAGGATTTTTCCTCCCTTCTTGGCGCTGCACCTCCCCATGCCTCGGCCTCCGAATCGGCCGCGAGAGGAAACCTTTCCCCTTGCCAGAATGAGAACAACAACAAAAAATTAATAAAAAATCTAGGGAGAAAAAAAAAAGGAAGGAAAGAAAAAGGGGAACGACTGGTGGGAGGGGGAGTCCCGGCTCTGGGGTTTTTTTGGGACTCGCGCTTTGTTCGGGCTCGTTTCTGCGGGGGATCCCCCCACTCCCTCCTGATCCCGTTCCAGGAGGGGTCCCCTCCCCTTCCTCCCATCTCCCGACCTCTGTCAGGACGGGTCCCCTCCCTCCTTCCCACCTCCCGATCCTCCTCCGAGAGGAGCCCCCTGCGTCCCACCTCCCGCTCCTGCTGCAGGAGCTTCCCCCGTTCCCGATCCCTTCCCAGGAGAAGCTCAAACCCGCGTGGGCTCGGCCTAGGTTTGTTCCTGCCCGTGGAAAACCCTCGTGGCCGCCCAGGGTGGGTTTCATCCCCGGCTCCCCTCGGCTCTGGGGTCCCCAGCTCCGCACTGGGCACTCTAAAGCCCAGGTTGTGTTTGTTTATCCCGGAGCATTCCCAAAGGCAGGGAGATGGGAATTGGGACACAGCCCTGCGGCGAGGAGAGTTTTCCCTGGGGAATGGAAGGAGGAAGATGGAGGAGAGCGAGTTTGGGGCAGTCCTGGGAGTTTTTGAAATTTTTTTTTTTTACTAGAAAGCAGCTGAGTTCTGCGCCGGCTCCTTGGAATGATGGGCGCATGGATGTGGCTGCTTTGGCCGTTTCCAGGGTGGGCATGTTGCCTTTGTGTCGGGAAGGGCTGTCCGGCCCTGCGGGGCATCCCCCGGGCCCAGCCCTTCCTCCCGGGCAGGAGCCCTGCGGAGCTCTGAGGGTTTTCAGGAAGAATCGGGGTCACATTCACTCCGAAACTTTGTTGCACTTCGTTGGGAGAATGAGGTCGGGCTGTGCTCTGTTTGAGAGGGATCGAGGGAATAGCCCCGGCCGTTCCTCAGGAAGCAGACCCTGCGCTCCTGGTGCCCATCAGTGCTTTGACTTCCTGGCCTTGAATTACCAGCCTCTAATAACCATAAATTCCACTAAACATAATTTTGGAAAACTTCAGTTTCCCTCATTCTCTTTCTTCCTCACCTCCGTCACAAGGGAGTCACTGGCACATATTGACTAAAACTCATTTTTCCTGTTCTTGGAGGCCTGAAACCACATGGAGTTTATCAGGATTAGCTTTTTTGCTTCCTTTTTTTTTTTTTTCTCTCTAAGAGCTGGTTCAAGAGCAGGCTACTGAACCCACTGCTGATTCCTGAGATAAAATGTCTTGGCCTGTGCTGTGCAGAGAAGCCAGACTTCATCTTAAAACGGTTTGTCTAGCAGTTTCTTGCTGCTAAATTGAAATAGTTGGTTTTTCCAAAGGCTGGTGTGGCTCAGAAAGCCTTGTTTGTGCTGGCATCTGGGGACAGATGTAACAAACAGATGTTTATGGCTGGCTTTACAGGGAAAAGACAAGTGTTTCTGCTCAGTTTTGAAGGGATTCAGAGATTAAAGAATTTAAATTATGTTAGTTCCGTTTTCCAGCTGGTTTATTCCCTGCTTTATTGGCTGGTGCTGCTGCTGGGCATCCACCTTGAGCCCTCCCATCCTGGATGTGTCTCCCAGGTGGGGCTGGAAGCTGCATGGACAGGTTGGGGCCAGCAGGGACAGGGATCTGGGGCTGAGTTCAATGCCCTGCACGAGCTCAGTCCCTCCGTCCTGCTGGAATTCCTGCACAGGCTCAGTCCCTCCATCCTGCTGGAATAAATGCATCTTCTCTCTGTGGTCAGGTCCTAGGGGGGTGCTGCCCCCGAAGTTCTTTAATTCCTGGATTCCCTCAGATCAAACTGCTCTGATCAATGATCCAAACTGTTTTTTCCTCTGCAGCACTTACCCCTTCTGATGCATTTAAGGAGTTCAGAGGCTCATCCCTGAACCAGCAGCTCCCAGCCAGTCCTCCTGGGAGCTGCAAATCCAGGGATATCTGGTGCTTGTGAAACACCAAGCTCCGTGTGTAACCCAGGTGTGGTCCCCAGTGTCTGGCAGGGTGACACACGGCCTCGAGGCTGAGCAGCTCTTCCCAGGAACCTGCCCTGTTCTGGGCTCCTGTATCCCTGGAAACTCTGATCCAGGGGTCGGGCCCGACCCCCTTAGTGATTCCCACCGTGTGGGGTTTCCCACAGGGAGACTCCTCGTGCTGAGCAGCGGGTCGGTGGCCGGCGTTCCGAAGGGATCGGAGCCGTGCCAGGAGAGCTGCCAGTGCCACCCCACAGGGGTGCCACCAGGTGGGCTGGGAGCAGAGGTGGCACTGACACGGTGGCCCCGCTCTGGTTTGATGCAGCGTACCCAACAGACACCAAAATCCGGTTATTTTGGTGTGCCCAGGTCTAGACAACCCAAAATACGTACACGAGTGGGACAGGGCTGCTCAGCCCAGCCAGCCTTTCCCCTCACAGGCACTTAGGTCATGTTTCAAAACAATGACTAAGTGCTCTATTTTAACAGATCCCGCGTGCCAGTCCAAAATACCCAAATGCAGCACGTTGGTACCTGATACAACCACCACAAAGCTGGTTTTCCTCACATCAGGGGGTTTCTGCCTCTGCTGGTTCCCAGCTCGGTTTTGGGCAGTCAGTGTGTGATGGCAGAGTTTTAATGCAGCTTCCACATTTCCAACAGCTCTTTTATTTAGCAGCAGGAACCTTATCAGCTCTCAGGTGGGACTTGCTCTGAGCTGTCTGTTGGCAAAGCACGAGATGCACACTGAGGGAGAAATTCCTGTGGCAGGACGAAGCTCCTGTGCCAACAACTCCCTGACAGGATCATGCAGCCAGGTGGGGTCAGGCTCTGCTCCCAGGGAACAAGGGGCAGGATGAGGGGAAACAGCCCCAGGCTGTTTAGGGGAGCTTTAGGTTGGATATTTGGGAAAATTTCTTCATGGAAAAAGTTGTCCAGCCCTGCTGCAGGCTCTCCAGGGCAGTGGCGGAGTCCCCATGCGTGGAGGGAGCTTTGCAAAGCTTAAAAGGGAGCAAACGCCCCAAAAGAGAATCTTATTGGGCTGTTTCTTTGCTGTGCTTTGGTAATGAACTGTTGGCTCCAGAAAATGGGGCTGTCACTACTTGAAACCCCACAGGATTCCTGGTGTCTGCTCCTTTCGTGGAAAACATCTTGTTTAAAGGTCACGCTTCTGGGCTGTGTGTGATGTGTTCAGTTGGGATGCAGCAGTGGGAGATAGAACATGATCCACAAAATTAATCCTAATGCAGCCTTGTCTCCACTATCCTGCTGTAAATGATGGCACGTGTGGATTACAGGAGAATGGGATCATCAGGAATGGTTTCTGTTATCGTTTGTGAGGAATGGGGCTGATGATAATTTACAAGCACGCCAGCATTCCCAGTCGCCCCTGCCTGCTCTGCCTTCCCTGGATCCAGTGTGGCTGTCCTGGGATGCCACCAGGCTTGTGACAGCCCTGGACAGGGCATGAGGACAAACCTTGCACCTCCAATGCTGGGGCAGTGTTGGGTCCCTCAGGACAGGAGAGACCCAGAGGGACTGGAGTGTGTCCAGGACAGGGAAGGGTCTGGAGCCCCAGGAGAGGCCTGAGGGAGCTGGGAAGGGGCTGCAGAATCCCTGAGGGAGCTGGGAAGGGGCTCAGCCTGGAGCAAAGGAGGCTCAGGGGGCCCTTGTGGCTCTGCACAGCTCCTGCCAGGAGGGCACAGCCGGGGGGGTCGGGCTCTGCTCCAGGGAACAGGGACAGGAGGAGAGGAACGGCCCCAGGCTGGACCAGAGGAGCTTCGGGGTGGATATTGGGAAAATTCCTCCTGGAAAGGGTTCTCCAGTCCTGCCACAGCTGCCCAGGGCAGTGCTGAGTCCCCATCCCTGGAGGGGTTTAACATCCCTGTGGATGTGGCACTTGGGGACATGGGGCAGGGGTGGCCTTGGCAGTGCTGGGAACAGTTCAATTCCTGGCCTAAAAGGGCTTTTCCAACCTAAACAATTCCATGATTCCAAAGTTGGACCAGCTGCAGGTTCCACCTGGCTGTGCCTGCTGCTGGGAGTTTTGACTGGGGTGTTCCAGTGGAGGTCACCACAACTGCTCCAGGCCAAAGATGAGCTGGGACACACCGGTGTCCTCCTGGCAGCTGCCAGAGTGGAAGTTGTGTGTGCAGGATCTGACTGGATTTATGTGGGTTTGATGCCTCTTGGTTGTTTGGAAAGCAAAGCTTTTGATTACAAATTATCTTTTTCTGTGTGAAGCTGTTGGTGTCATTTCTAGTTGTCTTTTAATCTTGGAATTTATATATATAAAGGAAAAAAAAAAAACCTCAGATCTCTGTGCAGCTTTGAAAACTTTTTGAAAGGTAATTTTTAATGACTTGTTTTATATGAGTTACTTTAAAAGTCCCTTCCAACTCGAACTTCCATGATTCCAAGGATGCCTTATGCCAAATCACAGATCTTTGGTTCAAACAAGCACAGGGGATGCAGAACTCTCTGTGGTCCAGGCAAACCCAGAGCACACTCACACCCAGGGAGGCGCTGCGAGCCCAGTGCCCACCCGTACACTGTACAAATTTAACTGATTGGAAAAGTGGAGGGATTTATTTAGCACATGAGTCCTCTGGGCTGAGGCGATGGATTAAGGAGGTGCAGGTTCACTGCTCCCTTCCCTGGCTTAGGCTGGAAAAAACAGAATTGTTGTGACTGGAGGAGCTCAAACTTCCTTGTGTGTCTGGCCCGGAGAGATAATGAGTCATGTGTGGCCATGGCTGAGCAGCTCTCCACAATCCCAGCTCATTATCTAAATGTCTGATTTGGCTCCTGAGCCCCCAGTTTCCAGGATTTCATTTTCTTTCCTGGGATTTCATTACCTTCCTCGGGCTGAGCTGATCTTTTGACAAGGAAAGCACTCGGATTTCCAAGGTATGGATAGGAAAGAGTGTTTCAGGCTGGGGATAAAGAACATTTTTGTGTGCCTGACTTCCTTTCATGCAGGGCCTCTCCAGGAGCTGGTCGGTGCTCCGTGGCCATGAATGCCAATGGATCCTGTGTATAGACACATTCCTGCAGTGCTGCAGCCTTGGCAGAGGCGCTGGGAGCCCAGGAGAAAGCAGACACGAAAGGTCATGTCTGTTTAGTTAGGTCTGCTCTATTCTTCTTTTGAGGAGCTGTAACTGTAGCTGAATGGGCAAAAGTGCCAGAAATTGAGAGTTCCCAGGCAGGAATGGCAGTGCTGGGCCCTGAGGAGCTGGGAATCCTCGGAGGTGCTGGGTTTTTCTCTTTTCACAGCTGCATCACTTCCAAACCCAAACCTGGGAGAGCTCAGGTGACACGGTCAGTCCTCCTGCTGCTCCCCCTCTGTTGATTTAAATGTGACCTGAGCACTTCCCAAGCAGTGCTCCTGCTGCCTCCCTGCCCTTTGAGAGGGAAAACCTCCGCACAGGAAGCATTTTCCTTGGTAAGTAACACTTGTGGCCTTTGAAGTCCCTGATAGCCTGGGAAAGCCTTTGAAGGCTCAAGGTGTCCAGTGGGGAAGGGCCTGGCCCAGCCCATTCACATGGAGATGAAATTCCTCACATATCTGAGCAGGGCAGTTTCCAAGGTATCTTATCTTGGGGAGTGTCAGGCTCAGGAGAAAAGCTGCTGGATAACAACAGCTCTTCCTGCTCCTTGGGGTTTCTGTGCAGGATTTCATACCTTGAGAGTTGCAGGAAATGCATTTCATCCCACTGGAATACTGACTTGGAAGAAGATCAGGCTCTCTGTGGCAATTAGGAAATCAGTCTTATCTCTTATTTTTTTTTTCTTTCTCCTTTTAAATATGTTTGAATATCCATTTCTGCATTTAGGGAGCTCTACTCATGCTCACCTCTTTTGTATTCGTTGCTGCTGTTGAATATGGATGTGAATCATGCAGATCCTTCATTCAGTTCTCCCAGCAAGTTGTGCCTCATGAGATTTCTCTGCTGTGTGGCTTGCCTGGGGCTGAGGGAATAATTCCTTATCTCTGCTCCCCAGGAGCCCTTTGGCTGCTTATCAGGGAGCTGGGAATCCCCTGCTCCCTCAGTTCTAAGGGCTGTGGGCACAGATGCTCCTGCTGCTCCTTTTGGGAACTGATTTATTGGGAAAAACCTTTTTTTTTTCAGTTTGTGCTGCTCTGAAGAGGTTTTGCTGGTAGCAAAGCTGCAAAAGTAGCACTGGAGAACAAACCTTGAGGAAAAACATAAACCCTGGGACATGAGAGTACCCAGCCATATGTGACTGGATTGTGGAGTCACAGAATGCCAGGATAGTTTGGGTTGGATGGACCTTAAATCCCATTTTTATCCCACCTCTGCCATGGCAGGGACACCTTCCACTGTCTCAGGCTGCTCCAAGACCATCCCTGTTCCAGAAATCCAGGGACAGCCACAAAGTTTCTGTTCTGATCCAGCAAACTTGGCTTTGATGGTTTGGTCAGGTTCGTTTTTGTGGCCTGAAAAAATAGAAATCTGTAGTACTGATAAAATGCCTCTGAAACAACAGAAATATGGGTGTTCAGCTGCAACAGGATTCTGGAAACTCCCACTGTAAATCAGGATGGAATTGGTGCCCCGGGGCTTTAGAGAATTTTGGTCTGGATAAAGCCTGAAATCAAATATAAGAAAGAAAAACCTTTCCCAAGGTGAGGGGGCTTCCAGTAGGCAGTGGGGTTACTTAAATGTACAATTATTCTGCATATAAAAGCTGCTGCAGTGTTCTGGAAAGCTTTGTGAAATAAGAACTATCAAAGAAGTAGTAATTAAAAGTCTCTGTGTCACTCAAATTGATTAAGCTGGTGCCATCGAGGTCAGGAAAGAGGGAGGCAGAAAAAATCCTGCTGCAATAAATACATATTTATAATCCTGAGTGCATGTATGGTGTTTTCCAGGTTGTGGCTGTTCCAGTTGGAAAAGCTGGGTCTGTCCATGATAAATTAGCTTGTTTATTCCTACCCTGCAGTCGCTTAGGGTAATGAAGCAGAAGCCCTTTGTGTGTGCTCGCTGGGAAGTGCTGGCTGGCTCCAGAGGGGGTAATTGAGTAGAAAAGCAGAATGCTCCCGGTGCCGGGAGAAGTTAAATCCCCCCGAGGTCAGGGGGATTCAGCCTTTAATCAGTGTGGACACAATGCAATTGAGAGTTTCCAAAGGGCTTGTTTATGGTGCTGGAGCAAGGGTCGGTGGTTAATGGGAGTGCTGGAGGTGCTGGGATGAGAAGGTGCAGGATGTGATTCCCAAGGTGAGGGCTGCTGGGGAGCTGAGAGGGAGTGGAGATCCTGGAGCTTGAGGGCAGGAGGAAGGAGGTGTTTGAGGCTCCATCACAGGAGCTTTTTGAAGATCTGCTGAATTTATTGAAATTAAAATACTGGGTGATGGTGGCTCTTACCCAGCCTAGGTGTATGTAATATCCCCCCAAAAATGCTAAAAAATTGAGCTCGATTGCCTCAGTAATTTTTTTTTACCCACATCTAAGTCTAAAGCCAGAGAAGCAGTGTGGTTTTCTTTCTTTGAGGACTAGCTCCTGAGAGAAGCCCCTTGGACCTGTTTTCTGCTGTCCTGGTGGGATCAGGCTCTGAGCACCCTGCCCTGACCTCCTGGCTGAATGGAAAGGATGAAATTCTGTGCAGGATTGTTTCAGTCAGTGAGACACGGCTGAGGTGGCCCTGGCAGTCCATGGGAAGCCCTCCCTGGGCAGTGGTGGCCACACTGGTGAAGGTGTCCAGCTCTCTAAGTATTTGCTGGCTAAAACCATCACAGGGAGCAGCAGGATCTGCTCTGCCCCTGTAATTTGGGATTTCTGCAGTGAGCTGGGCACCTTTGCAGGCCCAGCTGGAGGAGATGCAGAGGCAGAAATCTAGGGGAAATTTAGATAGATGGATATTGGGAAGGAATTGTTCCTTGAGAGGGTGGGCAGGCCCTGGCACAGGGTGCCCAGAGCAGCTGTGGCTGCCCCTGGATCCCTGGCAGTGCCCCAGGCCAGGCTGGACACTGGGGTTGGAGCAGCCTGGGACAGTGGCAGGTGTCCCTGCCATGGCAGGGCTTTGGAATGAGACAAACTTTAAGGTCTCTTTCACTCTGTGATCCTGTGGCAGTGCTGGCAGCTCCAGCACCTCCTGCCCATGGCTTTTGGCACTGCTGGTGTCCAGCCCCCTGGCACCAGGGCTCTCTGCCCCATGGCTGCTCCAGGACTCCCTGCTGGGGGCTCCTGGCTGAGCTGGCTCTTGGAGAGCTGCACTCCCCTGGCTCCTGCCCAATCTTCCTCTGGAAGCTCTGCTCCCCTCTTACTCCAAGTGGTACCTGCATTCCTGCAGCTCTCATGGCAGCGAGCAGCACGAGGCTGATGCACTGTGCTGTGCACACAGAGCTGTTCAATTGCTCAATTATTTAGAGGCTGACAGAGATCCTGGGATCCGTGGGGCTGCTGTGCCCCCCGGGCTGGAGGCAGAGGGGCTGGGGCACCCCTTGGCACCACAGCACAGCCCAAATCTCTGGGTGAGAGCTTTGTTTTGCATAGCACTTTGTAATGCTCTTGGCTGAGTTGGCTGCAGCTCCACAAAGCATTTTTTTTCCACTTGGTTCAACGCTCACTTGGATTGAATGGGCCAGGAGCCAGATCAGTAATGGAAGCCAAGTGCCGGCGTTTGTTTGGTGCGCGATTCCCGACGAGGAATATGTATAGTAATTGTCTCATGCTCCTCAAAGCTGTAACTTTGGCAGAGGGGAGGCTGCAGGGAGCGTGCCAAGTGTTTAAAATCATAATCAGGCAGTGATGAAAACATGTATTTATGGCTATAATGAGTTGCATCAAAGCAAGAAACGTTCGGCTTCTCTGTACAGGGAACGCTGTCTCTTAATTCAGAAATGCCTTCGAAATCACCCAGAATGTGTCAGAGTTAAAGAGCTCAGAGAGCTCGGCTGAAATGCCTGGCTTACTTCACAGCAATATTCCTGATACTCCCTTCCAGCTGCAGCTCTAGCTGTGGTTACTGGGCTCTGCATCGAGGCACGGCAGAGGAATTGACATTTATTGCAGTGTTTCATGCACTATGGGCACGTCATGAGAGTTCTGTAACCCTGGACTTGGAGCTTCATTTGTGTTTGTTTGTTGAGTGCTTTGTTTTATTCTACTTTGCTGTTTCTTGATGCAGTATTTAGGGCGGATTTTGGGACAGGTTCTTCCCCAGAGGGCGCTGGCACTGCCCAGATCCCCAGGGAATGGGCACGGCCCTGAGGCTGCCAGAGCAGCTCCAGGAAGGTTTGGACAGCTCTGCCAGGGATGCCCAGGGTGGGATTTGGGGTCTGTGCAGGGACAGGGGTTGGATCAATGATCCTTGTGAGTCCCTTCCAATTCAGGATATGTCCTGACTCTGATATCAAGAACTTGTTGGGGTTGTCTGAGTGTTGTGTGATTCCTGCACGTAGCAAGGGTTTGGGACGCAGCAGTGCAACAATGCATCCCAGGAGCTGGGATCCATCTGGGGGTACCCCTGAATCCTTTCAGTGGGAAAAGCCCTCTAAGGTCAGCGAGTCCAACCATTAACCCACCTGCTCACGCCAGTCCCCTGGAGCCCACCCTTATCCCAGCATCCCTGTGCCTTTGGAGCTGGAAGAAACTCAGTGCTGTGAAAAAATGGAAAAAATGCAGTTGATAAACATTTGGCTTTTGAGCAACTTCCTCCTGCCTGGCGTTGAGTCACCGCTCCCTGTCCGTGGGAAGCCGTGTGGATGTCGCCCTGTGCCGAGGTGGCACGCTGGGCAATGTGCTCCACAGGGCTCCTGGCTGCCATCCCAAACGGCTCCAGAGCTGCTGGGATGATCCTGCTGTGCCCAAATTACAAGGGAGCCAGGGCTGAATCATCTGGGTGTAGCAGTGCGGGGCTGGGGGCAGCCAGGAGCCCTGGCTGGGAGGTGAAGGTCACTCTGGGGTTGTTTTCCTCCTTGGAATATTGGGAGTTTGTAGGGTGGTGCTGGAGTTTTGGGGGGCCTGTGATCTGTAAGAGAAGTCCTGGATGATCAGAATGAGGATGGTGACAACATGAAAGTCACCTTCTGCAGTGTCTCACTTCCCATGCCACTCACTACCCTGGAGGAAAATCTTCCTGCCCGAGGAGATGTGTGGCCTTGCATGGTGCAAATCCCCGTGGTAAATCTTCCTGCCCTGCAGGACCACGAGGTTTGGAATTAGTTTATCCATCCAGGTTTCTCTGGGCACATGCTTTCTGGGTGGATTTGCTTGGGTGAGCACAGGAAAAGGAAAAGAGTTTGGTAAATCAGGCTGATTTTGTGTGACCGAGGTATCTGAGACTGAACCAGCAGATCCCAGCTCTTCAATTAATCCTAATTTGATCCCACTACAAAGTCAGTAATACATCTGTGGATGTAATAAACTTAATTACTTGACTGTGAGATCAAAGAGCTGTGAAGGAGCAGCGCTGGGTGCATTTGTTTTAAATTGCCTTCAAAGAGGCGAGCGGGGAGCTGCGAGTTTTGGTGGGGAAGCCGCTGTATCAGATGTCTGCAGATGCTACAAGTGTGGTTCTCTTGCATTGCCAGCCCCCAGCCCCACGACAGCTGTTCCCTACATGTCAGTGAAGTGCATTGACGTGAGGAAGAACCACCACAAAACCAAGTGGCTGATGCCCTGGGGAACCAACCACTGCAAGAAGCTGAGGGACTTCGACGAGGCCGTGAGCCGGCAGATCGAGGCCAACGACATCGTGTTCGCCGTGCACATCCCGCTGCCCAGCAAGGAGATGAGCCCCTGGTTCCAGTTCATGCTCTTCATCATGCAGCTGGACATTGCCTTCAAGATGGACAACGACCTCAGTAAGTGCCTGGCACAGGGAGCTGCTGCCTGGCTCTCATTGCCCAGGGGCCTCCCCTAATGGGGTTTTTACTCGTGCTGTGAGTTGTGTTGGTGCCACACAGTGCGGTGGTGCTGGAGCACTTCCTGAATCTGGGAATTGGTGATTCTGGAATGGTTTGGGTTGGGAGGGACCTCAAAGTCCATCCTGTGCCACCCCTGCCATGAGCAGGGACACCCTCCACTGTCCCAGGCTGCTCCAACCTGGCCTTGGGCACTGCCAGGGATCCAGGGGCAGCCACAGCTGCTCTGGGCACCCTGTGCCAGGGCCTGCCCACCCTCACAGCCAGGAATTCCTTCCCAATATCTAGCATTAATTTCCCCTCTTCCCCTTTTTAAAGCTATTATATAAATAATATAACACCCTCCCCACCCCCCACACAAAACCACACAGCTCCCCCCCAAACTCAGAAACAATCCTGCACTAAAACCTGCAAAATTATGTTGGGAGCAGCAAGGGCAGGACTGCTCTGGCCCTCCCTGGAAGGGAAGTTGTCCATGTGTTTGCATGTTTTAAAATGTTTGGGGAAAATCCCTCTCTAACTGTAGGCTACAGTGAATAAACAATTTGTTTTCCAGGCTGGTTGGGCTGGGTGTGTGGAGCTCCTGCCCTGGCTCCAGCCTGGCTGTAGGGCTGGCTCCATGCTCAGGGATCCGTGCGGTGCAATCAGTTCAGGGAGTTAGTTGGGGGTAGGAGCTTTTTTAGCCATCTGTGTGTCCTTGACCCCTTCCTGTTCCTCCAGCTATTTATTCCAAAATCCTGGACTGGTTTGGGTTGGGAAGGACCTCAGAGCTCCAGTCCCACCCCTGCCATGGGCAGGGACACCTTCCACTATCCCAGGCTGCTCCAAGCCCTGTCTAACCTTCAGCACTTGCAGAGATGGAGCAGGGATGATTTAACACATTATCATTAAGATAAGTTAGAAATGAGATTGTAGAAAGCTTTCACCTGTGTTCTTATCCCTGTAATTATCTCTGAAATACAGAGAGAGCAGCTTTGTGCCTTTATTAAGGCCTCACTTCCTTCCACTTGGACAGATGATTGCATTAGGGGAACAGCTCTTTATTCCAAGGATTTTCAAGCTGAACCACCGTGCTGGAGTCAGGAGCTGGCCGAGCCCTTGGAGCAGGCTGCTGGAATGCTGACCCAGCCTCTGGCAGCATTTCTGCTGCAAGAGCAGAGCCTTTGCCTGGCCTTTGAGCCCTTCAGTGACTGAGTCCTGCACAGGTGGGGGGCTTTTTTTGAGATCTCAAAGCAGAACAGCTCATGTAGGGCCACCCCCTGGGTAAAAAAAAAAAGGAGGTTTGGGGATTGTCCAACACTTTGTACCAAGGTGAAGGCAGGTGTAAATGAAGTGTAGAATCTCAGGAACAAGTAACACATTTCTTGCTTGCTAGATTGTGTTGTAACAGCACTTAGAGAAATATACAGCAGACTTGTGAAGCTGAATTAATTGCACCTGTGTGTCTGCCCTGCTGTTAAATGAAAGGGCCCCATTGATCAGGTGATTGGGCTCAGCTCCTCGAAAGGGACAGCAATAAGGATGGGAAATAACCTCAGTTCTTCCTTTAAAGCAACAATTCAAGTTTCTTCTCTCTGGGGCTCTGAGCCCTCCACGCCTCCTCCTGTGGCTGATGCCAGCAGGGGTTGGTGCCAAACCAGGGCTACTCCTGGAAGGCACCACAGCTGCTGAGGCCTCTGGTCACTGTCCTGAAAACTGTCTGGGAGCTGCCTCAGGTCATCCAGGAAAGCAGCACTGCTGAGGGCTGCACAGGATTTATCCTCCTGAGGAAGCTGCTGCCTGGGGCACATCCTGCTCTCCTGCTCCTCTGCAGGGTCTGAAGGTGCTGAGCACATTCCTGGGCTCTGCCAGCTCCCCTTGGCCTTCACCAGGGAGGTTTCTGAGCCACACCAAACTGTCTCCTGCTTTTTTCCTCCAAGGCCCTTGGTTGTCCTCTTCCCCTGCAATTCCTAAGCAAGGCCAAGGCACAGAATAAACTTGCATTTGTTTTTTTTCAGGGTGCTGGGTGCCAAAACCCTCCTGGGGCAGGGGCAGCTGGGCTGTGCCTCTTGGGAAATGTTGGTGACTCGTGGCTGACTCCTCATCCACAGAGAGCTGGAGTCAGTCCTGTGTCAGCTCTCCCCACCCAGGACCTGTGTCAGCTCTCCCCATCCAGCCAGAAAGGGTTTTTCAGGGACAGAGGGGAAGGGCAGCCCTGGTAAGGTGCCCTGAGAGAGCCTGGAATGCCCTGTGGGATCTCACCTTTCAGAGGAGCAACCAGCCCTAATCACCTGCACCTTGGGAACTCCCTCTGGACTTCCAGTGGTTTTGAAACAGAGATTTTTTGGAATGTAGATGTTTAGAATCTGAGCTGTTTCCCTGTGTTTGTCCTTCCCAGAAAGCTGGGAG
Source organism: Diglossa brunneiventris (assembly GCA_019023105.1). Lineage (NCBI taxonomy): Eukaryota > Metazoa > Chordata > Aves > Passeriformes > Thraupidae > Diglossa > Diglossa brunneiventris. Next base: position 1,223,362 of record CM032361.1, read on the forward strand.
AGAATCAGGCTGTTCCTCTGAGGAAGAGGCTATTTCTGTGCTGTCCCTTTCCTTTCTTGATGCATTGTGCACTCAATTATTAAAACCCCTTCCCAGAACTGGGAAAGGAGGGGGCCAGAGGAAGGAGATGGAGTTTCTTTGCAGCTGGAAAGCAACTGTGTACAGCGAGAGGGCAGAGTGCTGCAGCCTCCTTTTCTAATTCATCCAGCCTTGGGCTTTTTGGTAGGTTTTGTAATTTTAGGAAGCTGGTGAAGCATGGAAGTGTAATGGAAATAATTCCAGCATTTCTGCTTGCCTGCCATAGGCTTCTCCCCAGCCAGCTGTGTTAGTGTGCAGCTGGCACACAGCCCCCTCCTGAAACAACTCCACTATTTTTAGGCCATTGTAATGTGAGTGAAGATATCCTGGGCAAGTATTGTCCTATAAAGTGATTCATGGAAAAGCTCCTGGGCAGTAAAATGCCAGTGGGAAAAATGACACTGGTGGTGTTTGGAGCATGAGCAGGGAGTCCCTCACTGGGAGGAGCACAGAGCTCAGGGCTGGGAAACCTCCAGGAGCGTGTCTTGTCCTCATTTGGGTTGGAAGGGCCTCAAAGCCCATCCAGTGCCACCCCTGCCATGGCAGGGACACCTTCCACTGTCCCAGGATGCTCCAGCCTGGCCTTGGGCACTGCCAGGGATCCAGAGGCAGCCACAGCCACCCTGTGCCAGGGTCTGCCCACCCTCACGGGGAAGGATTTATCCCTGATAAATCTGGTCCTGCTCCCTCTCAGTTTAATGCTGTGCAGTAAAAGGACACCATCCCCTCCCCAGAAAATTGTCTATTCACCATCTGATTAATGGGAATAAGGCACGAATCTCCTTAAGATTTGGTTCTCTGTCACTGTCCTCGTTTGTTCCTCAGGCACAATGGGAGTTGCTGATGGAAGGCTGGCGTAGGATTCTCATGGAATCATTTAGGTTGGAAAAGACCTCTAAGATGGAGTCCAACCACTAACACAGCTCTGCCATCAGTCTGCTCTGCTGAAATATATGGATATATGGATATATCTGTATTTTATGTTGACAGCCCTGAAGGGTCTTTGCACAAAACTCATTTCCAAGGGGAGGTGCCACCCCAGCAGAGAGACTGATGGAATTCCAGAGGGAGCCTCTGATCCATTGGCCTGGAAAGGCATGCAGCAGTTCATCTTCTGCCTTCTGGTTTTCATACTCCATGGCAGCAGCAACATTTGGACTGCAAAGATGAAATACTGAAAGCTGTTTTTCTTGGATTTAATCCCAAGCATTCCAGTTGGTTTTATGGCTTCTGAAATGGAGTTCATGGTTCTTTTTAGCCGGGCCAAGTTCAACCTTATGTTCCCATTTATCTGTTTTGCTGGTCTCCTAAACAGCGGATCTGAGATGGCAAATTCGTGTTTCATGGAAACCCAACTGCTGGCAGCTCTGGAAAGGGACTGCATGTGGATCTGGATGGTACAGATCACATGCACCAGAAAATGCTTAGAAAAATCCTGAAGTGTCCACATCAGATGCACAACCCAGCCACCTCCAAAGGGTGTAAAAATAGAACTGCCAACCACAGATCCCATCCACGCCCCTTCCCATCCGGTGGGATGAGTGTGCCACCACCTATTCCCAACAAAAATATAGCTGAAAAGATGGCTTCTGGGGCCATCTCCCAGTGCTTCTCCACAGTGGATGGTTCTGGGGCCATCTCCCAACACTTGTCCAGGGTGGATGGCTCTGGAGCCATCTCCCAACACTTCTCCAAGGTGGATAGTTCTGGAGCTTTTCTAGCAGCTGTGGCTGTTAAGGGTTTGGTGCCCTACAAAAGGAGGCTGGGCTGTAACATGCACATGCTCATTTTGGAGCGTGTTCCTCATTCACATCCTTCCCTGGGATCTGTGCCTGATAAACAGGAGGATTTTCCAGCTGGTGGAGCTGGTACAGACTTGCCTCAAGTTTTTAAACGTGTTGATGCTCCTTGGCAGCCTCAGCTGCTGCTCCAGTGCACGAACTCGCTCAGTTATGGCTCCTCAGTGAGCCTCTTCCAGCCTGAATGAGCCTAATCCAGCCTCACTCTCTCCTGGCAGTGTCCTGGGCTCTGGCAGTGTCCTGCCAGGAGCACCTTTCCCAGCGGCTGTATCCCAGGCTGTCACTGTGCACACGTCCAGGAGGGGACGAGCTGCTGGTCTCACAGGGATGTGTGGCCTTGCCAGGCCACGAGCTCCGTGTGTGTCGCTGGCATGCGAGCTGGGCCATCTGCAGAGGCAGGAACAAGTCAGGGCAGGTGTGGAGGAGCAGGGGAGGGCTCTGAAATGTTCTGTAGGTGAGGAAGGGAGAGCTCCAAACCCTTCAGTAGAATAACCGAAGCTAAACAAGATGTATAGAAAACATCAATGCTGTTGTGTGTGGCTGGTTCTGAGTTTTTTCCCGGCTAGGCCAGCGTAGCTCAGCTTCAGTTCATTAATTATCTTCATAAAGGAACTTTGTGTCATGTTTTTTAATTACTCTGGGAACCTTCTGAGCCTCCTGTCTCCTTGGTGTTGCAGAGGAAAATGCAGAGATCACCCTGGATGTGTCGCTGGCCTATCGTGATGACATGTTTGATGACTGGGAGGAAATAGCACATGCCATAGAGATCAGGAAGCTGAAGTGCACCTTTGGCTCTCCAAAAGTAAGGAATTTGAATGCCACAGGTGGTGGGGATGAGTGGGAGTTTCCTCTCCCAATCACAGAACCACAGAATCGCCCTTTCAATGAAAAAATTTCCCCAATATCCAACCTAAACCTTCCCTGGCATGACCTGAAACTGTTTTTTCTTTGTCATCTCACTTTTTACCTGGGAGACAAGGCCAATCCCTACCTGACTCCCACCTCATGTTAGGGAGCTGTACAGGGCTCATCTTGGAAGGCTCCCATTAAAGCCTGAAATGTCAAACCTTACCTACTCAGTGGTCCCAAACAATCCAAAACACGAGGAGAGGTGTCCCTCACACACAGGCTCTGGTGCTCCCAGTGCTCCCAGCTGGAGGGCTCTGTGCTGTGCTGGTGCCAGGGCTGAGGGCCGTGGCTGTGCTCCTGCCCTTTGCAGACAGTGGAGTCGGAGGGCCGTCACTACGACTGCGACTTCCTGCCCTTCATGGAGATCGGCAGCGTGGCACACAAGTACTACCTCATCAACATCCGCCTGCCCGTCAACGACAGGAAGGGCATCAACGTGGGCATCGGCGAGATCAAGGACATCCGCCTCGTGGTGAGCGTCCTGCCCTCCCCTGCCACCCAGCATCTGTGCCCGGGCTGCCTCGGCTCCTGCCCCAGCTCCTCTGCCTCCAGCGGGACTGTCCTGCTCCCTGGGAATGCCCTGCTCTTCGCAGGAGCCCTCCCTAGGCCTCCTCCTCTTCCCAAGGCTCTGAGCTCCCTGTGTCCTCTGCTTCCCACCACAGCCTGCCTGGGATGCAGAGTCCTTCCTACAGACAGGCGCTAAGAAGGAACAGGAGGGTTCAGAGGGGGCCTGGTCTGCCCTGGAGTTAGCTGTGGCCATGTGTGGGAAGGCTGTCAGTGATCCTTGCCCTGCCTGCCCTCGAGGCTGGGTGAGCAGGGATGCTTTTCCCAGCTGGAGCCCTCCCACCACGGCTGTGGTGGCTGCAGACAGCGGTGGGAGGATGCGTGGCTGGAGAAACACGTTAATGAGCCAATGCTCTTCCCACCAGGGGTGACTTGGCTCCATGAGGCTCTGGTTACTTGTCTGGGAGTGATTCTGCCAGCTTTTTCCATGCTGTGTCAGAATTCCCCCTCTCCCTTGCCATGGAAGCTGTGTCTGCTGGCATTTGTTCTCAGACCTGGAACCTGCCCAGGTGGCCTGGGGGCTCAGGGGGCCCCCGTTCTCTGTCCATCCTTGGCCAAACCATCATTGGGATGAACTTCCATGTGTGTGCCTCTCCTGACACTCCATGAGGAGAAGCACAGGGTGATGATGTCAAACCCTGTATCCTGCTTTTCCTCAGGGCATTCATCAAAACGGGGGTTTCACCAAGGTGTGGTTTGCCATGAAGACCTTCCTGACACCCAGCATTCTGATCATTATGGTGTGGTACTGGAGGAGGATCACGCTGATGACACGCGCCCCCGTCCTGCTGGAGAAGTGAGTAGGGACCTGTGGTGGCCCAGGGGACACACTGAGGTGGTCATTGCTCCCAGACAGAGCCCATGGTTGGGAGATAGGGATTGTCTCTTCTCCATTCCCTCCCTCCACCCAGGCACCCGGGGAGCTGGAGACCTCCACAGCTTCTCTTTTCTTTCCTGTTAAACCCCTGGAGAAAAAGGAGCTGCTCTGAGGAGCTCAGTCCTAAGGGGTTTGGTGGCAGGAGGTGACACTTCCCAAAAAGTGCTGGCTTTCCTTCTGTTGCTTTCCACACACAGCTTTGGCTTTTGGGGCTCTGTCCTTCCCTCACACACTGGGATGTGCAGAGATGGTGTTTGTGCCTCTCCAGGGTCATCTTTGCTCTGGGAATTTCCATGACGTTCATTAACATCCCCGTGGAGTGGTTTTCCATTGGATTTGACTGGACTTGGATGCTGCTCTTTGGAGACATTCGACAGGGCATCTTCTATGCCATGCTGCTCTCGTTTTGGATCATCTTCTGCGGGGAGCACATGATGGTGGGTACCACCTCCATGGGAAGGTGGTTTCCAGCCCCACTTCCAGGAAAACCTGGCAGCTGATGGTTGGAAATGACGCTGGGGGGACTTGCACCAGCCGAGACATTTGAGGCTAACTTGCTTTTCCTTTTTCTCCTCCTCCCCACCTGGCGACCAGGACCAGAACGAGCGGAATCGGCTCTCGGGCTACTGGAAGCAGGTTGGACCCATCGCTGTGGGCTCCTTCTGCCTCTTCATCTTCGACATGTGTGAGAGGTGGGTGCAGCTGCACTGCCCAGGCCTGGCCATCCCAGAGCAGGGAAGGCTCCTGGCCACCTCCTGCAGCAGGGACCAGCTGGGTCCCCATGGCTGGGTGCACAGCCCCATCTCCCAGAGCCAGGGGAGGCTTCTGGAGTTCTCCCAACTATGCTGGCCATGGAAACGCTTCCCACCTCACCTTCTCCTCACCCACATGGCAAAGCAGCACAGCTGGCTTTTCCCCTGCAGAACCTTGGGAAAAGAGTCTTCCCCCAGAAGGTGCTGGCACTGCACAGATCCCCAGGGAATGGGCACGGCCCCAAGGCTGCCAGAGTTCCAGGAACATTGGGACAATGCTCTCAGCCACAGGGTGGGATTGTTGGGGTGTCTGTGCAGGGCAGGAGCTGGATCAGTGATTCCTGTGGGTCCTTCCAGCTCAGGATGTTCCCTGATTCTGTGATTCCCAGGCTGCAGAGCAGACAAGGGGCCCTCTGACAGATGGTGTTTTCTCTCCTCTCTGCAGGGGAGTGCAGCTCAAGAACCCCTTCTACAGCATCTGGACCACCGAGGTGGGCACAGAGCTGGCTGTATCCTTCCCCTGTTTTATGGGAGAGGGAGGTGCTCCCTTCTGCCAGGTCCCTGGGAGCTGTGGGCAAACTCCCTGCTTTTGGGGGGCAGGGGCTGGCTCAGGCACTGCAGGAGATCACTGGGGAGCGGAATATGGGTGATGTTTTCTAGGATTTCCTCTTAGTTTGTACCATTTTCCCTGGGTAATGTTTTCTAGGATTTCCTGTTAGTTTGCACCATTTTCCCTGGGTAATGTTTTCTAGTATTTCCTGTTAGTTTGTACCATTTTCCCTGGGTGATGTTTTCTAGGATTTCCTGTTAGTTTGTATCATTTTCCCTGGGTGGTGTTTTCTAGGATTTCCTGTTAGTTTGTGCCATTTTCCCTGGGTAATGTTTTCTAGGATTTTCTGTTCATTTGTATCATTTTCCCTGGGTAATGTTTTCTAGGATTTCCTGTTAGCTTGTACCATTTTCCCTTAACTTCCTCTGCATAGATGGCCTTTATTATAGTCGCAGGGATCTGCCTGTGCCTCTATTTTCTCTTCCTGTGTTTCATGGTCTTCCAAGTGTTCAGAAACATCAGTGGGAAGCAGTCGAGCCTCCCTGCCATGAGCAAGGCTCGCCGCCTTCACTACGAGGTAAGGGTCTTCCTTGGGGCACAGATTCCTTGTTTTTAAAAGATATTTTGGACCTCACAGTCTGTTCTGAGACCCCCTTTATCCATAATATCCCCATGCTTCCATTTCTCCTCCTTTAATATTAACTTTTGTGTTTAATGGGAGGTCTTGCTAAGACCATCTGGTTTTTCAGTGTATAAATTTGGATTTTTGGGGTCGTCATTTCCTTATGAAGTTGCTGGAGGGTCAAACCACAACATACTCCCCCCATTATCCCCATTTTTAGCCTATGATTTTGTATGTTTTTCTGTCCTTCCTGATTTGCCCGCTGCCAAACCCGAGTGCTTAACCTGCTTCTGCAGGGGTGCAAATATTTATCCCCAAAGTCGTTCTGTTAAATTGTGGTCACTTCTTCTTTAAACAAGTCGTTATCATCCATCAGGAATGCACATCAAAAATTAGAAAATTGGGCTTGAAAGAATTTGAAGCAGATACTGAGAGTTTTTCCCTCTAGCAGGAGGCACAGAGGTTCAGCTTGTGGTGCAGAGCTGCTGCTGCCACACTCCACAACCAAACATCTGGGGAGCAGGGATCTGGTGTGGAAGAGTTAAATTAATAGTCCTTTGTTGTCGTGGTGTGGCAGGGTAATTACGCAGACACTGACATTTCCACCTAAATTCCAGAACCAGGTTAAAAAAACCCACGCACTCACCCAAAACCAAAAGAATTTGTAAGTAAAAATGTAGAACCAGTGAAAGCAGGGGTGGTGGGCAGTGGGATTGCCAGCCAAGGAGTTTGTCTCGGAATCTCCATTCCGTGCTAGCCAGCCAGGTTTTCCAGACATTGGAATCGCTGCAGCTCCCTCTCAGCTGGGCTGGGGGTGAGGATGAGTGTGGTGAGACCCCGAGCCCACGCTGGGGCACCGACCCCACCTGGTGTTTGTTTTACAAGGGCCACGAGCTGTCGGGCCGTGCCCCCTGCAGCCCGGCGTGCCACCTCTTCCACTTAATTAACTGCTGCTCAATCAGTCACTGGGCAAATGTCATGGAAAGGCAGCGCTGTCCAGACGTGCCCACCCCGCGCGGAGCTTCCGGCAGGAGCGCAGACGTGTGGGGAGCGGAGGATATGGGCTGTGCTGAGCACAGCACAGGAGTGGGTGGAGGTTGTTTTGCTTTGGGGTTTCGTGGGTTGGACCCTTGTTTTATTTTTTATTTTTTATCCTCATGTCTTGTCTATCCTAAAACCAAAAATGGGTTTTGTGGATTCTGTTAATGTGACCAGTGACATTTCTCTCTAAACAGGGGCTGATTTTTAGGTTCAAGTTCATGATGCTCATCACCCTGGCCTGTGCAGCCATGACCGTCATCTTCTTCATCGTGAGCCAGGTGAGGGGTGGCTCTGGGCTCCTGGGAGAGCCTCAGCCGCCGCTTCCCAGCCTCTCCCGACGCCGCGCGTCGCTGGTCAGACAGGACGGGCCTGTTCTGAGCACGTTTGATAACAAGTTGCTTTTGAAGAAGTTGTTTTGGTTTATTTGAAGCTCTGCCATGCAGTTGCTGAGGCTGGAGCCGGCACAAAGGCCCTTGGCTCCCAGGGAGCGTTGGGGCCGCGCTGTGCGGAAATCGGCCAACAGGCTTTAGTCATTTCTGAGAACTCAGTGAGAGGAAAATGTTCTGTTCACACTGAAACGCTGGGGTGGCTTTCTGTGCCCATGGAGATGTGACAGCATCCAACCTTCCCTGGGCTGACTACAGCCCTGCTGTGCCCAGCAGGAGCTGTACCTGTTTGTCCTGAGCTCCCTTATCACCTCTGTACGGATGAGCTTTTATCACTGCTGGAATCATGGAGTCACAGACTGGCTTGGGCTGGAAGGGACCCTAAAGCCCATCTCATGAGCAGGGGCACCTTCCACTGTCCCAAGCTGCTCCTTGTCCCATCCAGCCTGGCCCTGGGCACTGCCAGGGATCCAGGGGCAGCCACAGCTGCTCTGGGCACCCTGTGCCAGGGCCTGCCCACCCTGCCAGGGAACAATTGCTTCCCAATCTCCCATCCATCCCTACTCTCTGGCAGTGGGAGCCATTCCCTGTGTCCTGTCCCTCCATCCCTTGTCCCCAGTCCCTCTCCAGCTCTCCTTGAGCCCCTTTAGGCCCTGGCAGGGCTCTGAGCTCTGCCTGGATCTTTTGTTTCTCCAGGCGAGCACCCCCAGCTCTCCCAGCCTGGCTCTGCCTTTAGAGCATTTCCATGGATCTCTTTTTAAGCTACTGTAGTTTTCTTCTTGGCCTTTATGCTGTTCTTTAACAGAAAGCAACATTGCAGCCTGAGCAGTCTGTCTATCTTCAAGGAATATTAATATTGATGGTATTTTCATGGATGTTGACAGGCCTCAGCATGTGGCAGGTTGGTGCTGTCAGCCTGGCCCCTCCTCAGCCAGCCGTGCTCAGCACATCAATTCCCCCATTATTCACACTGGTTTTCCTGCTATAAAAGGTCTATTTTTAGCAGGTGGATGTTCAGGGATGTCAGTGGTGTCCCCAGGTAGTGCCCTTTGTCTGTCAATCTGTGCTGAGCACATGCTTGTGGCAGGGGTATCGCAGAATGCAGCGGTTCAGTCACAGTAAATGAGGCATCAGAGCTGAAGAAGTCCTGAGGGATTCACTTTGTCAGGAGCATTTTGTCCCTGCAGACTGAGTCTGAAGAGGAGAATCCCAGCCTGACTTCTGCCTCACTGAACCTTTTACACTCCATTTCCTCTATCCTGTTGAATTGATGCTGTTCTCACTGATGTACTCCAAGGCTGTGTCTTTATGGAATTTGCTCTTCCTGATGGCCTGTCCATGTCTGTTTTCCCTGACAGGTGACAGAAGGCCACTGGAAGTGGGGGGACATCACGATCCAGGTGAACAGTGCCTTCTTCACCGGCATCTACGGGATGTGGAATCTCTACGTGTTCGCCCTCATGTTCCTGTATGCGCCATCCCACAAGAACTACGGCGAAGACCAGTCCAATGGTAAATGTCCCCAAATGACCTGAGGGCTCTCGAGGGGACAAAGGGGTACAAATCAGGGTGTGCCTTCTGTGCCTTTTTTTTTTTGGTCTGTGGAAGAGTGGCTGGAGGAAAAGGGCCATGGATCCATGGAAATGTTGTACAAGCAAACCCCATGGTAACTTAGCACACATGTTAACTTAGCAGCTTAGCATAAGTGAGCCGCACTTAGCATAACCAGGCCACACGCCATGATAGGAAGATGCTGTATCCTGCCTGCTGACAAGGCCAAAAGGGCAAGGACAGCGACGAGAATAGAAACCATAAAGTATGCATAACCACAAAGTAGGAGGAATATGTAAATGTAATCTCTTGCTTTAAACCAATAAACTCACGACATGTATGAGCAATTAAACCAATAAACTACCGACAAGTATGCATAATTACTGGAAAACAATATAAAAGTACCGGTGTACTCAAAATAAACCGAAGCTTGCTTTACCAATCATATTGATTGATTGCTTGGCTTCCCTCGCTGCCCTCAATGGTGACCCCGACGTGATCAATAACCGGGAGACCCTACCTTCTGATCCTGACTTCAACGGCGGCGAGACATCGGAAAGGCACCGGTAGGCAGCGACCGGGGGGCAGAAGATCGGCAAACGCTGGCGTAGGATGCCCGAGCCGTGCCTGGAGTGACCTGAGCAGAGAGGTCTGCTGTCTGACTGGGCTACCCAAGAGAAAAGGCTGCACTAACGACGTTGACAGGGACAGTTGCCAGCCGGCTAAAATGGAGAGTGAGGTAGCCCTTGATTTTTTTATACACTTTTTAGAAAAGCAGGGAGTAAAGGATATTGACCTTAAGAAAGAGTTAGCAGGGTTAATTGCTTTTGGCAAGGTGCGAGGTTGTTTTACTGATCTGGGGACATTATTCGAGGTTAGTCAGTGGCAGAAATACGAGTACGTATCATGGGACTTGGTTATAGATAAGAACAAAACTGCTAAGAAACTGATGAAGTTGTGGTGGGCAGTAATTAACTGTTTACAAAAGTATCATGCTGAGAAAAAGCGACTGTAGCATCAGCTCATTTGGAAGGCAAACCCACAGAAGCAGGGAAGTTCCAGTTGGGAATCGATTATGTGTCTACTCCCCCAACAGAGTGCTCGGTGCCGGTGAAAACCCGGCAGGAAATTGAGTTGGTGGAGCCAAGTGCCTCACCGATTCAAGAAGAAATGGCTGAATTAAAGGCAGGGTTAGGGTCAGAGACAGTTGCTCCATCACTCAAGGAGGAACTTAAGGAGGAGAATGGGAGTAATGAGTTAACGGAGAGTGAGGAGGAGGAACTAGGCAGAGCAGCTGTAAGTGATAATGATTGGAATGCCAAAGTCTCTTGTAAAAGGAGAGGGAGGAAAAAGGAAAAGATACAGAATGTAGATAGAGAGTCTGGGAATAGAGTTTCGTGGATAGATTGACAAGCAATTTGAAAGGAAGCAACAGATCATCAGGATAGTTACATTGCCAGGGGATGCTACAGTGGAAGAAATGCTAGACAGAATGAGTCAGGTGCCAGTAGGCCTGCAAGCTATGTTAGTGGAGGCAGTAAAAGAGTTAGGAAAAGATTTTGTGCAAGCTCAGCAGCAAGCCTTTGCTGCCCTTGCCCCACTGCGAGTGGAAGGACTTCAGAACAATACCACTACCTGCGGGGGACTCTTTACAGACACTGGAATTATCTGCAGTGGTTTGGACCTTTAAGCAGTGGCCCCACGATAAGTTGAATGTGGTAACGGACTCGCTATATGTGGCTGGGATTGTTCAGAGAATTGAAAATGCACGCGTTAAGGAAATACAACATTTCCAGCTTTTTGAACTGTTACGACAATTGCAGGCAGCAATAGCCCAAAGAGGGGAAGCATATGCAGTATTGCACATCAGGAGCCACAAATGGACTGAGGGACTGGGAGAAGGCAACGCTCATGCAGATCAGTTGGTCTCATTGATGGTACCAATGAATGAGTTTGCAAAACCTCGAGAAGCCCATGCCACATTTCATCAGAACTCCCAAGGACTGCACAAACAGTTTAGCATCACTATGGAAGAAGCCAGAGGGATAATAAGAGCATGTCCTACCTGCAGCCATCATGGACCAGGCTTCGGCGTCGGGGTTAATCCTCAGGATTTCGGCCCGGATGAGATTTGGCAAATGGATGTTACGCATGTCCCTGAGTTTGGGAAGCTAAAGTATGTGCATGTCACAGTGGACACCTACAGTCGATTCATACGAGCGACTGCACAAGCAGGAGAGAAGGCCTCTCATGTAACTCGTCATTTGACCAGCTGTTTTGCTATAATAGGCATTCCAAAGCAGATTAAGACAGACAACGGCCCAGCCTACAGCAGTGAACGAATGAGAAAGTTTTGCCAGCAATGAGGAATCCAACACTCCACAGGAGTTCCCCACTCTCCCACAGGTCAATGGTAGAGTATTGGGAGTGGATCAACCTCTGCTAATTGGTGCAAGGTTTTTGGAATTCCAGTGAACCCCTTGGGAGAACAAGTCTTTACAATTGCCCAAGGATTGAATGTCACCAGCCTAGAGCCACAAGAGCTAGACATCCTGGGCTCTATACCAGGCAATTATTGTCTATTTTTTGAGCATTATTCTGCAAGCCCAGATTTGCTTATAATACCATGGTTTATTGCAACAACTAGACAGAGCCTTTACCAGCAAAACAAGGTGTAGCAAAAATGCTGCCTCCTGGGCTTTTCCTTATCTGCGAAGATAGAGCCTGGCCTGCGGTGCCTCAGAAGGCTCTGGGAGGACCATGTTATTTCAGCAAACTAACATTATTTGCCCCTAGCATTCACCAGATGCTTAACATTAGTCACAAGTCCCAATGCTCAAGATGTAGTGTACATCAGTTAAACCCTGAATGTAGAGATGATGTACAATTATGGGAACCACCATCAATTATATTGGCTTTACTTTTCGGACCAGGAGTAGCTTCTGCACAGGCCCTCATGCTATTGAGTCGGCTAGCATGTTGGACAGGAAAACAAGTCAACATCAAGTCCGCAGTGTTAGATGAACTCACTCCTGATGTTGATAACATACACCATGCAGTATTACAAAATAGGGCTGCCATAGATTTTTTTATTGCTAGCACAAGGACACGGTTGTGAAGACTTTGAAGGGATGTGTTGTTTCAGTCTATCAGACCATAGCGTTTCAATCCATAAACAGCTCCAATGGCTATAAGAGCATACACAGAAGCTCATGGTAAATGATAATCCATTTGATAGTTGGCTGTCTTCTACTTTTGGAAGTTTATCTCCCTGGCTCATATCCCTTATAACAGAAGGACTATGCTGGTTAGGAATAGTGCTTGCGATCATAATAGTTATTAGAATTGCCTATTATTGTATTATGAAAAATGTAACACAATTAACCAATAGGGCTTTGCTTGTACAAAAAAGAAAAACAGGGAATTGTGGAAGAATGGCTGGAGGAAAAGGGCCATGGATCCATGGAAATGTTGTACAAGCAAACCCCATGGTAACTTAGCACACATGTTAACTTAGCAGCTTAGCATAAGTGAGCCGCACTTAGCATAACCAGGCCACACACCATGATAGGAAGATGCTGTATCCTGCCTGCTGACAAGGCCAAAAGGGCAAGGACAGCGACGAGAATAGAAACCATAAAGTATGCATAACCACAAAGTAGGAGGAATATGTAAATGTAATCTCTTGCTTTAAACCAATAAACTCACGACATGTATGAGCAATTAAACCAATAAACTAATGACAAGTATGCATAATTACTGGAAAACAATATAAAAGTACTGGTGTACTCAAAATAAACCGAAGCTTGCTTTACCAATCATATTGATTGATTGCTTGGCTTCCCTTGCCACCCTCATTGGTCCAACTGCACGCTCAGCGCCTTGAAAAGTTTTGCAAATGATGGTTTGGGTTTCCAAGCAGGCATTTGAATTAATGGCTGGGTTAGACAGGTTTGACTTTTAGCCAGGGCTGGCTGGAACCTTCAGGGTGGTTTCTGTGCCTTTTAGCATTGCCCAGATGGAACTGTGAAGCTCAGATGGAGGCATGAGGAGTAGAGAAAATAGACCCTCCTGTCAGGGAGTTGAGGAGAGCCAGATGCTTCTGCCTGAGCCTCCTTTTCTCCAGGCTGAGCCCCCTTCCCAGCTCCCTCAGCCACTCCTGGTGCTCCAGCCCCTTCCCCAGCTCCATTCCCTTCTCTGGACATGCTATGGCCCCTCAATGTGTTTCTTGTGTTTCCATTTAAATAGCTGTAAATAAAACAATTTATAGGAAAGTTGCTTGTCCGTGGCTTAGGCAGCTGAGCAAATAAAGGGAATAAAGTGGAGGGAACAAAGTGGATCTTTTCCTTTGGAATAGTCCCGTATTTTATTGTGAGACGGCACTGACGGAACACTTTTGTTTCTCAGGTGACCTGGGGGTGAACAGCGGGGAGGAGCTGCAGCTCACCACCACCATCACCCACGTGGATGGGCCCACAGAGGTGTACAAGCTGGCTCGGAAGGAGGCTCAGGAGTGACACGGAGGTGCCTCAGCAGGGACCGGCCTGGTGCGGGGAGCAGAGGACACACGAGAGTCCCTCTGGCTGGAGACCCCTCCGGCCGCATCCGCTCCTCGAGCACCCCGTCCCTGGTGCATCCACAGGGCAGCGACAGCGAGCAGAACATTTGTAACTCTTTACTATGGTGTAGTTATTCCTGGGGGGAGGGCTGTGTATATTGTGTTACACTCGGGCACGTAAAACCCTGCTGGAAGGGCACTGAGGTTGCAAAGTCGCAGGTGCGGATGTGGGGCCGGGGCAGAGCTGCCATGGGGCTGGCTTGATTTTGCTGGGTGTGCTCGTGCATAAAGCTGCTGCAGGGAGCTCGGCCAGGAGCATGTGCTCGCTACTCTGGGTTTGCTCCTGTGTGCAGGTTACGCAAGGTGTTGGTTGCAGGGGGGAGCCTTGCTGTAAAAGCATTTAATTCCACCGCTGTGGCTGTGGCTGTACTGACCCTTGTCTGAGTCTTTGGGGCAGCCACCCTCTGTGGCTGGATGAAGCACAGCTGGGAGAGGAGTAGGCTGTTAGTAAGGCTTTAGTAGAAGCAGCGACTGCTTTCTCAGCAGGTTTTGCAGCTGTTTGCTGGATACAGGGAATGGCCAGCCTGGATGCTGAGCTGAGTTGCAGGAGAACAGAGCACTCCTGACCCAAGTTCCCAGCTGGCTGATCCCACAGCCAGCTCCTCCCTGTTCTCAGTCCCTTTGGCTTCCCCGTGCTTTTGTAGCTTCCTCCACCTTCCCTTTTGTTACAGTGCATCCCTGGGAGCTGGGCAGTCTCGCTCTGTGCACTGCCAGGCTGGAGCAGGGCTGGATTTTTCCAAGGATTAAGAACTTGAAAGGATCCGCTGGTCACGCACTAATGTGGATCTTTGCTTTCCCAGAGCAGACACAGGCACTGGGCTCGCTCAGCCCCGTGCTGGGAGGCCTTTGGCAAAGAGAGGGGAGTGGGAACTGATCCGGGGTGGAGGCTGGAGCTGAACCCTGCTGGGCCCAGTTCAGAGAAGTGAACGGTGGGGAAGGGTCTGTGCTGCTCAGGGCACACCTTCCATGGCCTGGAGCATCCAGAGAGCAGGCAGGAGCAAACGTCTGTGTTAACTGCTGGTGACATGTAACTCACCCTCCCAGTTCCGGCCCTACAAGATAAGAATCTGCTGCTGCTGTGTGTTGCTGAAGCATTATAGGGGAGGCAGAGAGGAGAAACTCATTCCTGTCAGCCCAGGTACCATCACGATTCCTGGTACCATAACAATTCCCACCCCAGAATTTATCCATTTACCCTCATCCATTTATTAAAGCTCAATACTATGAAAAAAGAGAGGGTGGCACCACAAGATCACCTTGCATGGGTTTGATTGCTGGGCACCATCACATGGGGCTCCTCCAGTCAGGAGGTGTCACACCAGGCAGACCCCTATGCCAAAGGCCTGGTCCCTGAGTATTCATTGCAGCTCCCACTGGATTTTCTTAAAGCAATTCTGTTTGTTGTGTTTGCTCTCCCCGGGATGCCCAGCTTCCCCTGCCCCTGGAGGCCAAGCAGGTCCAAGCAGTGTTCCTACTGCAGTAGCTACTCCGTTAGAAGTGAATTAAATCAACGCACATCCCTGCAACCCCGGAACGTTCCCAGCTGAACACTCGACTTTGCAACTTTACCATCCCTTTTCCCTTGGGTTCTTACGTGATATTTATGTTGTTCCCATAGCTGTGTCCGTGGGTTCTCTTCCAGCTTAGACTATAGCATTGCGTTTTGTAAAGGCTCCCCACGAACGGGGAGCTGCAGCTTTCAAACCAAATTCTGTGTCAAACACTAACAGTTTGTTTACGGGGCGCGCGTGTGTGCGTGTGTGGGTTTTTTATTTCTTCATTCCTCAGCCCAACTCCTATGTCTTGGAAATAGTCCCTGGGTCTTATTAAAATATATCCTTTTTTTGTTGTTGTTGTTTAGGTTGAGTTCGGTTTTTACAGAATGCTTTAAGCAACCTGGAAAACATGTAGTTTTGTTAATTTAAATAAAATATACAATATTGTGGATTTGTTGTTGGAATTTCTCCTCATCTCAAATCTCCTCTGGCAGTAGGAAGCCATTTCCCCTTGTCCTGTCCTTCCAGACCCTCATCCAAAGTCCCTCTCCAGCTCTCCTGGAGCCCCTTTAATTATGGGAAGGGGCTCTTAAGGTCTCCCCGGAGCCTTCTCTTCTCCAGGCTGAACAACCCTGCAGGGTTTTCTCTCCTGTCCCTGCTTGCCAGCTCTGGAGCTGTCACAGCTGTGCTGTGACCTTTGTGTGTTGGCCATCACCCCACTGCAGTGTTGATTTGGGCAGCACCCTCCATCTGCTGCCATATTTCAAGGTGCTGCTGCCCACTTCTTGGAGCCTGCTCTCCCCATGTTGCCTTGCTGTCTATAATCTAGGGAAAATAAATTTTTAAAAAGTGTTGGTGTCTTCTCCCAGGGAACAAGTGACAGCACAACAGGAAACAGCCTCAGGTCGTGCCAGGGGAAGTTTAGACTGGATATTTGGGAAAATTTTTTCATGGAAAGAGTTGTCCAGCCCTGGCACAGCTGCCCAGGGCAGGGGTGAAGTTCCTATCCCTAGAGAGATTTGAAGGGTGTGTGGATGTGGCACCTGGGGACATGGGGCAGTGGTGGCCTTGGCAGTGCTGGGGGAATGACTGGACTCAGTGGTCTGAGAGGGCTTTTCCAACCTAAATAATGCCATAATTCTTTGACTTGCACTCAGGGAGTAGTGGAAAATTTGATGAAAACAGATGAAGTTGAGCATCAAGAGGCTGAAGTCCCCTTGCAGGAAGGGCTGCCCTGATAAAACAGCCCCTGAGGGAGGGCACGGGTGTGAGCTTTGGGCAGAGCCCGTGGCTCCGTTCCCGCTGCAGCCTGTGCTGGCTCCAGCCAGCCACAGGCAGTGCAGCTCTGGGACCTAAGGAGTGCCAAAAGATCGAATAAATGAGATTTCAGTGCCTGTAGCACCGCCACCCCCTCGCACACGCTCCTTTCCCGGGCGCATCCTGCCCTGGCAGGGCTCTGCTGCCACCTGCTGCCACCAGAACCCGGCTCCGGCTGGACTGAGCGATCCCTCGGCAGTGGAATGTGGGAATTGGGTGATGTCAGGGAGCCGCAATTGCCTACACGGTGCTGCTCGGGGTCCGGGCTGCCCTGGAGCTTGGTGTGCCCGGTGGCTGCGCAGGGACACAATGAGAACAGGCAGGGATGGGAAAAGCCACCTGAGCCTGTCAGCACTGGCTGGGCAGAGGC
The DNA here is from genome assembly GCA_019023105.1 of Diglossa brunneiventris. Lineage (NCBI taxonomy): Eukaryota > Metazoa > Chordata > Aves > Passeriformes > Thraupidae > Diglossa > Diglossa brunneiventris. The sequence goes on from CM032361.1 coordinate 1,240,292, forward strand.
AGCTGCCGGGGTTTAAACCCACTTCCAGCAGCCCCAAACAATTCGTTTGTTGTGGGACACTGAAAGGCGTCCCCTGTCCCACCCCAAACCCTGCAGCCCAAAGCTGTTTCTGGGATTTTGTTAGGATGGCAGTGAAGGATGGGGTGCACTGCTGGGGACAGAAGGGCAGGAGATGCAGCTGCAGGAGAGGAGCTCCAGTTCTGGTTATAATGACAGTCACCTGCTCTTGACAACAGGACAGCGCCAGAGCACTTTTTGGGGTAAAATAAGCAATGAGCAGCAACAGATTTATTTCTGGAAGGTTTTGATCTGTGGTGGGCACATGGACGTGTCACGGGTCTGCTTCCCACTTAGCACCTGACACCACACTGTGCAAGAGCTCTTAGAGTTCTTCCCTTGTCACAGCCTATTATAGGAAATCAATCCCAGCTTCAGGCTTTAGATCTGGAGGTTTAAATAAAACACCTCTTAGAAAGAACCACTGGAAAGCTTGGAAAATGGGATAACTGAGCAAAAGTGGCTAGCACAGAGAGCGAATTAGCTACTCATTCCTAGCCAGCATTTCATTGTGGCCAATAAATACCTCATAAACACCAGAAATGAAGGTTTAGAAATACCCCATAAACACCAGAAATGACGGTTTGTAAATCTGCTCTGAAAATCCCCAATAATGGTGGGATTCAGGCAGTGAATGGCTTGCAGGTTGAGCCTTGCCACAGGCAAGTCATCCTGCCTGGAGAGACAGGAACCGTAAAAGCAGATGTAAGATGAACAGGAATTTTTTTACAGCAAAAGGAAGGTGAACGGTGATCCCTGACCCCCACTAATGTTGATTAGTGGACTTTCACAGTTCTGCTTTATTCTCCTATTTTCATTATTATCATTATTAATTCAGACAGGAACTTTCAAAGCATCTCAGTACAAATGGACACCTGGTTTTAGAGAAGCCATTTCTTTTTTAAGGTCTCAGGTTTAGTTCCCCTTGCATGGGGATGGATTTGGTCCAAGTTCTATCCCAGGTATTTCGGCCTCATGTCAAGATTGAAACTCCTCTTGGGTTTTCTTTTGCGTTCAACAAAAAACTCCACAGCATTATGAAATAGATCTACTTTTTGTTGTTCTGGGATAGAAGCATGACAAGGCTGATAGAAGTGGATTTATAATAAGAGAATACCACAGCGTTAGGAATGCAACAAGGATCAGAGAAATAAGAAATGATAACCCGGAAAACCACAAATGGTTTGAGAAGAATGAGCTTGGGTAAGGACTGGGAAGTTTTCCTCCACAAGTGCAGATTTCAGCACAGTTCCTGAGTTGTTTTTATGAATTTCTTCCTCATCTTGGGAGTTCTGCCAGATGTCCTTGTGGTCCATAAATCCTGCATTCCCTGTGCCCATTATCAATGGTTCATCCTTCTTCCCAAGCTTTGTTCAACTCCCCCAGGTGTGAGAGCAGAAAAACGTGTCCAGCCCTAACCTTAACAACTCTACCAACAATTCATTTGTTTTTTAATACACGGGCATCACTTAGAGCTTGTTGGCTGCTGTTTCACAGATTCAATCTCACTTTTTGTCGATTAGGCTTGCAAGTATGCAAAGATCAAACACCAAAAAAAAAAATCCTTTCTTAAGGAAATTTTACATATCCCACATTTTGCAACGTAGGTGACCCACAAACAGAAACACTTCATAAAATGCATTGATTTCGGACCGATCCCCTCAGAGGCCGACGGCCATTTTGGGGCGTGAGGGCGGGCGGTGCCTGGGCGGGAACGCGCGGGCGGGAAGGGGCGGGAAGGGGCCGTGAGGGCAGAGCCGAGCCCGGGGCGGGAACCCATGGGCGGGAAGGGGCCGTGAGGGGAGAGCCGAGCCCGCGGCGGGAAGGGGCCGTGGGGGGAGAGCCGAGCCCGCGGCGGGCAGAGCCGAGCCGAGCCCGGGGAACCCATGGGCGGGAAGGGGCCGTGAGGGGAGAGCCGAGCCCGCGGCGGGCAGAGCCGAGCCCGGGGAACCCATGGGCGGGAAGGGGCCGTGAGGGGAGAGCCGAGCCCGCGGCGGGCAGAGCCGAGCCCGGGGAACCCATGGGCGGGAAGGGGCCGTGAGGGGAGAGCCGAGCCCGCGGCGGGCAGAGCCGAGCCCGGGGAACCCATGGGCGGGAAGGGGCCGTGAGGGGAGAGCCGAGCCCGCGGCGGGAAGGGGCCGTGAGGGGAGAGCCGAGCCCGGGGCGGCGGCCGAGAAGAGCCGGGGGTAGCTCTCCTCCCCGGCCGTGCCGGAGGTGGAACAGCGCGGACACACGGCCGCCTGCCCCTGTCAGGCACCGGTGGTGCGAGCTCCGGTGTCCCCGCCTGAGGGCGTTTGGAGAGATTGCGTTGGGGGAAATTCCTAATAAACGAGGAGAAACACGGCTTGTGATTGTGACACACAGCTACTCTTATTTCATCCGGCGGTGTGAGGGAGACAAACACAACAGTGGAATCAGAATATCGCGAGTTGGAAGGGATTACACGGAGAAGGTCCTGAGTGGACGTCGCTGGCCATAGCCCCAGGGCTCGGTGGTTTACCCGGGGAGGGCTGAGAAGCTGCTCAGGGCATCCCTGCCCCGCTTAATACCAGTGGGGACGAAAACCTGACCCGGGTTTGAAGTTTTTAAATTAAATCAGCCCTAAATTTGAGCTGGGAGATGCGCAGGGTGGATGAAAGACAGCAGAGCCCGGCAGTTCCTGGGGGTCTGCGGTGCGGGGGGCTGAGGGAGGGCGAGACTCGCCTTTGTGCGCGGAGTGAGGGAGCAGCGGAGCTCGGCTGCAGCGGCTTTAATTCAGGCGGTCGTGTTGATTATTTATTTATTTTCACGGGGCGGTTGAGTGGAAGGCTGGATTTACGAAGGCACGGAGCCTCCCCTCCCCTGCCGCGGCGGCGGCGGCGCTCCGGGCGAGGGTGGTGCCGCTTCCCGGGGGCTGGAACACGCCTTCCCGGGGGCTGAGCGCGGCTTTCCCGGGGCTGAGCACGGCTTCCCTGGGGCCGGAATACCTCTTCCCCTCGGCTGCCAGACGGTTTCAGCCCCGTTTCGCTGCTCGGTGGAGCTGATGGCTGCAGGTGAATTCTTATTCTCGTCTCGTAGCGTTAAACGTGCATGGGCTGCATGGCTGGGGTAGGGAGGAGCAGTGGTTTATTTCACGGCAAAAAGGTGGGAGTGAATTTATTAATTGCTGATTTCAATAACGCACCCTTTCCCCCTCCCTCTCCACAGCCCACCTCTGCATAGGGGTGTGTAAACTTGGTGGAACTCGGGCTTTTTGTGTGAAAACCTCTCCTCACGTCTCGGCGCAGCGAACATGCCTGAGCAGAGCAATGATTACAGGGTGGTGGTGTTCGGAGCAGCGGGGGTCGGCAAAAGCTCCCTGGTCCTGCGCTTTGTGAGGGGCACTTTCAGGGAAACCTACATCCCCACCATCGAGGATACGTACCGGCAGGTGATCAGCTGTGACAAGAGCATCTGCACTCTGCAGATCACGGACACCACGGGCAGCCATCAGTTCCCTGCCATGCAGCGGCTCTCCATATCCAAAGGGCATGCCTTCATCTTGGTGTACTCCGTCACCAGCAGGCAATCCATGGAAGATCTTCACCCCATCTTCGATGAGATCTGTCAGATCAAAGGCGACATCCAGAAAATCCCGATAATGTTGGTGGGGAACAAAAGTGACGACACGCAGAGGGAGCTGGATGCCAGCGAGGGGCAGGCGCTGGCCAGCAAGTGGAAGTGTGCCTTCATGGAGACATCAGCCAAAATGAACTACAACGTGCAGGAGCTCTTCCAGGAGCTCTTGAATCTGGAGCAGAGGAGAACTATCAGTCTCCAGGTGGATGGAAAGAAATCCAAACAGCAGAAAAAGAAAGATAAACTGCAAGGCAAATGCTCTGTAATGTGATTGCCTTTGGCTGGACTTGCTGCACGGCACAGCTGGAGCGTGGACTCCCACAGAAAATACATTTCTGCTGGAGATTTTGGAGGAATCCCTGCCTTGCAGGGTTGTTGCTTTCCTCTAAAATCCCCGCTGGGTAATTGTATGTGTTGTTTTTAAGGAGGATGGCTTCTGCATGTTTATTTTTTTAAACCAATAAATGTTCCATGTTAGCAATTACCTATGACTAGAAGTTTTTAATGTAAGAAGTTTTCCAGAGGAAAAAAACATCTCTCAGAACAAACCTCTCTATTCATGCCAGTTTTTAAATATCTCCAGCCTGTTAACTCAGAGGAAATAATCTATAATGTGTAGAGTTAAATTGTTTTCAGGAATCTATTGACCAGAGCAAATCTCTAACAAAGTGAGGCATTTGCTCTAAAAATGAACATGTGTGTGGCTCTGCGTGCCTAAATTTTTGATTGACAGACTGGCTTGCCCACCCAAGCTACAGTTTTGCATGGCAGAAGTGAAGATTTCCCGTGTGCTGTGCAGTTCCCAAGACCTGTGCCGTTCTGGGAGTGATTACATCTGTATAAAATCAGGCTTTCATTCCTGCTTTACTCCGACTTCCTCTGTTCACTGAGGCAGGAGACTGCACGCGCTCTCACTCCCAGTCCAGGAGTGATCCTTGGTGTCCTTGAGCAGGAGCTGCCTCCTGGTGAAGGTAACTGAGAGGTTCTGAGTGCCCATTGCTGCAGCAGTTGGTTATCTTCTCCTTGCCCAGCCATCACCCTGGTTGTGCTGTCTGAAGCTCCTTTTCCCAGCCTTCCTGGAATTCTATCAGATATTTTCCCTCCTCCATCCAAGTTACCCAGGGTTTAGTTGAGACCTGGGATGAGTCAGTTCAGGTAACACTGCCTGGGGAAGGAGCAGCTACACCTGGAAGCAAACCCTCTCTGATGAGAACTTTTGGCAGACTCTTGATGTGAATGAAGGGACTGGAGGGATTTAAAAGCTATTGTGGATGTGGCACTTGGGGATGTGGGTCAGTACTGAGGAACAGTTGAAGTCCATGGTCTCAGAGGGCTTTTCAAAGCTAAATAATTCCGTGGTTCTGTCTCCTATTTTGGGTGTGTTTTAGCCCAAGCAGAAGACTGTAAGACCTCGGTGTTACACCGTAGGTTTGTTTTCTACACAGCAACGTGGTCTTGACACATGAGACACAGGAGGAGAGGAATTGCTACTTTTTATAGCACTTTTCTAGTCAAGTGATTTCATTGCTGAAGGTGAACACGATATGGAACAGGAGGTGCTGGAGGCTTTCAGGCTCTTTCTGTGAAAGTATTCGTGTCGAGAATGACCTGAGGGGAGCCTGTGAGAAACATGGGGGCCTGGAGAGCCAGGATAAGGGGGAATGGCTTCCACTGCCAGAGGGCAGGGATGGATGGGATATTGGGAAGAAATTGTTCCCTGGCAAGGTGGGGAGGCCCTGGCACAGGAATTCCCACAGAAGCTGTGGCTGCTCCTGGATCCCTGGAAGTGTCCAAGGCCAGGCTGGACAGGGCTTGGAGCAGCCTGGGACAGTGGAAGGTGTCCCTTGGGAATGGGATGGGCTTTGAAGACCCTCCTAACCCAAATGAGTCTGGGTTTCAATGGAAGGTGCAACCGAATGGCTTTTTCTCCCAGACATCTTTGTTCATGTTGCAGGCTAATACACAAACCCATGACATTTTTATCCATGTGAATATATGAGATTTTAACAACTCTTGGCAGCTGATGCTCCCTTGTCCCCTGTGCTGTCCCTGAGCAGCTTTTCCAGTCTCCTTAGGCTGTCCCTACACGCTCATGGGGTCAGATGGCTCCATGTGTGCCAGAGGAGTTTGCCCCTTTCATCCGAAGCCCTCACACCATTTGATTCAGCAGAAAAATGTATCACTTATGAGATTTCAGAAGCCCATCTTCTGCAGGAGGGTTTGGAGCTGTCCAAAAGGTAATGCTCACTTGCCAAAGTCAGCCCAAAAGCTCTGCTCCTGATTTTCCTTATTGGAGAAAGGACCCCCAGGCTCCCAGTGCTGGACCTGTGGTGCTGGCTGGTGTTGTCCCCTGTGTGTGACCTCTCCTGGGGGTGGCCAGGGGGGTGTGGGAGCAGCTCTGATAGCTTTGCTTGGACATAACTCTTTTTCTCCTTCTGTTCTCTCACGTCCAAGCAGTTACACAAAGCTCCTCGTGGGTTGTTTGGTTGTTATTACAAAAACTATTTCAGTTCCACTGCAGCCTTTGAAACCCCTCGAAGAAGTTTTCTGTCTAAGCCTTTTTAAAATGTCAGGAGACCTAATAATGTCTCTACAACTCCCACTGCTTTCATGGAGATGCCTGTGCAAAGGATCTGCAATTACTCACACAGCCAGGATGTTCTGGAATGTGTCATTAGCACTGCTGTGTGTTCCCTGTGCGGGGTGTGGAGGTCTCCGAGGGCTGGGATCTGTCAGAGCAACAATCCATTGGAACAAAACAGGCTCAGGCATTCCTGCACCCGGGAGAATCCCTGAGGAGCTGGGAAGGGGCTGCAGAATCCCTGAGGAGCTGGGAAGGGGCTGCAGAATCCCTGAGGGAGCTGGGAAGGGGCTGCAGAATCCCTGAGGGAGCTGGGAAGGGGCTGCAGAATCCCTGAGGGAGCTGGGAAGGGGCTGCAGAATCCCTGAGGAGCTGGGAAGGGGCTGCAGAGTCCCTGAGGGAGCTGGGAAGGGGCTGCAGAATCCCTGAGGGAGCTGGGAAGGGGCTGGAGAATCCCTGAGGGAGCTGGGAAGGGGCTGCAGAATCCCTGAGGAGCTGGGAAGGGGCTGCAGAATCCCTGAGGGAGCTGGGAAGGGGCTGGAGAATCCCTGAGGAGCTGGGAAGGGGCTGCAGAATCCCTGAGGAGCTGGGAAGGGGCTCAGCCTGGAGCAAAGGAGGCTCAGGGGGCCCTTGTGGCTCTGCACAGCCCCTGCCAGGAGGGCACAGCCGGGGGGGTCGGGCTCTGCTCCAGGGAACAGGGACAGGAGCAGAGGGAACGGCCCCAGGCTGGGCCAGGGCAGCTCAGGTTGGATATTGGGAATATTCCTTCCTGGAAGGGCTGCCCAGCCCTGGCACAGCTGCCCAGGAGTGCCCATCCCTGGAGGGGTTTAAAATCCCAGTGGATGTGGCACCTGGGGACATGGGGCAGGGGTGGCCTTGGAAGTGCTGTGGGAATGATTCAACTGGATCATCTAGGTGGACTTTTCCAACCTAAACAACTCCATGATTCGAAGCTTCCCTTGGTTGCCATGAGACCAAGACTGTGTGGCAATGGAGATGCTGGGGTGCTCCTGGGGGTGTCCCAGTTTAGAAACCCAAACCAGCTGGGGAACAAGGGACACCTGCTGTGTCTGCCTTTCCTGGTCTGTAAATAATCTATGTCTTGCGTGTGCAGCTCAATTGTACTGTAAATTAAAACTGTATTAATAAATAAATTACGTAATTGGCTGTTTCCATATGAACTGAACTAACCTGGCTTGCGTGTGTGCAGTCTATCGCTCTTATAGGAAGGGAAATTCATTTCATGCTGTGTTTTGGAGTGAAGGTATATATTGGATTGGAAGGATTGAGTAAGTGCAGGTTAGAAAAGAAACAGACCTGTAGTTTTCCAGTTGATCTTTTGATGAAGGACATTCAGGTGAAGCCATCTGTCAGCAATGAAGAAGCAGCTCTGCTGTCTCATGGAGCTGCTCTGGCCTTACCTGCTGTTTCCAGCAGTGCTTTTCCAGGAGCTGGTGACAACGTTTGTTTTATGGAGCTGTTTATGTATCCTGTAAACCTTTCAGCTTGGAGACATGCCCTGACACATTGTCTGTGCCTGGAGAGCTGGATGGGAACTCACTTGTTGCAGTGTGATGCAATAATTTTCAAGTTGGTTGTTTTATTCCCTTCTTCATTTTGTTCTACCCTAGAACTCTGGTTTTCTGGAAGGCTCTTCATGAGGTCAGATGTGGTGAGACAAGGTCACAGAAGATGCTGACACAACTTGTTGAGTTGCTTTTATAGTGTCTTCTCGGGATCACGAGTTGAACACTCTGAAAATTCCCTCTGGGATATCCTAAAGGAATCCCCAGACCTGCTGCTGCCTGGGTGGCTGGTGAAGGCTGGGACTGTGAGGGCAGAGAGTGACTTTGACCTGAACCACAGAATCATGGAATCATTGAGGCTGGAAAAGCTCTCATGAAGTCCAATCTGTGTCCAATCCTCCCCTTGTCACCCAGTCCAGAGCACTGAGTGTCCCCTTCCTTGGATGGAGACTCCACCACCTCCCTGGGCAGCCCATTGCAATGTCCACCCTTTCCATGAAGAAATCCTTTTCCTCTCTGGGATGCTGAATTTCAAGCATCTCTCAGTCAGTACTCTTTATTTCCATACAACATTCGTTGACAGGCCTGAGGCAGTTCCCTTCCCGAGTTCGACGAACAAAATCAGTGTCAGGAGAAAACACTGGGGAGGAGAATCACGAACAGCTCTTCTTGCGAGAGAAAAATGTGAGCAGTAGCTGGAGTGTCCACCCACACATGTATTTTAAAAACAAGCAGACAGAATATTGCCGTATTCCAATTCCTCTTCCCAGAGCAAAGCAGGCTCATGATTAATGGAACAAACAGCTCGGAATAATAAGCAATATTGCTTTATATGCAGGGTCCGTAGCCACGAGGTACCCGGCACACTCCAGAAGAGTAAAAGCTCGTCTTAATCATTGCCTGCCTCCTCTGCAGTGTCTGTGCCGTAAATAAGGGACATCAAAAGCTTTGGAGAGCTAATGAAAATGCTAAAGAGGCTCCAGACCAACGGCAGCCTCCTGCTTAATGGTGCTGCTGCGTGCCAGGCTAGACCTGCCACCCCTAATTGTTTCCTTTTTTCCCACTTTGGGGAAAAACGATGACATAAAATCCTGTTAGATGGGAGTAGATTTAATAATGCAAAAAGGATGGAGGAGCAGAGGAAGGAGGGGAGCCCAGCATTGCCGTGGCTCAGCTGGGTTTGTTCACAGTCCCGTGGTGGTGGAGCCGACCCTCCCTGGCACAGCTGGGCACTGGAACAGGGTCTGGCTTGGGTGGCTGCCTCTGTCCCATCTGCTGCTCTTTGTCCTCATCACACTTCCAGCAGGTCTGAACATTAGAGAGAAAGGAATGATTGTGTTTTTTTCCCAGATTAGCACAGAACCAGAGTCTTCCAACCCAACCATCCCAACTGCTCCTCCTGGTGCCCTCAGTCCCTATCCGGGTGGGAAGGGGGGTGTGGGGTCCCACCAGAGCCCATCTCCTCTTGGCAGCCTGTGTTGAGAACTTGCTCCAAGCCTTGAGCAGAGGGTAAATGCAGCTGATCTGCTGTGGGAGGGGCTTTTCGCAAGAGAGATTGGACTTAAACTGAAGAAGAGCAGGTTTAGATTGGATATTGGGAAGGAAATTCTTCTCTTTCAGGGTGGTGAGATGCTGCCACAGGTTGCCCAGAGAAGCTGTGGCTTCTCTGGATCCCTGGAAGTGATGGGCCAGGTTGGATGGGGCTTGGAGCAGCCTGGGATAGGGGAAGGTGTCCCTGCCAGTGATATCTCCTCCAGCTAAAGGGACATGGTTTTCTTCCACCTGGATATAGGTCTCCACAGGTACCTCCTCCAAAGCAGGCAGAGCACTGCTCCGACGCCTCTGACATGGAGAGCAGCAGGGAGCTTTCCTTTCATAGCTCAGTGATGCATTTGTGCCTTTCAGACTAAAAATATCTAAGGATGGAGATACGAAAACTCTTCTCTCCTACGTTACGGTTCTCCTTTGTTCCTACATGTTTTCCTCCAAGCCCTGCATCCCATTATCTGCCTCAGGCTGCCCGTGGGTGAAGGATGAGCAGCTCACACCCAACCAGTGAAAATCCCTCCTTGGAGGGAAAAACCCATCCATCACATGGAGTCCTTGGATCAAGACCAAGGTCTCATCTGGATTGGGAGTGAGGAAAAGGCTTCTTCTGCCAGAGCTGGCTGCCCACATCCTGCTGCCCACATCCTCCTGACTGCTTGGAGCATCCCTCGAGCAGGGATGGAGCAGATCCCAGCCTGCACCCACGTCCAGCCCTGTACGGGTCCATATGGACCTGCTGGGATTGGTGTGGAGGTGGGAGAACAATGGGATGTACTCCTTGTGCCCCTGAGGAAGAGCTCACCTGAGCTGCAGCACACAGGTCTGTCCCTGGGTTGTCCTGATTTCAACAACATGAAGTCCAAAAATAGGGAAGAAAATTAATAAATAAGAGAATGTTCATGCTCAGATTGTTTTAGCTATTTCTGCTGTCACATGCTTTACCAGCTGGCCAAGCTGGAGCTAGGGGAGAGTGGCTGGTTTTGTGATTATCTGGAAAGATGAGCCAGAAAATGGCTGAAAAATGGGAAATATTTGTATGAAACGTAAGAAATTACTCATTCCCACGGGCGTAATTCCAGACATTGATTCATTTCATCAATTTTAGTGGAAAAATAAGTCTTTACGTCCAAGAAAGAGGATGCTGAAGGGTGGCTGGTGTTTGCCATGTGGAACACGAGGATATCTGGTGTTTAATCATTTTTGTTGCAATAATGATTGCTCCAAACAGCCTTAGCAAGGTTCTGCCTGGGGGTGTCCAGTGTGGACACCCAAAAAGGGACAGTTTATCACACGTCCTTTTGGACAGCCTTTTCCAGGGAAGGCTGGGTCCAGCAGCCCAGGGATGGGGATTTAAGGGGTTCCTTTGTGGAAGGAACACATGATAAATAATAAGGGAAAATAAGCATTGGGTGGGTTCAGACCATATTCCTGGGGGCTGGTTCTTTGGGACAAGGGTGGGGAAAGCCAGGGGAGCCTGGGCTGCTGTTCCTTCTCCATGGCACTGGAGGGAGGGAGGGAACGGCAGCGTTTGATGCGGCAGGGATGGGGATGGGAGAGCAGGAGCTGCTCCTGGCCAGGCTCACGGGGACAGGCTGTGGCCCTGCAGAGAGCAGCCATGAGGGATGGCTGCCCTGGCAATCCCATCGCGCCGTCTCCTGCACCTCCGCTGCTCCCACGCGGAATTCGATTACTCTGCTGCTCCAGGAAAGCCTTCCTTGGCTGCTGGCTGTGCGCAGCTGCCTGCTCTGTTTGTGAGGTCCCTTTCCGCCTCTGCCACTCCGGACTCCGTGCCCAGGGATAATCCCAGGGTTGTGGGAGCACCCCCTTCCTGAAAGGCAGGACAGTGACCCCCACCCCACACCAGCCTCTAACCAGGAGCCAGCCCCTGCCTGCTCCCAGCTAATTTCAGGATCATTTTTCTCTGCATTTCTGGTTAAATACAAGCTCAGTGAAGCCACCAAGTCAAAATTCCCATTCTGCAAAGATCTCAGGAAAACCGAGTCAACGTTCCTGTTCTGCACAGATCCTGGGGAAAAATCACTGATTTTGAGGGGGTTTTGAGGGGGAACATGGTATAATCTTGATTATTTTGTCCAAGAATTAAGGTTTTCTGCTCTGCCTGCTCCTGCCAGGATCTTTGGGACCAGGAGCAGTGTGGCTCATTTTCTCCAGCATCAGATTTCCATGATCCATCTGGGAAAGCCCCCTGAGCTCATTCATTGAATCCCCCACCTCCCTGGAAGGGGATATGAGGTGGGAAGGAGCAGCCCTGTCAAACAGGCAGAAGAAATCTGGCTTTGCTTTCTCTGGCCAAAGTGCACCCTGAGAGCAGAGCTGCTGCAAACCCTCCCAGGCTGAGCACTGCAGGCAGCCCTTGGCTGAACTCTGAACCTCGTTGTGCAGGAAATAACGAGAGTTCACAGAGGTAAATGCTGGTGGGGACAGGATTCCACCCTGGATACTGCTCCAGGTCCCTCCCAATATCTCACCTCAGACTGCCTTGGGATGGGAGGGATCTCAAAGCCCACCCAGTGCCACCCCTGCCATGGCAGGGACACCTCCCAGTGTCCCAGGTGCTCCCAGCCCTGTCCAGCCTGGCCTTGGACATTCCAGGGATCCAGGAGTAGCAACAGCTGCTCTGGGAATCCTGTGCCAGGGCCTCATAGGGAACAATTCCTTCCCAATATCTAAGAGTGAGTGCTCTGATCTAGGCTACTACCACACGCTAATAACAATAATAAACATTTACATAAATATTTGTGCTTGTAGGAGAAAGGGAAACCCGAGCTTGTATCACCGAAGAGCTCAGTCCTGCCTTCAGACAGAGACGAGACATCCACTGGGCGTCTGGGAGGGAGGAAAAGGGAGGAAAAACAAGAGATCCCCTCTTGCTGAGCCTTTATCCCGCCCCCCGGTGGAAAGGAAAATAAATGTTTAATAGAGGAAATACAAAGTTCAAACCAGCGTGCCCTCCCAGCGTGTCCGCTGCACGTCCCAGTGTTCCCAGTACGCACAGTCCAAGCCCCAGTGCAAGCAGTGTGTGCCCAGTTCATGGCCAGGGTGCCCTCCCAGCGTGTGCCCCGGGGAAAACTGGCCAGAGTGGGACAGGAGCCCCAGCAAAGCTCCTGGGAATCCCTGACAAGCTCCAGGGAATCCCTGACAAGCTCCAGGGAAGCCCGACGAGCTCCTGCTCGGGTCAGGGGCTGCTCGCCCGGGAGTGCTGCGCTGTGAGCCCACAGGTAGTTCATTAACGCTGGCTAATTAGGCTCTCGGTTAGGGCGGAATGGTGGGAAGCTGCTGCTTTAGCCCACGAGAGGGCAACGCTTGCCTGGCTGGTGGCCACACTCGGGAAAATCGGATTCCTGTGTTTTTAACTAGGAATCGAAGGAGGAATTCCTTCTCTTCTTACAGTCTTCCTGAAGGTTTTGTTTGGGTTTTTTTTTTTTTCATCGGGGCATAATGCAGGACAAGGTCCTCCTGTGCATCCCTGCGCTCCCAGCCGGAATGGCAATCGAGAGGAGCCGGGCAGGCTGGTGATCCCATCTCCTCTCCCATAAAAGCTGCTCTGGAGACAGGCTGGAGCCGGGGCAGCCTGGCAGTGCCAGGGACAGCAGCAACGGGCAAAACCATGGAAAAGGGCGAGGAGAGAGAGGTTTTCCTGGTGCTCTCAGGGCAGGGATGCTCCGTGGGGACACGCTCTGCGCGGGGATGGGGATGAGCACAGCATTTTCCCCAGTTTTCCTGGAATTTTGTAGAATGCCAGACTAGGAGGGAGCCTTAAAGCTCGGCCCATTCCATGGCAGGGACACCTTCCACTATCCCAGGGTGCTCCAATCCCTGTCCAAGCTGGCCTTAAACACTTCCAAGGATGGGGCAGCCACATTTTCCCTGGACAATCCGGCCTCCCCACCCTCATTTTCCAGCCCTTCTCCCTCCTGCAGCTCCCAGGCAGGAACCCGCATTCAAATTTCAACCCACACCCTCCCCTGCCTCTGGAGACAAATGAATTCCCAGGATCAAAGCCCCACAAGCACAGGCACGCCGGGCTCGTCCGGGCAGCAGACGAGCCTTTGCAAATACCACATCTGCCCCTCCCTGACTCCCAAAATTCCCAAACCCTCCATCCCGCCAGAACCCCCGGGAGAACGCAGTGACCCCGCCCACCATTCTCCTGGCCCCGCCCATCCCCGCGTGGCCCCGCCCCGCCCCGTTCGGGGCGGGGCGGGGCCACGCGGGGATGGGCGGGGCCGATGGGAATGGAGGCGGGGCTCGGCTCGGTGGGCGTGGCCTCCGCTCCCGCTCCGGTCGCCCGTGGAGACACCGGGAGCGGCGCTCGGTGAGTACCGGGATCGCGGGATCGGGGGGCAGGGGGGTTCCCACCGGGAACAGCGAGCTCCGCCGCCCGGGACAGCCCGCCCGGCACCGCGGGGACAGCGGGAAGCGCCGGCCCGGCCCCTGCGGTCGCCGGGCCTGGCGGGGCGGGCCGGGCCCGAGCGGTGCCTGGCGGCTTTTGGGGTCGGTCTGGAGTTGTTTTGTGGGGTTTTTAACCGATTCTTGGTTGTGCTGAGGGGGGTTCCCGGCGGGAGGCAGCGCGCGGGTGTGGTGTGGTTCAACAAGTGGCACGGGAATGAGGGAATATCTGCTTAATTGTGTAAAAAACTGTGTGCTTAATTGGGCAAAAATAATCCTAAAACAGGCAAATTTTTTTCTTCCTTTCTTTCTCCTTCCCGCCTCCTTCTCTCCAGACCTTCCCCGTGGCACCGATGGACGCTCAGAGCTGGCGGCTCCAGCTCCACGGGGGCCACGGCAGCTTTCAGCTAAATCCTTTAAATTTCCCCAGTTTTAGCATTCCCAGCCGTCAGGCCATGGGTTTTCCTTGGAATCGCGGAGCTGTGCCTGACGGAGGAGGTTTCCCACGTGCGGGGAGTTGTGGGCTGAGTGTGGGAAGGAGGTTAATTAGTGGGAAGCGTCATTATTCCAGGAGGTTTCGTGTTGATACTGAGATTACACACCCTGTTGCAGTAATAGGTTTGCTCGGAATCATGGAATTGCAGAACATCCTGAGCTGGAAGGGACCCACACGGATCATCGAGCCCAACTCCTGGAAGTTTTTCGTTCCTTTAGTAACTTTAAGATTGAGATTCTCTATTGCAAGCTCGAATTCTTTACTTTTTTGGGAGTGAGGGGGAAAGAGGGTTTCGAGTGTATATTGTGATTTTAGCCTGGTGTTTTAAGGAGGGAGCCGGAGCTGTGTCAGGAGGGTTTAGGTTGGATTTTGGGAAAGGTTCTTCCCGCAGGGGGTGGTGGGCACTGCCCAGATCCCCTGGGAATGCCAGGGCTCAGTGTGACATTTTGGGGTCGTTCTGTGCAGGGCCAGGAGCTGGACTTGATGATCCTCGTGGGTCCCCTCCAGCTCAGGATATTCCGTGGTTCTGTGACTTAATGAGTGTGGCACATCAAATGGAATTCCCCGCAGTTTGCCAGGCAATTATCCGGGGTTTTAATTGGCTCGGAACCCCCAGGATCAGGGACACTTTTACTTGTGTGTGTTTGTCCGGGGTGTGAATTGGTTCAGAAATTCTGGATTGGCACAGTGCTGGGAGTACAGGGTGGGTAGTGGACGCTGGCAGGATTTTGTGCTGCTCGGTGCCACCAAATGAGCTTGAGGGATTAGTGTGGAGTTAGTGACTCCTCAGTCCTGTATTCCATCCTGGCTGGGATGCACCACAGCAGCTGGGATCTCTCTAATCAAGGAGCAATCAAGTCCAGCGAGGAACAGTGATGCTCTGATGCTGAGGGCGAGCTCCTTCCATAATCACCCAGCTGGTGGGGGATTTTTCCTTGAAAGATGAAATTCTCCTCTTGCCCTGGAGGAGTTTCTTGGGCTCCCAGGCAGCAGAACAACTGATCTCTCATGTCTTGCTGGTGTTAAATTATTGAGTTGTACTGTAGGTTTTAGATGTTGTTTTTTTTTTTTAATTTCAAATATAATCTGATAACTTTTTTAAGTACTGAAAGTTCTTAAGGTTTTAGGTTCTGTTGCTAAAAAGACTCGGAATATTTGAACCAGATTCGTTGGAGCTCTCTGTAGCAGGGCCTGGGGTGACACAGTAGAATTATGGAATCCCAAATGGTTTGGGTTGGAAGGGACCTCAAATCCCACCCAGTGCCACCCCTGCCATGGCAGGGACACCTCCCACTGTCCCAGGCTGCTCCAGCCTGGCCTTGGGCACTGCCAGGGATCCAGGGGCAGCCACAGCTGCTCTGGGAATTCCATCCCAGGGCCTTCCCACCCTGCCAGGAACAATTCCTAATTCCCAATCTCCCGTCCATCCCTGCCCTCTGGCAGTGGGAGCCATTCATTCCCTGTGTCCTGTCCCTCCCTGCCTGTTTAAAAAATCCCTCTCCCTCCTTTTCCTGTGGCTCCACCATCCCTGCAAGAGCTGCTGGGAGATGCTGAACGCGACATTCTGTGGGGTGGGGAGGTGCTGCTTCCCTGGCCACAGCTCCCCAGACCCCAGTGTGTCCCTCTGTGGCCGTGCTGTGTTGTGAAAGCAGATCCACATTGCTGCAGAGATCCGTGCTCAGCCCCATACACGCTCAGCCTTTGCCTTTGTCCCCTTTGCCGGAGCAGAGATCGCCGCAGGGGCGGAGGGAAGCGTTCCCAAAGGTTTGCAGTTGTCAGGGGAAGCGCAGCACAGCCCTGGCCGGGGCTCAGAGCGGGATTCCTGGGAGGACTGGTTTGCTGCAACTCCATCTGAGCTTACACAAACTCTGGGAAAGGGGAAAGGCTGCTGTGTCCTGGCACAGAAATACCCCTGAGCAGGGCAGGACTTGGAGTGAAACTCCATGAATTGGGATGGAACGCCCCCAGTTCCTGAAAGTCATCGTGGACTCCGTTTTTCTTGGGAAATGGGAGCTGCAGATGTGCGGTGACTCTTGGGATTGCTGCTCTGCTGGAGTTGTGCAGCTGTTTGGTGAATTTTGCACTGTTACACAGTTGGGGCTTGTTTTTCCAAACCTCCGAGCTCCCCCTGCACTCCGTGTTGGGAGCTCTCGGTCCCACATCATTTCTGCTCTCAGGAGTCATCTGGGGCGAGTTTGGAACGGTGAGACTGCACTGGTGACATGAAAAAAAGAAAGAAAGTTGAAAAAAAAGCAGAAAGTTTCCTTTCTATGTTTTGCAAGGATTGATGAGAAAGAGCAGAGGCCGTGACAGAAGTGCTCAGGGTGACTGGGGTGTGCTGGGATTCCCCATGGGATTTTAGGGAGGGAGGTAGAAGCAGGAGGGTGGGGGGAGCAGTGGGGGTACCCACGGGAGGTGGGATGTGGTGGGGGTCCATCCAGCCCCTGGGGAGACACGTGGCTCTGGGGACCCAGCATTCCCAGGGGATCCAGCATTCCTGACTTGGGAGCTGCTGAGCCCCTTCCAGCCAGGTGTCCCTCGGGAGGAGAGGATCCACTCCTGGGCCTTGTGGTGACACCCCTGCAGAGCTGCCTCCAGCTCTGCGGCCCCCAGGAGAGGAAGGACCTGGAGCAGTTGGAGGGAATCCAGAGGAGGCACCAGGATGGTCCCAGGGATGGAGCAGCTCTGCTGGGAGGAAAGGCTGGGACAGCTGGGAATGTTCACCTGGAGAGGAGAAGCTTTGGGGTGACCTCAGTGCGGCCTGGAGGAGCTGCAGGAAAGATGGACAGGGACTTTGGACAGGGATGGAGGGACAGGACACAGGGAATGGCTGCCAGAGGATAGGGGCACGTGGGATGTTGGGAAGGAATTCCTCCCTGGCAGGGTGGGCAGGCCCTGGCACAGGGTGCCCAGAGCAGCTGTGGCTGCCCCTGGATCCCTGGCAGTGCCCAAGGCCAGGCTGGACACTGGGGCTGGAGCACCTGGGACAGTGGGAGGGGTCCCTGCCGTGGCAGGGAAACAGAACAAGATCTTTAAGGTCCCTTCCTACCCCAACCATTTGGGATTCTATGGAAGCTGGGGCCTGAGGTTCAGTGTGCCCCAAATCCCAGCTCCCTGGGAGCCCCAGGCAGTGTGGCTGGGGCTGGATCTCAGCTTTGGGATGTTCCTGGACACCAGCAGCTGAGTATTTTTAGTTGTGTTCCTTTGAATATTTGGTAAAACAGGCAATGTGTTTATATTCAGCTTCCTGTGTCCGTATCAGCGTCTTGGCATGTGCTGGAGTTCCAGGGGGAGGAGGGAAAGGGAAGAAAGTGTGTTGTGAGGGTTATTTGTGCTGCAGCAGCTGAGGCTGCTGGGATCAGCTCCTTGTTTAAACACTGGGCTCAGCTCAGGCTGAGCCAGCCTTGCTTCCCCTTTGTCTTCCCACCCCTTCTCCCGAGGCTTTGCAGTCCTGCTGTGCAGGGACAGGTGAGGTTTTGGCAGCTTTGCTGTGGATGTGTGATCCTGTCCTTCCTGCCCTGCTCTGACCGGCCTTGCCTGTGCAGGGGCTGTTCTCCAGCCTGGCTCTGGGGTGTTTGGAGGTGGAAAAGCCCCTCTCAGTCCTGCTGGGAAGGGAGCAGCCTGCATTCCCAGCCTGCATTCCCAGCCTGCATTCCCAGGCTGCTGCCCTGATCCAGCTGCTCTGTGCCATCACCTCTTTGCTCTCCAGAGCCATTCCCTGTGCAGAGCCACTGGGAGCTCACAGGGGAGGTTTTGTCTGGTGTTCCCATCTAAAGGAGGGTTTTCCTTGTGCCCAACCCCCCCCAGAGCACATAACCAGGAGGTTTCTTGCTGCTGTAAGCTGAGGAGGGAAAATTCTCCCTCCCAGTTTCCAGCAGAATGCCAAGGGGATGTCCTGGGACCCAGCCCTTGCTGCCTGAACCAGGGAAACACTGGGACTCGTGATTACCATAGAAAGGGAAAATAGGGCAGGTTTGGATGAGATATTAGGGATAAACTCCTCCCTGTGAGGGTGCCCAGAGCAGCTGGGGCTGCCCCTGCATCCCTGGCAGTGCCCAAGGCCGGGCTGGGCATTGGGGCTGGAGCAGCCTGGGACAGGGGGAGGTGTCCCTGCCATGGCAGGGGTTTGGGATGAGGTGAGCTTTGAGCTCCCTCCCAGCCCAAACCAGTCTCTCATTCTGTGGTTGCTGTGAATAATTTTGAGCAGATCCCAAATTACATTTTCAGCTCTGTTTGTAGCTTCAAGCCCCCTCCCAAGGTCAGGGTTTTTGATCTAAGCTTGGAGCTGGGATAAGCAGAAAGTGTCCCTGACTTCTGTGGGACAGGGACCTTCCTTTTCCCAGCTGAATCTGGTTCATGTTGCTGTGGAACTTGCCAGGGATTCCTCCTGCAAAGCAGGGATGCTCCAGCTGAAGCTGGAACTCCTGCAGAGCAGGAGGAGCTGGCTGGTGCTGCCAGCCTTGGCCAGAGGGACTGGGACCCATCCGGCTGTGGAATTTCCTCAGCCCACGTGCCCTTCCCTGATTTATTCCTTCCCCAGCAGGGCCTGGCCTCTGAGTGGAGGCTTTTGCAGGGGGTGCATTACTCCAGCCTCAAACTATGCCAGCAATGCTGGCTTTGTGGGTTTTTATGAGTGGCTTGATAGGAGCTTTGATTAGGCAGGAGCAGCAGTGTGGCTCTGGGCTGGAAGGCAGCCCCAGGAGCTGGAATCACTGCTCAGGTGAATTAGAGATGGGCTTGGGCTGGTGCATCCCTGAAGGCCTCTCCCATCCCAAACCATTCAGGTGCTCCCTGGTTGTTGTGGCTGTGTTTGCATCCCCCTCAGGATGCACAAGAAAAGTTCTTAAAATCGATGAGAAAGGGCAGAGGCCATGACAGAGTTCCTCAGGGGTGTGCTGGGATTCTCCATGGGATTTTAGGGAGGGAGGTAGAAGCAGGAGGGTGGGGGGAGCAGTGGGGGTACCCACGGGAGGTGGGATGTGGTGGGGGTCCATCCAGCCCCTGGGGAGACACGTGGCTCTGGGGATCCAGCATTCCCAGGGGATCCAGCATTCCTTGTAGCAGCCCTTAGATGTGCTTGGGCTGGCTGATCCCTGAAGGTCTCTCCCAACCCAAACCATTCCGGGTGCTCCCTGGTTGTTGTGGCTGTGTTTCCATCCCCCTCAGGATGCACAAGCCAATTTTAAAATTCTTCTTATTTTTCCCTGGCAGTGTGCAGAGGGTGTGAGCAGGTTGGGATGTTGCACAGATAAGCAGAGGAGCTGCTTTTCCATTCCAGCTTTGATTTTGTGCAGCAGTCACACGTCCCTGGAGGAGGTTACGTGTCACATTTATTTATTTTGGTTTCCTTGCTGGATGTGGACAGGACAAGCCTGGCACAGGGACAAGGACTGTGGCAAGGCAGACTGTCCTTAACACAATTTATTTTCCTCCTCCACACAGTGATTTGAGCAGCACTTGTTAAAAGTGTGATCCCGTTTCCAGCACGGGAAGTGGGGTGTGATTGTAATGGGAATACTGCCCGTGCTGCCTGCAGGAATCTGAAATGCAGGGAATTCCCAGAACTTTGGGCTTGTAAGCTAAAGCTTAGAATTAAACCCAGGATTTGATCTGAGACCTTGGGAAAGGCTCCCAAACTGAAGTGCCAGAAGTGAGAATGTGGATTTATAGTAAAGCAGAGACACGTTAAGCTAAACACAGAAAAGTTTAGAGTTTTAGAGTTTAAAATATGGAAAAAATAAAAGTAGTTACAGAAGTAAACAAAGAGTTTAGAATGCAGCACTGTAGGTTTGTGTGTCATAACATGATTGGCTAAAAGAGCTTACACGGTAGCATGAGTCCATAAAATGAAATATTTAAAAATTGAGTCAAAAACAGAAATATCCTTGTTGACAGTGTTTTATTAGTCAATAACTCCTTAAAAAGTCTTATAGCTAAGGGTCTTGAGACCTTCTAAACCATGTTGTAATGATAAGAGCCAAATTCTCCCTTCCTGCCTTTGCAGGAGACAAGAAAAGCAAACCACGTCATCAAAAACAATCCAAAAGTCCCGTCTCTAATTCCTCCCAAAATTCCCCAACGTAAATGACCCCAGCTGCCTGCCTCGCTCAGGGCTGTCCCTGGGGAATTTCAGGTGGGTTTGTGCCTCCTCCTTCCCTGGCAATGAGGGCAGGGGATGGCTGTGGTGGGCACAGAGCAGCCCCAGGGCTGGGTGCCAGGGCTGCAGCAGGCTGGCAGTGCGGGCTGGATCCATCCCAAAGGCTGAAATCCCGGATCTGGCCGTGCCCTGGCCGTGCCCTGGCTGTGCCAGCTCAGGAAGTGCCTCTGGTCCCAGTTCCACGCTGGGAACCTGCGCTGGGCGTCCCAGGGGAGGGTGCCACGGGCATTGCCAGCCCCTGGTGGATTGGGAGCTGCTGGAAGCTGGCCCACAGCTGGGTGTGACTGCAGGGATTGTGCAGCAGCACAGCACAGCCAGCAGAGTGAAGGGAAGGGTGATTTGACTTGTAAATCCCTCCCTGCTCCGGCTCTCACAGAATTCCCATCGCCTGATGGGTCCCATCACCCTCAGGGGGCTGGGGGTGCTCACCTGGAGAGGAGAAGGATCCAGGCAGAGCTCAGAGCCCCTGGCAGGGCCTGAAGGGGCTCCAGGATGTGAGGGCTGATAGAATTCCAGGTTTCTCTGTGGGTGTGCAAGGCCTCCACAGGGAATGTGAGCTCTCAGATTTGTTTGGGCAGTGATTTACACCCAGCTGTGAGGACACATCACTGCAGGCTGACAGCTCCGAGTCTCCAGGGTCAAAGGAATCCTGGAATGGTTGGAAGGGACCTTAAATCCCATCCAGTCCCACCCCCTGCCTTGGGAAGGGACACCTTCCACTATCCCAGGCTGCTCCAAGTTTGAGGTGGGTTTTCCAATCTCAAAATATTGTTTTTCTGATTAGCATTGAGCCACAAGTGCCAACCCCCCTCAGCTTTGGCTTCCTTGAACAGTGAAATCTTTATAACTTTTATTTTATTCTTGTTTCAGGATCATTACACCGATAAAATCAAGGCAAGCTGGACAGGGAGCAAGTCTGCCTATGTAGGTGAGTTTCCAGTCCACTCTGGTTCTTTCATTTCATGCAAAATACAAAGCAGCATGACAGGTCCCAAACCCTGGTGATTTAATTTTATTCTGGAGCAGAACAACTATAAAGTCCTTGGCAGGACTGCTGACACTTTTCACCTCATTATTTTAACTGCCTGACTGCTTTTAGGTTGGATTCAGGGGGCAGAAAAACCTGCTTTTCCCACAGAAATTAAGCTTTTCCTTGTTTATTCCCCTGATTAGGAAGGACCAGCCTGCAAATCTTCATCATTTCTGTCTTTGCTGTGCTACATGTGTTTTTTTTTTGACCATCAAAAAATGCAAATTATTCTATATTCCCCCCATCCTTAAAAATAGGCACCTGGATAAATTCCTGCAGCCAAGGAGGTGGTGAAATCCTCCCCACCTTCCCAGTTCCTGGAGCTGAGCCCCGTGGGGCTCTCCCCAGAGTCATCCCAGGCTTTATCTGTGCCAGACAAAGAATCTGCTGAAGGTCACAGAACCTGGGGCCAGGCTGGAGCTGCCAGCACAGCCCTCTCCTGCTTTGCAGCCTGATTTTCATGCAGCTGAAAGTCTCTTTGCAAATGTCTCTTTGGAGTTTTTCCTCCTTTCCCTGTGGGGAGGAACAGGCACCTTCTGTGGAGAGGCTGCCCTGCAGTTCATTGCCTTTTCCAGTGTCTCTAAAATAACACTGCTCAGATGTTTTTCAAAGTAACCTTGATCTAAAAGTCGCTTTTCGTGTGTGCTAAAGGTACAAAAAGTGAAGTCAGGAGAAATGCAGAGGAAAGCAAAAGCAGGTTTTTCCACTGCTCCTCTCCCAGAATGTGCACTGGGTTTGACAGAATCCCACAGTGGGGGCTGCCTTTGAAAATCAATGGGAGCTGCAGCCCAGTTTGATCAGCAGGATGGTGCTGGAATAACTTAGGAAGGGGAGGCTATGGAGGAGCACAGCCTTAATTAAACACCCAGAACACCAAGTCCAATTGAAGATCTTGGGAGTTGTCTGTTTCCTTTCATTTCACATCATTAAGGGTTTTAATCCCCAGTTAAGACACTGGCAGTGTTATTTATAATGAAAAAAAAAAAAAGATCTCTAGTGTAGAATCTCTCAGTACTCTCAAGTGTAAATTCTCTGAAAGAGGAAACATCACAACTGGATGTTCTGTGCTTTAAGGGGCTTTTTAGTCTGTGTTTGCACTGACAAGCACCCTGTGCAAACCAGGTGGATCTGCCACAATTCCCAATTCTTATCCAGCCCTGGCTGCTGCAGCTCCTGCAGGAGGGGGATGGCAGCAGAGCTGGGCCTTGCTGGACCTTTTGTGCTGCAAAATTGGCTTTGAAGTGTGAGCTGCCTGAGCTCCCCCAACCCCTTCAGCTGTGGTGCACCCCAGAGAGCCCCATCCTCCCCAAAACCACTGCCAGTCCTGCAGCTGCCAGATGCTCCAGCTTTCCTTTTCCAGAGGGTGAGCCCTGGGGCAGGATCTTGTCTGGGGAGGATCTTGCTTCCTTTCATCAAACCTAAACTTTTTCTTGGGTAAAGCTCATATAAAATATTTGTGCCATGACTGTAAATCTTGCCTGAGAGCTTTTTAAAAATCCAGTCCTGTTTAAAATCCAGTCTTGCTTAAAAATCTAGTCTTGCTTAAAAATCCAGCCCTTCTCACCTGCTCAACCAGGGAGCTGCTACTCACAGCTTGGTTTAGGGTTGGTGTGGAAAAATCCTTCTCCTTCCCTGTGATGGGAGCAGGGAGGTCATGGGTGACCCCTGTTGCCATTTTTCCTGGGAAGTTTGCACTGTGGATTTTGTGTTCAGTCTGCCAAGGGCAGGAGTGGCTCGGGGTGCTCCCAGAAATATTGCACCACTTGTCTCTCTGCTCCTTATGTGGGGAATAAGGGTCGTGAAATTCCAGAATTTGGGTTGGGAGGGCCCTCAAAGCCCACCCAGTGCCATCCCTGCCGTGGGCAGGGCCACCTCCCACTGTCCCAGGCTGCTCCATGCTGGCCTTGGACCCTTCTAGGGATGGGACAAAAGCACCATCTAGAGAGAACTGACCCAAAAGCATCTCGAATCCCTGCTTTGCTCCACCCTCAGCGTCCTGTTTTCCTGCTGCCCAGGTCCATTTCCATTCTCTCTGGCAGAAGGAGGAGGTTCCAGCTCCGGAGCTTCCACTGGGTGTCAGCACGGCCCCGCTCTGGGCCGGCAGAGCCCTGGGCTTTCCCCTGGGCTGCTGGGAGGAAGAACCAGGCAGGCAGCGTGGCCAGGGCAGGGATGGGCTCTTGGGCCGGAATTCCTGCTCCCTTCCTTCCCTCCTTCCCCGGCAGGAGCAGTGGGACGTGCCTGCCTGCTCCCAGTGCTCCCATCGAGGTGCCAGCAGGTCCTGCAGGGTTTGCTTTGGGGTGGGATGGCAGCCCAGCCTTCCCAGAGGTGCTGCAGGCTCAGGGTGCTCCCCTCCACGCCAGCCCTTCCACTCTTTTCCCACCCTGAATCGTCATCCAGGCTTCCCAAGCCCTTTCCAAGGTCCTTGGGCCTGCCAGGGCAAGGCACCTCCTTGCTGGGGAGATTCAGCAGCCCCGAGGGCCATTTGGGTTTCAGGTGGGCAGGGGCATCCCTTGGGTGCTCCTTTCTCCCTCCTGCAGGGCTGTCAGGGGCTCTGTGGCTCTCCCAGCCTTCCTGGGTCTCCCTGTTCCAGGTGCTGCTGTGCTCCAGGGTGTGCAGGACCAGGGGGACACCTCAGCTCTCACTGCACCTCCAAATCCTCTGCAGCACCTGGGCTGGAAATAGAGCCAGGCACACTGAGATTCTTCCAACACATTCTTACATTGGAGGCCTGAAAAATCAGAGATCAAAACTGGGGAATGTCGCAATTCCAGAGAGTTTGTGCTGCTCCTGTGGAATTGTTTCAGCTGTTGCTGTGGCCGGTTGTGCTCCAGTGCCTGCTCAGAACTGAGCTGTTTATTCCTGCCCCCACCTTCAGTGCCAGCAGTGGCCTCCTGGCTTGGACTGGGAGCACTTTCAGGTTCTGCAAGTCCTGACAAACCCTGAGCTCCCAAGGGTGCCCCGTAGGAAAACCAACCCCCAGCGTTCAAGTCCCGACCGGCCGCCGGCCCCTGCAGGGCTCCTGGGAAGGGAGCAGTGCAGAGCACCCCGAGACCATGGGAGCCTCATCCCGCTCCTGCCCTGCTCCTGGAGCGGCCACGAGGGCCAGCCCAGCTTCTGCCATCACCCCCTGCTCCTGCCGCCCCTCCAGGGGCCGCTGGGGCTCCTTCTCCCTGTTCTCCATAAGGATTCCCCTCAGCTTGGTGCCACTCCCTGCGCCTCTCTTCCTCTTCCTCCTCCCAACACCTTCCTGCCCAACAAATCCCTGCATTTGCAGAAGCAAAATTTTATTCTTTTTATTCCTGTGAGCTCTGGGGAGCGTGAGTTGCTCAGAGGGGGCAGCTGGATTTGGGGTTTGCTGGTGCTGTTCCCAAATTGTTTGCAGGGTGCCAGCTGAAGGCAGTGGGATGAAAGCATGCCAGGGAGGAAGGAGGGAGCAGAATGGCAGCAGCCAGAGCCTGTGTCAGTGGTGGTGACAAACCAGACCCAGCTTCAAAGTCTCCCAGCAAACAGCAGGGAGTTTGCAGGATTGGGAACGGTGTCACTTGGAAACCTGCAGCACTCGTGGTGGAATTACTGGAACTAACTTGAGCTCAGGGCTGGGAATGAGCTGGGAGCAGCAGCTCTGAGCTTGTCCAGCTGCTTGTTTCCCTCTTTTCCCCCTATTCCTGTGTATTTTAGAGAAGTGGGATCATTCCCAGGGTGGAGATTGTTTCTGTTTTATCAGGCAGCAGCATCCAAACATTTCCGGGCTGGAGCTGCTCCAGCCTGAATTCCCTGCAGCAGCAGCAGCAGCAGCAGCAGCAGAGACTCCTGGGGCTCCCTCCCACCCCATGGGCCTGCGGGGTGTGCAGGGCACCCCCACCAGGGCAGCGGGGTCAGTGGCACATTGGGAACACCCCATGTCCTTTTCCTGCCCTTTCCTTGGCGAGTTTGGCACATCCATCCCCATTCCCAGCCTGCCCAGCAGGGCTCCAGTGGCTCTGGAAAGGGAGAGCCCTTTGGAACCTGCATTTGCAGGTCAGCTGTAACTTTAGATCCCTGCTGGCAGCCCTGGAAAACAAACCAGGGGCTGGAAAACAAACCAGGGGCTGGTGGGGTGTTACACTTGGAGGTGTTGATGTTGTCACTGGTGTTGGTTTGTGTTTTGCCCAGCCTGCTCTGTTGATCCAAATTCTGAGTTATTCACCTCAAAATCTGCTTTATTTCAAAGAAGCAGTTTTTTGAGGCTTTATCCTGCTGCCAGCCAGGCTCTGCTGCTCCAGGAGGAGCTGGCTTGGTGTGACTGGAGCAAACTGGGAGCTGTGTTCCAGGCAGAGCTGCTGGGATTTCCAGCAGATCCCCAGCCCTGCTTTAGCAGGGCTGATTTAATTACCTTTCACTCAGCAGGTGCCTCACAAGTCCTGGATCTAAGAGAGTCAATAAGACAGTCCAGAGTTTAATTATCCACTGGAGCTGGGCTCTGGCAGCCAGCCCAGGCGGATCTGGGGATCTGCTGCATGGCAACCTCATTACCTAAAGCCTGGGGAAAGAAATGGGGCAAGGCCTGGAAAAACAGGGCTTTTCTCTGCAAGAGGGGCAGCTCCACCTGTCTGCAGGTGTTTTGAGACAGGAGAAAGTGCAGGTGTGTGGCTGCAGGAAGGGCACTGGAAGTTTTCTGTGCTTTTGTCTTTCCCTGGCAGAGTGCGGCTGGTGGGAATCCTCCTGTGCAGTTTGCAGTGGGTAAATGGGAAATAAATCCTTCCCTGGCAGGGTGGGCAGGCCTGGCACAGGTGCCAGAGCAGCTGTGGCTGCCCCTGGATCCCTGGCAGTGCCCCAGGCCAGGCTGGATGGGTTTGGAGCCCCTGGGACAGCGGGAGGTGGCCCTGCCATGGCTGGGGTGGTGCCAGGGAGGCTGCTCTGGGTCTGATCCTTTGTCTCCTTTTAGGCACTGAGTCAGACCCAAGGGAGAGTTGCAGCCGTGCCTGCAGCTGCTCTGGGCTTTGGGAATCTCTGTCACCACCAGCCCGGGTCCTGCTCAGCTGTGTCACACCCAGGGGACTGAGTTTGTCACCAGTGTCCCCACAGGGAACCCCCTCCTGCCTGGAGCAGCGTGAGGTCACAGCAGGAAATCCTGCAATGCTTTGGGCTGGAAAGGACCTGAAATCCCACCCAGTGCCACCCCTGCCAGGACAGGCACAGCTCCCACTGCGCCAGGTGGCTCCAAGCCCCAGTGTCCAGCCTGGCCTGGATCACCAGCCACATTTTGGTTTAGGTGGTGAACAGAAAAACTTGTTGAAAATTCATTTTTGGTGCATGTAGCACAGGAGGAGGAGCTGGGACTGGGAGTGCTGGGGCACACCAGAGATCCCAGGGGAAGGTGCTGGGATGGGGAGGCTCCCGGGGCTGCCTGCTGAGCACCTGGGATCATTTCCTAGAAATCAGAGCTGTGCCCTCTCCAGCTGAGGGCTCCTTTCTTCAGGGAGCAACTTCTTCCCCTGGCAGATCCTCCTGGCCCAGCAAACCCTGCCCAGGGCTCTGAACCCCCACGTTCTGCAGAATTCTGGCACCTCCAGTTAAATCTGGGGAGTTCTGGGAAGTCCAGGGTGCCCTGGGAGAAATCCCATGGCTGCAGCAGCTCGGATCCATCGCCAGGAGCTGGGAAGGAAAACAGATTTATGGGGAGCTGACCTAGTTGCTGTAAATCTCCCTGCAGAAGAGATTTAGTAATCTTAGGAGGGCTATTAAAGCTCGTGTTTGTTTGGAGATGGGCAAACGCAGCAATTTAATTTTCAAATCTTACGGTTTGGCTTGTTTTGGTTTGGTTTGTTTTTTTCCAAACATCTCATTTATTAACAAAGCTAAGCAGCTGGGAAAATAAGCACTGGAACTTTCCTAAGGAGGTCAATCCATGTAGGGTGGGAAGGGATCCAGACTCTCCAACAGCTCCAGTGGCAAAAGGGGGTTTGGGGCTGGGGAGGGAAGGCTGAGTGTGGCCTTTCCCCAGTTAAATGAGAGGATAATGGCTTATCTTTTAATTTTGCAACTTTTTCAACCTTTTCAAAACCAAAAAAAGTACTAAAGTTAGAGGAATCAGCAGCTCCTGAACTGTCCTCTCAGAGCTGCATTTGTTACTGGATAAAAATGAATTGCTGCGTGTTGGGTTTTTCACACTGCGGTTTTGAATATGTGAGGGAAAACTGCAGGGGCTGGATGGGACTTTGGGCTCCATTTGTGGTGGGTTTGTGCTTTGTGTCCACGTAAAACAGCTCCTTGTTATCCCAGAGAGGGGTTTGGGGCTCCAGGGGCAGAGCCCCTGTTGAATCAGCAGCTCTAGCAGTGCCTGTCGGAGTTTCCTGCTGGGAAAATTCATTTTTCATCTAAAGGGGCTCCAGGAGAGCTGCAGAGGGACTGGGGACACGGGAT
This sequence comes from Diglossa brunneiventris, assembly GCA_019023105.1. Lineage (NCBI taxonomy): Eukaryota > Metazoa > Chordata > Aves > Passeriformes > Thraupidae > Diglossa > Diglossa brunneiventris. The sequence continues at coordinate 1,268,096 of CM032361.1, forward strand.
GGAGGGACAGGACACAGGGAGTGACTTCCAGAGGGCAGGGATGGATGGGAGATTGGGAATTGGGAATTGTTCCTGGGGATGGGTTGGGATGGAATTCCCAGACCCAGGATCCCTGGCAGTGCCCAAGGCCAGGTGGGACAGGGCTTGGAGCATCCATGGATCTCTTTTACTGCAGGAAATGAGTTTTTAGTGGCACCCAATCTGAGGAGTGACTGTCCCTCCCCCAGCATTTCCTGCCCTAAGCTTTTCCAAGGAATGTCCCCTGCCAGCAGGGCCCAGGAGCAGGAAAATGCTGTGTCCCAGCCTGCTGGGCTGGCACTGGAGAGCTGCCCTGCTGCCAGGCTGGCCGAGGGAAACCTGAGCCTGCAGGGGCTGCTGGAAAGGGCACGGAGCTGCCTGGGGCCTCGCGGGGCTGGGGGTGACACACAGGGGGTGGCACACGGGGGGTGACACACAGGGGGTGACACACGGTGGGGGGGTCACACAGGAGGGGCTCAGACACTGGAGGGGCTCAGACACAGCTCCCTCATCTCCTGGAGCTGGGCAAAGCCAGCAGGGCCCTGCTGGAGCCTGCTGGGATACAGGACAGGGACATGGGCAGGGCTGGGCTGAAGATTCCTGCAGACCTGAGCAATTTGGAATCCCAGACTGGTTTGGTTGGGAGGGACCTCAAAGCCACCCAGTGCCACCCCTGCCATGGCAGGGACACCTCCCACTGTGCCAGGTGCTCCAGCCCCAGTGTCCAGCCTGGCCTGGAACACTCAGGACTAAGGTAGAGAACCAGCCAGGGGTGCTGGGCTCAGCCTGTGCCAGGGCTGGTATTTATTTCTATCAGCCAGGGCTGGTATTTATCCCCAGAAAGGTTCTCCAGCCCTGGCACAGCTGAGTCCCCATCCCTGGAGGGATTTCAATCCCTGTGGATGTGGCACTTGGGGAAACAGGGCAGGGGTGGCCTTGGCAGTGCTGGGGATGGTTGGACTGGATGGTCTGATATTCCAACCCCAATATCCCGTGGTTCCACCCTGGCTCACTCCTTTCACTCTGCAGGAGCTTGTCCCCTCCCCTGGGGCAGCTCCCAGGGACGTTGTGGCTTTCCAGAACCCTCTGGGATCCCTGGAACCCCAGGGAGAGCTGCACAGGGGGGATCCAGTGGCCCAAGCTGTGCCACAGCCTCAGAAACCTGCACAGTGTGGGAAATGAATTTGTAGAGAGTCCTCAAACATATAAAACAGTCAGCTTCTGGTTGTGATGGTGTGAATTCTGTGTTGTCTCAGCCTTCTCATGAGACTGAAAATGGAATAAAAGTTTTTACAACACCTCTCAGTTGCCCCATGTCTGGGTCAGAAAGGGCCTAATCTGACAGCACAGCAGCTCCATGCCTTTCTCTGGAGTGTGTTTTACCTCCAGAGATGTTTTTTAGCTGATTGCTCCTGTTGGATGCCACAATAATAACGTTCAAAAACCCTTTTTGCAGTGTGTGTAGTGGATGCCTGTGTGTGGCAGCCGTTCAGGGTGCTGTGCTGCCTTCTGCAATAACAACCCCCTGTGTTTCCAAGCAGAGCTTCCCTGCCCCACTGAAAATGTCAGGCAAAACAGCCACCACGAGCAACAACATCGCCCAGGCCCGCAGGACCGTGCAGCAGCTCCGGATAGAGGCCTCCATAGAGAGGATAAAGGTGAGCACAGAGGGATTCCCCCTCCTCCTCCTCCTCCTCCTGGGTTTCCCCTCCTGGCTGTGGGACAGGGACATTGCAGAGTGTGGGTTTGGTGCCTTTGTGCGCCCACAGCTCGGTGTTTGCCGCTCTCAAAGCTCAAGGATTCCAAATAAATCATAGTAAATAAAAATAAAATAAAATAGTAAAAATTAAAAGTAATAAATAATAATTAATAATAATTAACAATAAATAATAATACATAAGAAAATGTAATAATAAATAATAATAATAATTAATAATAATAAATAATGATAAATAAATCCACTTCTTGTGGCTAATATCCCCTCTGGCACTGGGAAGCTGTTTCCCCTTGTCCTGTCCCTCCAGGAGAGATGAAAATCCCCCTGGAATGGTTTTAAAGCCCTGTGGGAACTGGATTTGTAGACAATTCTTGAAGTCTGACAGAAGGTTCACATAGTGTGGATTTGTATGCAAAGTTTGGGATAAGAAATGTTCATTTTGAAATGGAATAGGACAGATGTTGTTGACAGAGAAATGGAGCTAGAAACAAGTTCTAAAGGGTGCTTTTGTAAATAAGACTAGGTACTTTAGAGAAATAGAATTACAAAAGATGGACTCATGAGGGGAATTTTAGATGATTGGCTTTAGGGTATTTATGGTATGGTAAAAGTTGATAGGTAAAGAAACACTTGGCATGTACTGTAGTTAGGAAATGGCTGGTTTGTGATGGTGGTGGTGTGAAGCCCCTCCTGTTGTCAGTGTCCTGCGGGAGCCAGGTGGAGCCTTGTCCCTGCCTGGTGCTACAGCAGCCCCAGGGAGCCCCAGGCTCCATCCTTCCCTCATTCCCTGGGGATCACACCAGCAGCCAGAGCCCTGCAGAACGAGTCCATGCCCAGCACCCCTCCCGCCCCACATGGCTCCCTCCCAGCCCTGAGCCCCATTTTGGTGCCATTTCCATGGCAAACCCCATTTTTGCTGATTTCCAGTGCCCCATTTCCATGGCAAACCCCCTTTGTGCTGATTTCCTGTGTCCCATTTCCATGGCAAACCCCATTTTTGCTGATTTCCAGCGCCCCATTTCCATGGCAAACCCCATTTTTGCTGATTTCCAGTGCCCCATTTCCATGGCAAACCCCATTTTTGCTGATTTCCTGTGCCCTGCAGGTGTCCAAGGCCTCGGCTGACCTGATGCTGTACTGTGAGGAGCACGCCAAGAAGGATCCCCTGCTGATGGGAATTCCAGCCTCTGAGAACCCCTTCAAGGACAAGAAAACCTGCATTTTGTTATAGGGCAGGGGCAGCTCCTCCTGCCCAGCCCCTGCAGCCCCGCTGCGCCGGGCCAAGCACCACCACTCCCCCAGGTACCTGCACCCCGTGGGCACCCCTGAGCCTGCCCAGAGCATTCCCTGAGCTCCCCAAGGCATTCCTGCTGACCCCTGTCCCCCTTAGGAGCTTTCTGACTCAGCCCCTGTCTGTCCTGGCCAAGGGAATGGGCTCCAGGGTCTCTGCACGGGGGGTCCTGGTGGCATTTGCCAACTCCAGCATGACCAAAGTTGCCTGAGCTTTGCAGGTAAAGCAAAGCTGTAGAGACCTGACGGAATCACTGGGTTTACATTTTATAAAATTGTGGAATTTTTTTTTTTTGTTTTTGTGGGGGGTGGGGGTTTGTGCCTGTGCTGGCAGCACCTGTTTGTGCACAGGCACGCTTAAAGTGCATTTTCTAGCAAAATCTACCTTGCAAAATGATTGTAGCAGCTGCTGGGGAGCTCCAGGGAGCTCTGCCTCAGCCTTCCTCCTGCTGGCCTCTCATCCCAGGGCTTTCAAAGGATAGAGTTGGGAATCAGAGATGCTTCCCCTGCTTTCCGTGAGTTGGAAAAGCAGAATTTCCAGCTTGGATTCTGCTGTGTTTTTTCTCGAATAAAACACCTGTGTTAGTATGAAACACACCCTCAAAGAGATGAGAAAAGAAAGAGAGGCTGGAAGTGCCCTGGCAGAGCTGAGGAACGCTGCCCTCGCTCCCAGTCCCAGCTGGGTTCTGAGCAGGGAGTCAGAACTTGACTCATTTTTATAAAAAAATCCATTTTTAAACAGGAAAAATGCCAAATTAGCTCCAGCTTGTGGTGATGCATCTATAATTGAGGGCCTTTCCATCTAGTATATATTTTATATATACACATAATAAAAAAGTCTTTCTCTGAGTGTGTGTGTAGATATATAAACTTTATATATTAACAGCAAATTTTGAAGGGTTCAAAAATAATCCTGACTTCAGCTGGCTGCAAATCTCCTCCTGTGCAGGCAGCTGAAGGCATCTGCCAGAACCCTGCATTTCTGGGAGGATATTTGCAGAATTCATGAACCACTTGTCATTTACGTTGCACATTTGTAATTTCTATATGGAATTATAGACTCACTTTTGATATAGAATAAAAAAAATAAACTTTGTTTGACAAATCTCTTTGGCAGAGCCCCAAAAATCAGCCTGACAGAGAAACCTGCTGCTTACCCTCTGCTTGCCTGCCAATTATTTTTGTAATCAGAGTATTTTTCTAGTGGCAGTTGATAAAAACCAACAACGTGGCTCTGCACTAATTCCTCCTCACCGTGTCTGTGTGTGTTTGTCACAGCCCTGGTCACAATTAATGAGCTCTGTTAATTGCTCAGCTGGGGCTGAGGGAATCCAGCTGTGCCCAGCTGCAGGGGGGCTCTGGGGAGGGAAGGAGCCTCGTGCTGTTGGTGGTTGTTTTCCCAGGAATCTGGGAAGAAATTGGAATGTTCTTGTTCGGTTTGAGATCCCTGGTGGTGCTGCAGGGATGTTTTGGTGTCTGCCCTGCAGTGAAGCTCGTGGCAGGGTGCTGATCCAGATGTGGGATCCTGCCTGGTGATCCAGCACAGCTGCCCAGATCTGACAGCATTTAATCCAGGGATTCTTGGTGAACTTGCCATTTTTCAAATGCAATGTACACTGAATTTGCACTTGATTTGCACTTTGCTTTTTGCCATCAATACCCCCAGAAAGAACAGGAATTGTAAAATCTGGGTAAATGCAGACTCTGCCCTCTTCTTTTTAAAAAGAAGTGAAACCACTGCATCCACAGGTGCTGGGAGAAGCCCATGGTGAGACCCCACCACAGGGCATCACTGGGCTGCCCATTTTGTCCTTGGCCAAGCTGGCTGATTTGAGGAGAAAAATGAGAGTTTGGGTGCTGATTTGGGGAGAAAAATGAGAGTTTGGGTGCTGATTTGAGGAGAAAAATGACAGTTTGGGTGCTGATTTGGGGAGAAAAATGAGAGTTTGGGTGCTGGGCCAGGTGCCCCCAGGACCCCCCAGTCTGTGGTGTGGAGACAGGGCTGGGGTGACACTGGGAGAAACCAGAGGGGTTTGGATTGAATCTGAGCTTGGAGAAATAAATCTGCTGGTGCTGCTGCTGCTGGAGTGTCCCCAGGCACAGGGTGGCACCTGAGCTGGACACAGGGACAGGGTGGCCTTGTGCTGGAGCATCCCGGGCTGGGCCATGGGATCAGGCTGGGGGCACAGTGACCCCGTGCCCGGGCTGGGGGGACAGTGTGTGTCACCACTGTCCCCAGGCAGTGCCAGCAGCAGGGGTGGCATTGTCCTGCCACAGGCAGAAATGCCACCTGTGCCAGCCTGGCTGTGTCATCGAGGAGGAGCTGGGAGCTGCCAGCCCGAGCTGGGGTGCAAACAAATCCCGGGGCTTTGCAAGGAAACCCTGGCCAGGTTCTCCTCCCCCCAGGAATGAGGATTCCCTCCTGCCAAGGAGGAGCTGCAGGAGCACGGAAACCTCGGCAGCAAAGCCCCCTTTTTTTTTTTTAAATTTTATATTTTTTTTTAGCTCCTGTTGTGGTGGTATTCAAGCCAAGTAAATAAATAAATAAATAGCATTCCCAACATTTCCTGCAGCACATGGGCTGCTTCAGCCATTTAATTGCTTGGGAGGGGCCGGGAATGAACCCACACTGGAGCTGCACAACAGGACCTTGCCCATGGCCAGGAGGAGGAAGCAGCTGCTGCTCAGCCCTTGTGTCTGCACTCATGAAGCGAGGAAATAAAAGCCTGGGCCAAAGGTTTGATTTTACACTTTATTTCAAAAAAAGAAAACACAAAACAAGAACACCATAACCCCAAAAAACACTCGAATTTCAAACAATTATATTAATGGCGCTGCTTTTGCAGCCAGCTTGGAGAAGATTCGTGGTTGCAGACCAACTGCTCGAGGGCGTTTCGGTTCTCAAACCTCCAAGTATAAATAATTTTTCCATCGATATCAGAAAATAACTTATTATTATATATCTTAGCATAAAAACGCGAGAATTACATCCCAAAAATACAACAGCATTGCTGGCAAAAGGCCTCGATTAACCTTGTTTGCTCGTTAAGGTGTTTAAAGCAGGAACTTTAAGTGGCACTTAAGGACAGAAGGAGTGATGGGAGTTCTCGGGAGGGCATCGGGCTGGGCTCATCCCTGTTCTCCTCAGCTCCCACACTGCTCAGCTCCAGCCAAACCCCCCCAAATGACATCGGTTTTAGCTTTATTATTTTATATCTTTTTTTTTTTTTTTTTTTTTTTTTGTGTTGCTGCTGTCGGGTTTTATTTTCCCTCCCTCCCCTCGCGGAGCCGGGGCAGGGAGCTCCTTCCTGAGCGAGAGTCTGCGGCGGCGGCAGAGCCGGGCCGGGGTCACCGCTCCGGCAGGTTGATCACCGGCACCCACTGGTCCAGGTACCGGCTCTCCCGGCAGAAACACATCAGCTGACTCAGCGCTGGGTCCTTCCACTGCGACGCCTGCGGGTTCTGGAAAGGGGACGGCAAAAAGCTCCGGCACGGCAGCAAAAACAACCCGAGAGCGGCGCGGGGAGGGGAGGGGGGAGCGCAGCAGAAAGAGCAGGAGTGTGAATCATCTTAAATTGCTGGCGAGGCAAACAAACAAGTCAGGCCTGGGAGCATGTGAGGAGTTTAGCTTTGGACTCTGGGGCAGAGTAGGGACGAGGAAAAAAAATAGGAGGGAGAGATAAAAGGGGGGGAAGGGAGAGAAAAACAGGGGGAAAGAGGGAATGAAAAGGGGAATAAAGAGGGAATGGGGGAAAAATAAAGAGGGAGTGGGGAAGGAGAAAAACTAAGGAAAGAAAAGACAGAACAGGAGAGAGAGGGGAGAAACAAAGGAGGAAGACGGGGAAAACACAGCGAACGAGGGGCGACGGCAGCCGCTGTCCCCGGGAGGCGCCGCGGGACCCCCGCGCCGGCCGCTGAGGCCGCGGGTTCGAGCCCCAGGCGCGGCTGTCCGGGGGGGTCCGGGGCGGCCCCGGGGGTCCCCCCGCGGTGGCAGCCGGGGCTCACCGTGACGAGCACGCAGTGCAGGTCGGCGGGCGGGTCGGGGCCCGCGGCGGGCAGCAGCAGCTCGGCCAGGCGCGCCGGGTTGCTGACGCGCAGGATGTTGATGTCGTTCTCGCAGCAGAAGGCCCGCAGCAGCGTGAAGTGGATCTGCAGCGCCGCGTCCCCCGCCTCCTCCTCCTCGGCCGCCAGCAGGCACAGCACCACGTTATCGGGGTCCCTGCGGGGCACCGCCGTCACCGCGGGCGCGCCGGGCAGCGGGCACCGGCGGGCACGGGCACGGGGGGGCACTCACACGTTCAGCAGCTTGGCCGCCTCGTAGACGCCGAGGGTGAGGCTCCGCTGGCTCAGCGCCTTGCTCAGCACCTCCTCGAGCGCGTCCCCCGCCTGCTCCATCCTGCGCCGGGACACGCCGGGACGCACCGGCCGTCACCGGCCACCCCGCGCCGCTCCCCGCCCGGCCCCCGCCGCCCCCCGGCCTCACCTCCCGGCGGCGCGGCGCTCCCCGGGCAGCTCCTCCAGAGTCATCACGGGGCCAGGGCCGCTCCGGGGCTCGGTGAGGGGCAGGGGCGGACACCGCGCTCCGGCCGCTGCGGCCGCTCCGGCCCCGCCGCCCGAGCCGGACAAAGGCGCTCCGCGCGCGCTGCCCCGCCCGCCCCGCCCGCCCTCATTTGCATACCCCATCCCCATTGGCGCATGCAAATGAGACCACGCCCATACCGTTGCCAAGTCCGGCCGGGCCTGGCCCCGTTCGGGATCGGGATCAAAACCGGGACGGGGATCCTGCCCTGGAGCAGCCTGCTCCAAACCCATCCAGCCTGGCCTTGGGCACTGCCAGGGATCCAGGGGCAGCCACAGCTGCTCTGGGAATTCCATCCCAGCCCCTCCCCACCCTGCCAGGGAACAATTCCCAATTCCCAATCTCCCATCCAGCCCTGCCCTCTGGCAGTGGGAGCCATTCCCTGTGTGCTGTCCCTGCAGGCCTTGTCCCCAGTCCCTCTGCAGCTCTCCTGGAGCCCCTTCAGGCCCTGCCAGGGGCTCTGAGCTCTCCTGGATCCTTCTCCTCTCCAGGGGAGCACCCCCAGGTGTCCCAGCCTGGCTCCAGAGGGGCTCCAGCCCTGCAGCAGCCCCGGGGCCTCCTCTGGGCTCTCTCCAGCAGCTCCAGGTTCTGCTGATGTTGTCCCCAGGGCTGGGGCGGCTCTGCAGGTGGGGCCTCACCTGGGAGGGGCAGCGGGACAGAATCCACCCTCCGATGGATGCTGTTCCCTGCCCCCACAGGGATCGCACTCGTGCAGTGCTCCTCGCAGGGAGCTCCCCTGCGCTCAGACTCAGCCTCACCAACCTTCAAACACAGGGCCAGAGTTTGCCACAGGCAACGACGGGGCTGCCCCTGGATCCCTGCAGTGTCCCAAGCCAGGCTGGACACTGGGGCTTGGAGCAGCCTGGGACAGTGGGAGGTGTCCCTGCCATGGCAGGGGGGGCACTGGGTGGGATTTGAGGTCCATCTCACCCCAAACCAGTCTGTGGTTCTGTGATCTCTCCCTTTGCAGCTTTCCAGGAACTCAGTGCTCCTCCGGGAAGCTGCTCCTGCTCCAGATGTCCCGTGTCAGCCCTGAGACCTCCGGGCAGGGCTCCTGACGGCTGCTGTGTCAAAGCTTTCTCAGCTGCTGCACCCAGACCCCTCCATCCTCCCACAGCCAGAGCTCTTTCCCAACCTGGCTGTGGGCTGGCACATCCCCACCGGCGCCAGGGGCCACACTCAGGACCCTTGGTGGTCCCTCACGGAGGTTTTGGCAGCGTGTGCTTTCAAGTTTGGCTTGTATCAGAGTTTTCCTGCGGCTCCTGAGCACCAGGAGCTGTTTTCCACAGCACAGTGTGCAGCGTGATGCTGGCTCCGTGCACCTCCTGCAGAACCCCTGAGCTGGCCGTGTGGGAAACGAGATATCACAGAATCCTGGGCTGGTTTGGGCTGGGAGGGACCCCAGGGACGGTTTTGTGCCACGCCCTGCCGTGGGCAGGGACAGCTCCCAGCACCCCAGGTTGCATTCAGGGGCACCTCAGAGCGTTTCTGCAGCAGAATACAGAGGGTGATTCCTGTGTCCCCCGGCTGCGCTGGCTCCGGGAGGGAACTCCCAGGGGTTTGTTCTGTCCCCCCACCCGGCCCTGCCCCGTCCTGCTGCTGCTGAGACCCGACACGGCTCAAGGGAGCCCACGGCGTCGGGGGAAAGGGAGAAAAGCCCTTTTTGCATCAGGTGCAGGGGCGGCAGATGGCCGGAGCGCAGCGAAACAGGTGGGGGCATTGTGTGGTGACCCTCCGAATTAAGTTCGCTTAATTTGCTGTATCTCTATTAGCAACTGCGGGCTCGAGGGCTCCGCCTGCGGCTCCGGCCCCGCAGCCCCATCTGCGCCGGCCCTGAGCTAAATCTGTCTCGGATGGGGCAGCTGGGAAGCAGCTGAAGCCTCTTCTGCCCCTCCCGGGCGGCGGCAGCTCCCGGGGCCGGCAGCAAAGCTCTGACACCGCGCTGTGCCTGCGCTTTCCCGGCCGGGCACGGCTTTCCCGGCTGTCCCTTTTCCCGAGCAGCAGCAGGGATGCGGAGTTTTCCCGGCTGTCCCTTTTCCCGAGCAGCAGCAGGGATGCGGAGTTTTCCCGGCTGTCCCTTTTCCCGAGCAGCAGCAGGGATGCGGAGTTTTCCCGGCTGTCCCTTTTCCCGAGCAGCAGCAGGGATGCGGAGTTTTCCCGGCTGTCCCTTTTCCCGAGCAGCAGCAGGGATGCGGAGTTTTCCCGGCTGTCCCTTTTCCCGAGGAGCAGCAGGGATGCGGAGTTTTCCCGGCTGTCCCTTTTCCCGAGCAGCAGCAGGGACGCGGAGTTTTCCCGGCTGTCCCTTTTCCCGAGCAGCAGCAGGGACGCGGAGTTTTCCCGGCTGTCCCTTTTCCCGAGCAGCAGCAGGGACGCGGAGTTTTCCCGGCTGTCCCTTTTCCCGGGTGCCTCGGTCCCGCTGCGGAGACAGGGGTGGCTGTGCGGGGATGTGCGGTCCCTGCCGGCCCGGGATGGGGCCGGACCCGCAGTTGTCCCTCCGTCAGCTCCCAGTTGGCAGCTGCTGCTAAACCTTCCTTTCATCGCCTGCCAAAAGCGGCCGGGGTGTTTTGCTCCCCCCCCTGCCCTTTAATCCTGACTTTCATCATTCTCTAGGCTGGGCCTGCCCTCCCCTCCGTGTCTGGCATCGCGGAGTCGGGGGGCAGGAGCTGTGTCGGGCTCAGGGGGCGCTCAGCTCTTCCTTCCCTGGCAGATCCTCACCCCAAATGTTGGCTGGGCTGCCCGAGGGCGGAGGCAGCTCGGGGAGCGATGGGTTAACCCCCGGGATGTGAGGGATGCCCATGGAGCCCTCGATGGGGGAGGACGTCTGGGCCAGCTGCAGAGGTGCTTCCTGCACGTAAGAGCATCGAGTTAATTTCAGTTTTTGGGAATGAGACCAACCATCAAACAGTGCCAGCGAGAGGTGACAAAGCCCCAACCCGCCGGAGCCCCCGGGGCCCTTCCCGGGGCTGCCTCGGGGTGGTCCCGGCCCTGAGCCCGGAGCAGTGCCAGGGCTGCTGCTCCCTGTCCTTGCCTCCTGCTGTCCTTGTTGGGGTGTCCCTGATCCTCTCCCTTGTTTCCCTGTCTGGCCCGTCCCGCCTGGGACCTTTGTCCCGCCCCGCTGGCCCCTCGGCCATCCCGCTGCGGTGGAAAATCCCCTGGCTGTGTCCCTTTGCTGGGCCACCCCCGGCTGCCGTGCCAGGGCCACTGAGCGTTCCCAGCCCCTCCGGAGCTGCTGCATCCCGCGGGCAGCGAGCAGAGCCTGCACATTCCAGGGGCGGCCTCTGCTCCGGCAGCCGCCTGTCCCCGGTGCCACCATCCCGTGTCACCGCGCTGTCCCCGGTGCCACCATCCCGTGTCACCGCGCTCCTGCAGTGTCCGGGCACATCCCCCTTCCCAGAGCGGGCACCCCTGCAGGAGCAGCTCCCCCGGGCTCTGGCACCCCGGGAACTTTGGCTTTGCCTGCCCGTGGAGCAGGGCAGGAGCCTGGGATTGCCCGGCATTGCCCCAGGACCCGGCTGCCCTGGCACCACCAGGCCCCTCCAGCAGCGGCAGCGCAAGAGCAAGAAGACAATTCCCCGTTTTGCTTGGAGTCCCTCCATCCCTGGTGGCGCCAGAAGCGGGGTTCAGCTGCAGCCACCCCTGCTGCTGGCACGGTTTGGCCCTGGCCAGCCCCAGGGAAGTCTGGGCCCGCCCGGCTTTGGCTCCGGAGCCGGGCACGGTGCCAGCAGCTTTCCCAACGCCCAGGGCACGGGAATGCAGCCCAGAGCCCGGCTCGGTGGCACGGATCAGGGCTGGCACTTCCCGGGCACGGGCATTCCCTCCCGCCTGGCACAAACTCCTTTGCAGGCTCCTGCCCGGGCTTGGCTCCCCCAAGGGTGGCAGGGCAGGGGGCTGGGGGGGCTGGGGGTGTGGGATGTGTTTATCCCGGCCGGTTTGCCTGCACTCAGCACATTCCTGCTGCCCTCCGTGGTGCTGGAACGCCGCTGGGAGGGAGCCGGGTCGCCCTGGCTGCAGGAGCTCTGCAAACCGGGAGCGGAGCGGGAGCTGGGAGTGCTTTGATGGCTTTAAACTGAGGGAGGGGAGGTGGAGGTTAGAGATTAGGAGGAAATTGTTGGTTGTGAGGGTGGTGAGACCCCGGCAGCTGTGGCCGCTCCGTTCCTGGAAGTGCTCAAAGCAGGTTTGGAGCAGCCTGGGATGGGGGAACTGTCCCTGCCTGCTCCCCAAGGCAGCGGCACTGGTGAGATCCAAGGTCCCTTCCAGCCCAAACCACTCCAGGATTCTGTGATTTCATGGATCACCCATGTCCCACCACCCTGGCTAAACACCTGAAATATCGTTTCCTTCTGCTGAAGGGCATTTCCTGCTGGGATATCTTTTGTGAGGTGCTCCCCAGCAAGTCCCTGCTCGGCTCCTGTGACAAAGCTGTGCTGCTGCTGGCAGGGACATTCCCCTGCCCTGCACGCCCCCCTCCATCCCAGGTGTTTCCCTCCCGGGCACGCCGGGCACACGTGGCAGCCCCGGTGGGAATCACCCGGCCGGGCAAAGTCCGGAATGGGGACACGGAGAGCGGCCCTGAAATAAAAACAAACTTTGTCCATTCACTGCCAGCGTGGGGCCGTAAAGCAGCGCTCGGGTGGCGCTTCCATGGGGGAGCACTGTCCGACAGCACACGGAATCGCCCCCCTGCGCCGGGCCGGGGGCAGCAGCAGCCCCGGGCTGCCTCCCGCAGGGCAGTTCCCCGTTTCCCCGGTTTTCCCTCGGCTTTCCCCGGCGTGCAGGAGAGCTCCGGTGTGAGCAGAGCCAAACCAGCCCCGGCCATGCGCACGGAACCAGGGAGTGGGGTGGATCACAGTGACCTTCAGTGGTGCTCCTGTGGGCAGCAGGGAGCTCGGGGGGACGTTAAATCATTAATCCGGATTCGTTTGGTCTCCTATAAATGCGTGGAGTGGGAAGAGTGGAAAGCAAAGAGGAAGGAGCCTGGACTGAAGCCCGGGGTTTGATGGTTGTTGCAGTAGAGATAATGGAACTGAGATGTTTATTTGAGAGCAGATTTAAAAATACAAATTAAAATAAATGTATTTTATAAATGCTTATGAAACCCTATTTCAGAGCTGCCTCCAGCCCTGGCATCCAACATCAGCAGAACCTGGAGCTGCTGGAGAGAGCCCAGAGGAGGCTCCGGGGCTGCTGCAGGGCTGGAGCCCCTCTGGAGCCAGGCTGGGACACCTGGGGGTGCTCCCCTGGAGAGGAGAAGGATCCAGGCAGAGCTCAGAGCCCCTGGCAGGGCCTGAAGGGGCTCCAGGAGAGCTGCAGAGGGACTGGGGACAAGGCCTGCAGGGACAGCACACAGGGAATGGCTCCCACTGCCAGAGGGCAGGGCTGGATGGGAGATTGGGAATTGGGAATTGCTCCCTGGGAGGGTGGGGAGGGGCTGGGCTGGAATTCCCAGAGCAGCTGGGGCTGCCCCTGGATCCCTCCCAAGGCCAGGCTGGATGGGGTTGGAGAATCCCTGCCCAGCTTCTGTCCCTGCTTGGACAGGGACAGGACGGGGACCGGGCCAGGGACATAGTCACGGAGAGGACAGGGACACAACAGGGACAGGGACACGGACAAAGCGGGGACAGGACAGGAACAGGGACAGGACAGGACACGTACGGGACCCGGACAGACACAGGGACACGGACAAGGAGAGGGACAGGACGGGGACAGGGACATGGATGGAACCCGGACAGACACAGGGACACGGGACAGGACACGGACACGGACAGACGCACGGACACAGGACAGGACACGGACACGGACAGACACAGGGACACGGGACAGACACACGGACACGGGACAGGACACGGACACGGACAGACGCACGGACACACCGGGGACGCCGCCGCCGTCTCTCCGGCGCCCTCTGGCGGCCGCAGCGGGGGCAGCCCCCGGGGGCTCCGCGCACCTCTCGCGGCGGGAAAAACGCGTTTGTTTTTTAATTTAAATGTAATTTTTGCAGTAAGGAAAAACAGAACGGGGAGTCCAGCCTTAGTCACGGGATCCTGACGTGGAGAGCCTGGTGGGAGCCGTGGAGTTGGGTTCTGTTTGTGCTGACCGCCCTGCTCCACTGCGGGGCTGCAGGCCGGGGACTGCCAACAGCCCAGGGAGCCACTTGGGCTGCAAAACCAGAGGAAAAAGGGTGAGAAACCATCCCATGGAGAGAATAGAGGCAGGAGCAGGGTGGGATGGGGCTCAGGACATCCCATCCTGATGGCACCTCCACACCAGTGGTGCAGAGAGCGGGGGAGCCCTGGGGAATGTGGGGTTTGTGCCCCAAGCCCAGAAGCTGTTTAGGAGGAATTAGAGGTGATGAAACAAGCAGAAAAATGCTGCAGCACGTGCCCCAGGGCACCTGCAGGGAGCTGCTTCCTGGCTGGCCTCATGGAGCAGCAATGTCCCGTGGGGCAGCAGCAGGGCTGGGGGCTCCCAGCCCCCCTGGATGTCACCGTGTCACCGGGATGTGGTGACACTGCTTTCCACCTGCCACGGGGTGATGAGGACCTGCCACCACTTTCTGAAGCAGCACCTATCATGCCAATCCTTCAACATGAACCCGCAACAAGGGTGACTTATTTTTCTTGAGAAAATACACATTTTTTCCCCCCAATATGCATAATTTTCTAATTAGAATTAGGGTTAGTCAGAACAAGAAGGTGTTTAAGGTCCCTTCCAGCCCAAACCATTCTGTGATCCAATGACCTTGACCATGAACTTGTGCCATGGACAGGATGGGATGCCTGCAGTGCCACCAGCCTGGGGATGATGCCATCATGCCCCCAGCCTGGGGACTGCCCTCCCTGCGGTGCCTTATCAGAGCTGTCAGCCCTGCAGCTCCCTCTTGTTCGTGTCCTTATCCAAGGCAGCAGCCGCGGGGACACAGCCCTGGGACAGTCCCTGAGCCACACGAGGCAGAGGCTGAAGCCCCCAGGGTTGAATCCTCAGCACGGGGAGGGGCTGGGGGTCCTGCTGCAGGTCCTGGGCTGAGCATCTCCATGAGCCTGCTGTGCCTGCTGCAGGTCCTGGGCTGCAGGCCGAGCATCTCCGTGTGCCTGCTGCGCCTGCAGCCCAGCGGCCGGGCGGGATGGGTGGGATCCGGGTGAAGGTTCACTTCCTGGGCAGGAGCTCTCCCAAACACATCCCGAGCCTCTGCAGCTCCTCCTCAGGCATTTTGTGCGCTGCAGAGCCAGCTCCCGGATGCTCAGCCTGTGAGCAGCCTCCTGTGCGCTGCCCCGATGTCCAGCCCCTTCATCCCCCATAAATTCCATGGAACAGGGTGCTCTGGGTGCTCTCTGCTCCGCAATATTCCCGTTCCTCAACTCCGGGCTGAGGGAGCACCCCAAGGATGCACAGAGAGCCTGCCGGGGTGCGCTGCACCTACAGGATTTGGGATGCCCTGAGCAGGACAGGGCGCTGGGACGGGCTGGAGCGCTGGGGACACCTCCCCGGCTGCCAGCCGAGTCGAGCCGAGCCGAGCCGAGCCGAACGTGCCACAACAGCCCCGGGGCTTGTTCGGGACGTGCGAGCCCACGCCGCTCGTTAGCCGAGCTGGTGCCTGTAATCACCCTAATGAGGGAGGGGGTGCCTGGGCCGGCAGCGGCAGCAGCTCCGTGACCTCCTTTCGGCGCCTTTCATCCGCCCGCTCCGGCATTTCCTTACCCGGGCCGGCTCCGCCCGCGGTCCGAGCGCTCCCGGAGCCGCGCGTGGGCTCAGCCGGTGCCCTGATCAGCTCCTGGGAATATCGGCCTGGGAATGCCCGGCCTGGGAATGCCAGACTGGGAATGCCAGTCTGGGAATGCCAGCCTGGGAATGCCAGCCTGGGAATGCCAGTCTGGGAATATCAGCCTGGGAATATCGGCCTGGGAATACAGGCCTGGGAATGCCAGACTGGGGATACAGGTCTGGGAATATCAGCCTGGGAATGCTGGCCTGGGAATGCCAGCCTGGGAATGCCGGCCTGGGAATGCCAGACTGGGAATGCCGGCCTGGGAATGCCGGCCTGGGAATGCCGGCCTGGGAATGCCAGACTGGGAATGCCAGACTGGGAATGCCAGCCACTGGAACGGCTCCGGCTCACGGCCCATGCCTGGGGCTGGTGGCAGAGGCAGTGCCACCCTCACTCTGTGGCAGAGGCAGTGTCACCCCTCCATTGGTGGCAGGGGCGGTGTCACCCCCGCCCCGGGGGTTTCTGCACCGGAGCTGCTGCTCCTGCTGTGCCCGGAAATCCCACCGAGGTCCCGGATCCCACCGAGCCTGCCCCAGGGAAGCCCAGCAGGGATAGAGGGATGCTCAGCCGAGCACGGGGAGCTGCTGGCGGGGTCAGTCCGTGTGCTGCACACCCCTCAAGGGGATCTCCCCTGTTCCCCAGGGGTCCTGCAGGGCTGGCTCCTCCCAGAGCCCAAACAGGAGGATGGGGCTGGGTGAGGAGAGCTGGGGCCCCTGCCCCATGGGCAAACAGCAGTGCCTGGGTGCTCCCAGCTGGCACGGAGGACTTGGCTCAGACAGTTTTGTGCCAAATGCAGCTGCAGGGACAAGAAAATCCAAGCACTGGGGCTGGATCGTGTTTGGGACAGGTCCCTGGTGTGAGAAGGGCTTTGGGTGCCAGGGGCCTGGCATGGGTGGCACTGATCCCTGCTCCGGGAGGGTTATCCCAGCGCCACCAGGCTCAGGGTGCAGCAAAGAGCTCGGCCAAGCTCCTGCTCCTCACTCTCCTGCAGCTGCCAGGTGGGAAACTGTCCTCCTTAACTCAGCCCTGCCTTGGCCGTGCCCCAAAATAAACCTACACTCCTTCCTGCCCTGCCTTGTGCTCCATAAAACAAAAGGACCTTTTTTATTTGTGTGGCAGATGAACTCTGTGCTCCACGCAGCCGCTGGGGGGGGCAGGCAGAGCGTGGTGAGGATGAGCAGGAGGGATGAGGATGGCGAGGGTGAGCAGGAGGGATGAGCATGGTGAGGATGAGCAGGAGGGATGAGCATGGTGAGGATGAGCAGGAGGGATGACCATGGTGAGGGTGAGCAGGAAGGATGAGCATGGCGAGGGTGAGCAGGAGGGATGAGGATGGTGAGGGTGAGCAGGAGGGATGATGAGGATGGTTGTCGGAATCCTAGATGCTGAAAATTTTCAAATTTCTGCGCTGAAGGGCACAGACCCACCAAGAAATTACCATATTTGACCTGAGGCCGTGAAAAAAACTTCCAAAATTAATTGATAACACTGGGATTACGAGTGCATAGTTTGATTAGAACTGTGTAATATCACTAAGTGGAAGACTTAAAGTTTTAAAACATAGCAATATATGTGGAGCGAGATAGAAGTTTTAGAACAGTAACTAGCTGTTCTTCTTCAGCTTATTCTTCGTAAGTTCAAATAGTTTTTTGGAATTGGACAGAAAAATACGCATCGTGGACTTTGAGTGATTAGTTATTGAGTTAAAAGGGTGAGCAGGCAGGCTGAGGGTGATGATGATGATGAAGGGGGCAGTGTCCCTCGCAGCCCCACGACCGGGCAGGGTGACGTGGGTGAGCAGGCAGGCTGAGGATGATGATGATGGTGATGAGGAAGGCGAGCAGCAGGCTGAGGATGATGATGATGACGATGATGAAGAAGGCGAGCAGGCAGGCTGAGTGAGGATGATGATGATGATGAAAGGGCGCAGCCGCACACCTTTCACGGGTGCTGGGGGTGACTCAGGCCGCCCAGCTCGCAGCGATTGCCGCGGATCCGGCGGAGCTGCCGGCTCAGCAGCCCGGCCCAGCCCGGCTCCCTGGCCCTGCTCCACGCCCCGCGGCCGGGCCGGCTGCACGAACAGGACCGGCTGGTTTGCAGCACGCACAGAACGAGCCGGGCTCGCTGCTGGCACGGCTCAGCACGGCTCCATCCCCACCATCCCTGCCCCAGGGCACCGTGACTGGGTGAGGGTCTCCTGGACGGTCTCGATGGCAGTGCCAGTGTGGGGCACGCTGACACTTGTACTCCAGAGGTTTTCAGTGCCCCAGGGACAGTGGCAGCCCAGATTTGGGCTGGCTGGCTGTTCAGGACACAGGGCAGTGAGTCAGCCCGCTGCGAGATGGCTCTTGCAGGTCCTGGAGCTCCTGTGCACTCTCCATGTGCCAGAGCGTCCCCATCACCGCTGGCACCCCTGCAGCCCTCTCAGGGACCCGCAGCACCAAGGCCTGTGGCTGTGGGAGGGGGTCAGCAGGAGGCTGAGCTGCCCAGGAGGGGCAGTGGGGCAGGACAGAGGGAAGAACAGCTCCCCACACACACAGAACACGGCCTGGGCTCCCCACACCCCGTGGTTTAACGTGTTCCCCTTCCCGCTGCCCACACGCTGCCACACCAGCACGGCCAGCCTGAAATGAAGTGGCACGGGGGGAAAACCATGGCAGCTTGGCTCTTTCCAGGCAGAGCAGGCCCTGATCCAGCTGTTCCCGTGGCTGTGTGGCAGTGCCAGTGTGGGAGGTGGCAGTGGGCACCGAGCCGGGGCAGCGGCAGCGTGGCCAGAGCTGCCCAAGTGTTTTTTCTTAGACACTTTTGCTGTTGGTTTTTTTTTTTTTGCACAGTGATGTAATTAACATATGGTAGATGATTTGGAGCCTTACCTTTTTTAGTGCATTTTGGATCAGCCTATGGCAGATGGTAGGATTGTGCTTTTACCTCTGGGGCAGTCAGTTTTAGGTGAGCTGTGCGCTTCTTTAGGTGAAGGCAAACTGAGGCTTGTATTTTGCTGCTAGAGGAATGGAGAAAAATGTATTGGCAATATTGATAGTGGCATACTATTTTGTCGCTTTGGACTCTAGCTTGTATTGGAGTTTTAGTGTCTTTGGCACAGCAGCACTCAGCAGTGGAGTCCCTTTATTTAATGCATGGTAGTTTACAGTCAATAATTATTTTTTTTTAGATTTACGCACAGGCTAAATGGGGTTGTTGAAGGGTGAGCTCCAGAGGCAGCTGGAGCTGGCAGGGAGGAGCAGATTCTGCTCAGACAGCCACCAGCCTGCCCAGCAGGTTCCACTGGGCACGTCCCAGTCCTCTCAGCACTGCTGCTCTCAGCCCTTGGCTGTTTCATGGAGACATCTCATAATTTCCCCCCCTGATTTCCCCCAGTAATGACCCTGGGAAGAGCTGCTGGGGGTGGCAGGCAGAGGGGCTCGGGCAGGAGGGCTTGGCAGGAGCTGAGCCCGGCAGTGATGGGTGCTGGGTGTGCAGGCTCCCCTCGGTCCCACAGCGCTGTGATCCCCGCGCGCCTGAGCTCTCCTGAGCTGCCTGGGAGGGGACACATAATTTTCTCCTCTTCTCCGTATTTTCAGGCTAGGAAGGCAAAGCCTCTCTCCTCCAGGGCAGCTTCCAAAGGAGGTGTTTGACCACTGCAGCCAAGGAGGCTCCTGCGTGCCCACCCCTGGAAGCGTTCAAGGCCAGGCTGGAGCATTGTGGTCCCGGGGAAGGTGTCCTTGTCCACGGCAGGGGGTGGAATGGAATGAGCTTTGAGGTCTTTCCAACCCAGCCCTTGCTGTGGTTCCATGATTCCATCCCCCAGCCCCTCCTGGCAGCGCCATTCCACAGCTCTGGGAGCCAGGGAAGGGGTGGCTGGAGCACAGCTCACAGGAATCAGCCCGGCTCACAGAAATAGCAGCGACAGAAGGAGTGTTTGGTGTACCCGACCTTCTGCTTTGTACGGCTCCAGTGCTGCTTTTCCAAACTAAAAATACCTCTTACCTTGAGTGCTCCAAGGAAGAACACTTGCTCGGCAGGTTGTTTTGGATTCAGGGGAAGAAAGTTCAGGCAGAGCTCAATTAGTCTGCCTTAATTTACAAGCCAAGTTCTGTGTCTGCATGATTTGCTTTGCTTGTCTGTGCACTTTTTAAAGCACAGGGCAATGCTGTGGGAGGGCGTTTTTCACTGCACGTACTTAGGGCAGAAATTCTGCTGTTATTCACATGTTTACAGCCCTCCTCACAATGAAACTGCTGCATTTTCTGCCATATTAAAAAAAAAAAAAAAAAGAACCAGCGATGTGCTGAAATGAGCAGAATATGTGGGAGGATCAAGATGTGTGCTGCGGATCGTGGATCTCCTGGTGAGCTCTGCCTTCTCCTGCTCGTTCCTGCTGTCCAGCTGGGCAGTGCTGGTCAATTTTGGGAGCTCTTCTCGGAAGGGATCCGTGTGTGGATGCAAGCTGAGAAGTTGCTACATTTCTCTGTGATGTATGTGAATTTTTTCACCCTCAGAAGTCATGGCCGTACTTGACTTTATTTGGAAGCAATCCCTGTATTTCCTGTGGCCCGGAATCACAGAACCATTAAAGTCAGAAAAGACATCCAAGATCATCGAGTTCAACCTAAGAGAAGACTCCTGCCAAAAAAACCTCCAAGCAACATCCTCCTTGTCCATAAGTGATTATATCAGCCTATGCTGACAGCGAAATAACTGAAAACCCCACGAACCAGACTCATAAAGTCCAAAATTAGGAAAACCATGGTTTTGGAATGGATCAAGGACCGGGCTCAACACTTTTCCCCCTGCTGTGAACTTGCTGCATTTCCTATTCCTGCTTATTAAGCAGGCAGCTGACAGCTGCTGGCAAAGCTTGGGAATAGCAGAGGAACGTGGCGTGTCCAGAGGCTCTCCGGGCCTCTTTTGGGCAGCAGCTCGGGAGCAGCTCCTTAGGTGGGATAGCCCTGCGTGTCCCAGCCAGAAATAGCCCTGGGAATCTGCTCCTCTGGACACTGGGAACGTCACTGGGAAAGGGGAGCACACGTGTCTGTCGTGCAGGAGGAAGCCAGCCCGGCCTTTGGTGGCAGCTCCTGGAGGATCTCGGGGTGTTTTGTGTTTTTTAATCACTCCCTCGCTGTCTGAGTGCAGAGCTTGCCACCCACCCTCCCCTCAGCTGCCTGCAGTAGGATCTGTGTCCTGATCCAGCGTGGGCTGGGATTCCTGCAAGGCTCTGCCTGTCCGCTGGGGAAAACTCATCAATTTCAACGCGCCAATTAATGAGTTGATTTTCAAGTTAGGCCTAAACACAGGTGACTTCTGTCCTGCCCTTGTCCTTCACATGAGCAATGACTCTTGTGTGGGTGCAGCACTAGGATCTGCCCTTGGTGTAAAGAATTCCTTGAAGTTTAAATATTTTAAACACCTTTTTCTAATGTTAGGAATGGTAATATTGTCTTGAGGCTGGGAGTGTGTGAAAACTGTAAATTGTACTCATGGAAAACGTTGTCTTTTGGACTTTTGACCCACGTGGCTGATTGTGGGGCCGTTTTAATGCAATCAGCAGCGTGCAAGCACGGCGTGCGACGCTCCAGAGCGGAGCTGGAGCTTCCTGCAGGCTGCAATTCCTGCTTCCTGCTGCACGGAATGCACACCTCTGCTGATTGTGTCCACGTGGTGATGGATGTCCCTCTGTGCATTAAACCCTTCCAGCCTGTTTTCATCAGACAATGGAATGGTTTGGGTTGGAAAGGACCTCACAGACCATTTGGCTCTACCATGGGCAGGGACACCTCCCACTGCCCCAGGCTGCTCCAGCCTTGGACATTCCAGGGATCCAGGGGCAGCCACAGCTGCCCTGGGCACCCTGTGCCAGGGCCTGCCCACCCTCAAAACCAGGAATTCCTCCCCCATATCCCACCTGGCAGTGGGAAGCCATTCCCCTTGTCCTGTTTGGCGTGTGTTTAATCCAAAGTGTCACCCCAAACCTTTTACCATTGGAAAATTGTGGGGTGCTGAGCAAACATCAGCAGCACTGGGGAGCCAGACGTGCGGAGCCCCTTGGAAAGCAACAAAAGGCAGATGCTCTGCCTTCCCTTGGAGCTGCAAATCCCAGCCCTCCGAGCCCATTTCCTGAGCAAATCCCCTCCCATAAAGCTGCCGGTGCCATCTGGCAGGAGCGCGTCAGGGATCCGAGCGGGAATTGTTGTTTTGTCCCTAAAACGTGTGGGTGGTGCCACGCACCTCGGAGTGTGTGACGGGGAGCCCAGGCTTTTCCTGGGAATGTCCTTTCCATTAGGTGCTGCTTGGTGCCCTCTGATTCATCCCTAAAAGGCTTTGAGAGAACGTGTTCCGTCCTTAGGGTGTAATTTATGGGGATTATTCATATCCCAGGAAGGGAGGGAACTGCTGCAATCCCCCTCAGAGTCACCGCAGGAGGGGATTCCTCAAAATCCTCCCCAAAAGTGAGCATGGGGAGCTGTGGAACAGCAGGGAAATATAATATATATATATAATATATAATATATAATATATAATAATATATAATATATAATATATAATATATAATATATAATATATAATATATATATATATATATATATAATATACAACAATCTGTGAAACCAAAACTTTATTCATTTATTTGAAGAAACTAAACTAAAAACCCCAAGCTTTGGCATTTTCCTAATGCCAATTTTAAGAAACTAAACTTTGGAGTTTTCCAAACCAGTTGGTGTTGAGCCTTGAATTTATGAGCAATACGCATTCAAGAACTGAACAAATACAATTAAATTAATTTTTAAAGCAATTATTTCAAGCTTCTTGGAGCAGGCAATGCAAATATTGGAAATAACATCCTTGCTGAGGCACAAAGTTTATTTTATGATAGGTGCCAAAATGTTCTGATGAATTAGAGATATAAGCTGTGAGCAATCAAATGGTGTTTTGAAGGACATGTCAAATCTGTGCCTGTTTATAATGTTTTTTATATATATTATGTTTTATATCTATCTCTTGATATAATGCCCTTTGGTTATAATCAGATACTACTATACTACTATATACATATATATATTATAATATATCAGTATTATAATAGTGGTATGCTGGCATATAATTACATCAATATATTACTATTAATATACAATATTTATTATGTTAATATTAACATTAAGTGTGCATTGCATGTTATGTATTATGCATGATGGATTGTTATTACATATGATACAGTACCATGGATATTATAATATACTACACATTACATATTATTATATGTAGAAATATAGGGTATTTATTTATACTGTATATTGCTACATTGATAACATGTATGTATTAATATATGTAATATATTAATATGTATTAATACAGCTAATATATATTAATACCGTAAACATCTACCACCTCCACACTACCTGCTACCCCCGTCCGCTAATTAGACGAGCAGAAATGCCCACGAAAGCCGCAAATCTTATAATAACTTTCAGATCAAGGGCTGGAAATCAACTTTTATTAGTTAATAACGCCAAATCTCTTAATTCCGCTTTATTCCGGTTTTATTTCTGAGGGAGCCCTTACGCGGGAGGTACCATCAGCGGGCGAGGCGCGGGGGTCGACGGGGAGAGCCCCGCCCCCCGCCTCCAATTCCCCCCCGCTGTCGGCGATGGTAGAGCCCACGGCGGGAAACCCCGCGCCCGCCTCACACAATGCGCGCGCAGTTCGCGGCGCGGCCGCTGGCGGCGCTGCAGCGCCCGCCCCGTGGGGGTGCCCGGATGTGGCCGCGCCGGAAGAGAAGCGCGTCTCCTCAGGGCCCGCCATCTTGTGCGGCAGCGAGCAGGGCGCGGGGGGCCCGGTAGCATCCGCGCAGGATCCCGCCGACGGGGGCCCATCATGCCCGGACACCTGCAGGAGGGCTTCGGGTGCGTCGTCACCAACCGCTTCGATCAGCTCTTCGATGACGAGTCCGACCCCTTCGAGGTGCTGCGCGCGGCGGAGAGCCGGAGGAAGGAGAGCGGCGGCGGCGGCGGCGGGAGCCAAGCTGGCGGCGGGGCCCGCGGCCCGGCGGGCGCCCAGAGCGGCTCCTCGGGCGGGGCCGGCGGAGCAGGCCAGGCGGGCGGCGGCGCGGGCAGCGCGGCCAAGCAGCTGCGCAGGGAGTCGCAGAAGGAGCGCAAGAACCCGCTGCCGCCCTTCGCCGGCGGGGACCGCCGGGAGGATGGCGGGGGCCAGCCCGGAGCTCCGCTGCGGAAGGAGGGTGAGCGGGCCGGGGGCTCGGCGGGGAGGGTCGGCCGGGCCGCACGGAGGGGGCCGGGGCAGGGCCGAGCCGCACGTGGGGCCGCGCATGGCGGAGCCCGCCCGGGGAGCCCGCCCGGGGCGCCCGCGGGGCTGGCGGCGGCGGCGCCCGGCTCGGCCGGCCCCACGTGTCCCGCGGCTCGGCCCGCGCAAAATGGAGTCGGGCGTGCGGGGCGGCCGGAGCTGCCTCGGT
Source organism: Diglossa brunneiventris (assembly GCA_019023105.1). Classification (NCBI taxonomy): domain Eukaryota; kingdom Metazoa; phylum Chordata; class Aves; order Passeriformes; family Thraupidae; genus Diglossa; species Diglossa brunneiventris. Next base: position 1,291,923 of record CM032361.1, read on the forward strand.
GCCCGCGGGAGGGAGAGGGGTAACGCGGAGTGGGAAAGGCCAGCAGTGAGCGGAATCGTGGCGTGGCTCGGGTTGGAAGGGACGTGCGAGGCCATCCCGTTCCATCCCTGCCACAGGGCACCTTCCACTGTCCCAGGCTGCTCCGAGCCGCGTCCAGCCTGGCCTTGGACGCTTCCAGGGATTCAGGGGCAGCCAGAGCTGCTCTGGGCACCATTGTGCCGGGGCCTCCCCACCCTCCCAGGGAAAAATTTCTTTGCGATGTCCCATCTAAACCGGCACACGGAATCCTGGAGTGGTTCGGGTTGGAAAGGCCCTTCTCGTTCACCCCCTGCCATGGGCAGGGACACCTTCCACTAGGCCCGGTTGCTCCAAGGGCCGTCCACCCTTGTATCCTGAACTTGACTCGTGTTTCAGGGGCTCGGATGGATTTTACAGGATACCTGGAAGTTCCTGGGCTTTCCAAGATCTGTTTGGGTCATTTTCTAGGGGAACAGCGGTCATAGCCATCTTCTCGTTTTCATCTATATTTAAATAATCACTTGCATGAATTCTTAGTTTTTCTAAATTTTCACGACATCCTACATGAAAAACTCTGGAAAAAGGAAATCAAAGCACAAAGAGACTGAAGAGCATGCTTTGGGAATTAGGAGGCCGGGCCCCACATGGATAGGGAGGGATGTGGGCACATGGCGTCCCGTGCGGGCAGCAGCTCCACCGCGCCCAAACTTCAGCGCTCGGCAGGTGGGTCACAGCTCGGGTTCAGAGGAATCCTTGGAAGAAAACCCATCGAAGTGTGCTGACAGCCGATGACGTGGGAACAAGAGAATAAGTAACAGGTTAACTGCAATTTCAGCAAGCTTTTCAGAGCACGATGCTACATGAGAGCCTCTTAATGCTTCCCCGTTTATGTTACAAAGTGGTTCTGATTCTCCACTGATTTATGCTGTTAAAGAAAGAAATAATTTTAGTATGTTATTTGTTTTGGAAAGTGGGTGCTGTAAATATTATTCGAAAGCGCCTTGTGAGAAGACAGATTTAGGAACGATGTTAGAAATACTCTTTGCTTGTGGATCTCGTGCTCAGTAACGTTAGGAGTGTTTGCTGGGTGAGGGATGCAGTGGTTTGTCCGGAGTCCCAGTTCGCCAAACCTGTGTCCTCTGGAAGCCTCAGTGAGGTGCAGGATTGCCCCACGAGGTACACCTGGGACACGGCAAAGTCTTCGGCACCGCAGGAGGGCTTTGGGCAGCCCCTCTTCACCTTCCGATTTTCACAGCTCGTTTTCAAGAGCAGTGTGAAAAATAACTATTTTCGTGGTTTGTTTTGGTAGTGAAACAGAGAAAGTCGGGGCTGCTGTTGTAGCAGTGTGGTAAACAAAGTCAAGTTTGAAAATGTCTATTTCTGTGCGTGGCTGTTTTTGCAGTTCTGGCATCATAAAGGTGCTGGATGCCAGGGTTTGTTTCCTGTGTGAATGTATTTTAAGCAATTCACTACTCCCTAAGGCTGCAAGTGATTTGCCTGCTGAATTAGCAGTTCAAAGCTTGGTGATGCTGAGAAATAACTTGTATTTTGGGTTAGGCTTCAGCAGGAACCGGGTTTTTCTGAGTGCAGGGCGTTGAACTCGAAATTCAAAAGCCGTAGCTGTTCCATTCCAGTTCTGCAGCATGCCTGCTCCTCTCCCTGCTTCTCCTGCTCACAGGGAATGCCTGTCCCCGCTGCAGAGCCCTTCTCCCAGTGCAGGCTGCTGGGTTTAACCCCTTGTTTCCCCAGGGAGTCGGGAATGCTTAGGGAGCTCGGTGTGCCATGCAAACTTCATGTTAAACACAGCTTGGAAGGTGAGGGAGACATTGTTCATCTGGGTGTGTTGGCTTGGATATCATTACAACTGCAACTTCTGTAGCCCCACCCAAATTTGACATTGCTTGCTAGGCAGGAACTTGGTTCTTTAAAAAATAATTGAAAATCAGCTTTGAATTTAAAAGCTGGTTTGTTAATTTTGGAGCCAGTATTTTGGCAAGAAAATGGTGTAAGAAATGTGTTTGTCCTCATCTTTTAAAGAAGAGTAAACAAGGCCTTTCACATGAGTGGAAAAGAAAACTGTGTTAGATCTTTGAGAGGGCTTGGTAGAGAAGAGAATGCCCACGGGAGGTTTTTATTTGCAATAAAAACCCTTTTAGGAGGCCTAGGCAGGGAGGAAGAAGGCTGGGCAGCTCGGTGGCACTGTGGATTCTTAAGCTATTTTGAGGAGCGCACCAGCAGGAGAATCTTTGTCAGGGAATGTTGGACTGGGAGGATCCCTGTGGGTGAGGAGGCCAGTTAGTCACTGACCAGTACCTGCAGGTGACACCTCTACAGTACAGGTGGTGGCACTGCTGCCCAGAAGAGTTTCCAAGAACAGATTCACAGGATCATTCAGGTTGGAAAACACCTCCAAGATCATGGGGTCCAGCTGTTAGAACAGCGCAGGATGACTGTCCTAGGGAGCGCAGGATTGACTGTTTTAGGGCCAGTGAGGTGTTGCTCACTTTGTTTGGCTGTTCTTCAAATGAAACCCACTTGTTTTACCTGAAGAGCACCTTTCAGAGAAAAAAAACAGTAATAATATTCTGTTTGCCTTGATCTTTGTTTGGAAGTTGACCCTGTTGTTTCATTAGGGATTACCTAAATTCTCAGTCAAACCCAATTTGAAATCCTGGGTAAAAAAGGGACTGAGAAGAGTCAGGTGGGAGTGGGGCGGCTCAGTTTATGCAGCAGTAGAACTTCTCTTCCCGCTTGTTTGCCCGGGGTTGGTATCTGTCCCGGAGCACTGCACATTCCGTTGATGTGTCTGGCCTGATGTTGCAGGGATAAGGAGGATTGGCAGGAGGCCTGACCAGCAGCAGCAGCAGCAGCAGCAGGGCGAAGGCAAACCCATCGACAGGAGACCCGAGCGACGGCCTCCCCGCGAGCGCCGCTTCGACAAACCCGCCGAGGAGAAGGGCGAGGGAGGAGAGTTCTCCGTGGATAAGTAAGAGTTTTGTCTTGCTCATAAACAGCTTTCCTAGCTCTGGCAGGCAGGGCTGTCCTGCCTTCTGCTGATCAGGTAAAAAAGATTATTGAATCAAGATTGAATTCCTGTCATGCAAGCGACAACACTTCGCTTTTCCATGGTTTTATTTGCAAACTTAAGTTACAGGCTGGGAGTGATGTGTGTGAACAGGTTCATAGGTGTAACTGAATTAAGGTTTAAATCAAGATATTCACCATATTTCTCTACATCTACAGCAGATAGCTCAGGAAGGGAACCCAAACATAGCTGTTTCCTGCAGGATGAGATTTTTTTGCTGTTACAGCTGTGGCTTTAATTTGCACAGCTGACTTAAAGCCAGCAAAAGTTTGTCCATGTAGGTGTTTGCATCCTGGCTGCAGCTGCTTCAGACCTGGAAGTAGTGAAGCCGTCTTAGATCTACATGAAATTTCAACTGTCCTGAGTATTCTGAGGCAGCCAGAATTTGAGTAATGTTCAAATATTAATGTTTCAGTTGCCAAAGTTAAATTCCTTTTTAAAGTAAGTTGGATAAAAGTGAGTTTAGTTGAAGTTTTAACATCAGTTAATTATGTAACAGAATACAAAGATTAAATTTTGGAATTAATGCCAGAAGACACAAACAAACAACAGTCCTGAGTATTTGTTTCCAGATTCTAAAATCATGGAACCACAGAATGGTTTGGGTTGGAAGGGACCTTAAAGGTGATCTGGTTCCAGCCCTTACCACGGGCAGGGACACCTTCCACTATCCCAGGTTACTCCAAGCCCTTCCAGCCTGGCCTGGGACACTTCCAGGGATGGGGGAGTGACTTTTCTGGAATTAGAGCCTGAACCCAGCTACAAACTAATTATCAAAGGAAAAACGAGTAAATAAAAGTTCTCAGGGATGAAAAGAACCATGAAGCATGCTGTACATTTTTGGAGGCAAATCACTTGACCCAGCTTCCAAACAGTAATTATCAAAGCAAAACCAAGTAAAATCCTAAAATCCTCAGAGAGGACAAGAGCACGAAATGCTGTGTGTGTTCCATGGCAGACCCATCCTGGACCGACCCATGCGTGGACGCGGAGGCCTGGGCCGGGGCCGCGGCCGCGGGCGCGGGATGGGCCGAGGCGAGGAGATGGCTTTGACTCTCGTGGCAAACGGGAATTTGACAGACACAGTGGCAGCGATAGATCGTGAGTCTTTGCCTTTTCCTGTCCCTCGTGGCTCTCCTGTACCGCCCTGCCCCCTGTTTAAAATTGATCTTTTGAATTTCTGTGTCTGGACACTATAATGTTAACTCAGTTTTGTTAGTTCTGTTTCACATTCACATTTCAGCGGCCTAAAGCACGAGGACAAGCGCGGTGGCAGCGGCTCACACAACTGGGGAACCGTCAAAGACGAGCTAACGTTAGTATCCTCTCACTGCTCAGAAAACCATTAGCACTATGTTAATCAGCCCTAATTATGGCTTGCAGAACACCCAGATTTAGCTGCATTTTTGCCTTTGATCTCCATGGTTTTTGCCACGCTTCTGCAGAGTTTAAAACCCCAGCGATTTCTTGTAGCATAAGAATAGCTTCACTGTTCAGCTGGAGTTTTGGGGAAGTTTGGGAGGTCTTGTGCTGGTTTGGTAACAATTCTTGGTTAAAATGAAGTTGTTCTACTTTTAGTAAATTTTGATCAGGATAACCACACATTTTGTAATACAAAAATTCAGCTGTCCCATTGAGATCTATTTTTAATGCCCAAATCCATTTTGTGTTGGAAGGGACCGTGGGAGCCTTTCAGGAGGGGTAGTAGGAAGCATTGGGGAAAACCATTAGTTAAGGGAAAAGCACAGAGTTTAAAAGGCACAGAGAGCACCAGTCCTTACTGAAACAGTTAAATACACAGTAGATCTTGATTGTTAATCTTACATAGCTTTAAAGAGGGATGATGTTGGAAAAAAGGCCCAACTCCCACCGTTATGTAATTGCAGTGAATTGGATCAGTCAGCTGTAACTGAGGAAACGCCGGAGGGAGAGGAGCATCCGCCTGCTGATTCTGAAAACAAGTGAGTACCACCACTCCTCTCCGTGCTCTTGGGTTGCTTCACAGGTGCTGTTGCACTCCCTTTAACCTCTGCTATTTATTCTGCATCTGTTTGGCCAAACTGAGGTTATCAGTAGATCATCCACAGTGCTGCTGATGAGTCTCTTTAAAAACCTTGTGTCTGGAAATTGTCTTTAAACCATTCCTTGGTGTCCTGCAGGCTCTTTCAGATATATTTATTTATTAATAATAATTTCTAATACACTTTGGGTCTTGGGATTGCACCTCCAAATTCCAAACCCAAAAGTGTCTGTGCTCAGACTGAGTAGCAGCACCAAGCAAATGGGACAGAAATGCCAGTGGGAGGCAACTTTTTAAACTTAATTTTCCAGAGCCTACAGCCTTGCAGACTGTGTGACTGAGCTGTAGGAGAAAAGTTGTATCTTTCATTCTCCAGGCAGTTTTCAAAGTTACCTGGGTCTCTTCCCATCTCACTTAGACACTGTTACAGGAGGAACAGGGACTGGGTGAATGAAAGAGTAACCAGAGAAGCAGAAAGAGCCTTACTGATACTGAGTTGATGTAAAAATACAATACAAATTTTTATGGTAGCCTAATGTGACTAATGTTGTATTTTAATGAGGAGTGGGCTTTGTAGACAACTCAAAAACTGGCAAACAGGAATTTGAAGTACTTGTTCCTAATGATTCCTAATGTGTTTGCCATGGCTTGGTTGCCTTACTGAAAAGTTTCTCTATGTAAAAAAGCATCTCCACATGGGTAATTTATTAATTGTCTGGTTTTATGTGAATCATTGCTCTCAGAGTTTCAGCAGAACTGTAGGATGTTTTACTGCAGTAAAACAAACTTTGGCTCAAACAAAAAAAATTCTGATTACATCCTGTGTCAAAAATCATTCTCTCCTACACAGTGAGAAAAAGTTGAAATACAGTTATTTTGACATAAAACCCTTTGCATTATTGTTCAAAATTAATGGCTGCCAAATAAAAACCTTTGAAATTGAGGCTTTCATGATCTTTTTGCTGCACATACACAGCATTGGTTTCCTATAAATCAGAAATTCAGTTGCATAAACACACTGAACAATGACCAGAGGCTTCCAGTAGCTGGAATATGATCTGTTATTGAGCACAGTGGTTGTGTGTTTTACTTAAAAATAGCCTTTGGCACCAGGGAGATGTGCTGTATCTCACAAATAACGTGTGTGCAGTTACTTTTTCAAATTAGCTGGAAGTAAAACTTGTTTGAATATTTGTCTTTGGTTCAACAAAGGAAGCAAATTATCCAGAGCTGCTTAAATTCTGGTTTTTAAAATACTGAAAAGCTTGAAAACTGTGGGAAGAACAAGTTCTCACTGCCTTGACTTGAATGTTTATGTGAGATGGATTTCAAAAAGGGGGGAAGGAGCTCCAAACAAGTCATGGCAGAATTTGGGCTTTCAGATTTGGAAATAAAATTGACAGTAATGTGGTGATTTGATGGCATGGGTCAGTTTTAATTTTAACGTTTTAATTTTAACGTTTTAATTTTAACGTTTTAATTTTAACGTTTTAATTTTGCTGTGCTCAGAGGTGGCTGGGTGTGATTTTTTTTTGGCACTCCCTCTAAAGGAGATGAATTTTCCTGTGGTGGAAGTGAATGTTCATATTTTCACCTCTTAACTGCTAAATCCTTGGCAAAGTTCAATTTAGAACCTGGTACCAGCCAGCAAATGGTTTTGGAATTGTATCCAGAGTGTAAATCCTTAGTTGTGACCATGATCTGCATGAATTGACCACAGGGAGAATGAGGTTGAAGAAGTTAAGGAGGAAGGCCCCAAGGAGATGACCCTGGATGAGTGGAAAGCCATTCAAAGCAAGGATCGTGCAAAAGTCGAGTTCAACATCCGCAAACCAAACGAGGGAGCTGATGGGCAGTGGAAAAAAGGATTTGTGCTCCACAAGTCAAAGAGTGAGGAGGTAAAGTGCCTTTCCGTGCTTGGAGTGTCCACCTTGTGACGGTTTTGTTATTGATGAGCATTTTTTAGAGTGGAAGCTCCATTCTGGGAGATGCTGACCTGTTGTTGGAAGTTTAGGAAGTGGGAACATTATTTTAAACATGAACTTTATTCTTGTTCATTTGAGCAACATTCTTTTAGCAGCATTGAACTTCTGCAGTAGCACAAGTGGCCATTCTGACTGTGCTTGGGTTCAGGAGCTGAGCTGTGCCCTTAGCTTTGTAGGAATTGCCTCTTGGTGAGAGTTTTAGGGGAATGTTGTCAAGTCTGCTTTCTAAAAAAGGCAGCTTATGTTATTTAGCATCTGCTCTGCAGTACACAGGTTCATGGTGCTTGCTAAGTGGTGTCAGCTTGAAGGAAGACTGGTCATGCCTCAGAGACCTTAAACCCAACTGTGCATCTGAAATTTGTGGTGTGGGTGTCTCCTCACTTAGTGCTGTGACACAGACAAGCTCTTGGGAAGGCAGTTGGAATGATTTCTGTGCTCCAGTGACACTCAGCCTAGCTGCTGTAGAATTGTTTTAAATTTGTAGTTTCTCATTTCAGGCATTGCATAATGTTCATTATTCTGTTCCAAGAGTGGCAAGGGGAGATGCACCAGGGAGGGAAGTGCTGAGAGCTCTTGTTTTGTAATGCAGGGCTGTGCTAATCTTTGGTTCTAATCTTTGTATTTAGCACTCTGTAATATGTTAAGTAGCTCACTTAAGAGATTGGTGGCAGCAACTTTGTATACTGATGGTGCTGAGTCCTTTGAAGTGACTGGATAGTGTGTAATACTCTGTTTGCTCTCTGAAATGTATTCCTGCTTTTTCACACCTTGCCAGTTTTTACCCTGGGAGCTGGGATGTAGCACAGGGTGGGGGGCGCTGCTCAGTGTTCAGTGGAAGTTCCATTTCTGCTCTGGTTGAGCTCCCAGTGAGGGTGACTTGGTGACAGACCAGGCTGATTCCTTGCTGTGTGGGGCAGTTCAGTCCTTGGAGTGATTGCATGGCTGTGTCTCCTCTGAGCTGTTCACTGAAGTGTTCTTTAAATGCTGCTTCTCTGGCTTGGGTAGAAAAGGGAATTTGAGTTACATTTAATGTTGCTGTGTGCTGAAAGAATGTATTAAACAGAAGTATTTATGTACTTTACCGAGATTTACTAAACCTGGAGTTCTTCAAATTCCCTTGGTCTCTCTGAATCAGGTTTGACATTTACTCATCTGAGAGCACTTTTTTTAATCTAGGAGCCTATATGATAGTAAAGGTGATGCTACTTGTGAGAAATTTAGAGGCTAGACTGTATTTTCCGTTTGAAAATTGAATCAGTTAACGCAAAAAAAAAAACCCAACAAAACAACCAAGCAAAAAACAATAACAAAAAATCTGAACAAAAACTGTGAATAATCAAATTACTGCCATGGCAGACCTGACATAATTAGTAGATTGTTCTATTTAAGAGGTGAACTTCTCAAATAAACAAGTTGGATATTTTTAGCACCATCACATAAGAAGGTAACAGCCTCTTGCTGCATAAGCATGAAAGTGAGGAATTAACAAATCTGCCTTCAAATTGAGCTGCCTTTAGCCTGCTTTATTGTCCACCCAGCAGATGTGTCTCCCCATCTCCCTTCTTCATTGTTCCCTCATCCCATGGGAAGCAGTGTGGGGATTTGCTCTCAGGATTATAGGAGAATAGCTCTGTAATACAGGCGTTAGGAAAGCTTCCACTGCAGCTCCTTTGTGAGCAGCTTTAGAAGGCAACATATTTTAAAAAACCACCAATCACCTGCTGTTTCCTGTCTTTGTCCTCTTGGGTGTACTTAGGAGTCAAGAAATTAAGGTTTCTCTGATTGTTATTGGTAAGAAGGAGATGATGTGTGGAAGTGATTTGGTTTATAGGTAAATTTTGGTTTTAGCCCCAGATCTTCTGTACTCTTGTGGCTGAAAAATCCTGTGTGCCCCAATAGATCTCTCAGAAATCTGAGGTGTTGTGATAAGCACCTGCATTCCTGTAGCTTGGAAACTCCTTGGAGATGCCCCAGAAGTCTGGAAAAGGGAGAATGAGGATCTGCTGCTGCTCAGTCTTGGGAAGGAGCTGTTGTCCTCCTTTTCCTCCTGCTTGTCCTCCTGGCTGAGGGCTGAAATGCTCAGCCCTGCCTGAGGTCTGTCCTTCAGTTCTGTCTCAGGTTCTTGCTGCTTTAGTCTGACATCCAGGGCCGTCAGCAGCCCTGCTCCAAGGAGCCTCTTCCCAGGACACAGGGTTTTGTCATAGAACAGAGTTCCTCTTTTTCTCTGCAGCTGCTTTAGTGCCTTGAGTCTTCAGTTCCTACAAAAAAACAGGAACGAGTTACATTGCGGACAGATCCTAAAATTCATCCCAAAACTGGAATCCAGGGCTCCTGGAAAAACTGATACCCAGTAGAACACTGTCCCTGCTGTGCCTCTTCAAACCTCCTCACTAATCCAATCCTTCCTTAGAGGAGGTTGCACTGGGAGATTAGGAAATGTATTTTGGAGAAGAATGATTCATCTCCTCAAAGTTGGGAGCAATGACTCTTGAATGAAGGCTCTGCAGGAGGATTTCCATGAACAGTGATTCAAACACCCCAGCTCTTCCCATCTCTGTGCCTGATGTGTGGCCATGCTGGAGACCAGCCTGCATGTGTGGTCTCTGCCAGGGCTTCCTGCAGCTCCTGGGCAACCTTCTGGTGTCCGTCCACCTGAGCTTTTTGTTTGGTGTCCATCTGAGCTGGTTTCTGGGGTCCATCTGAGGTGTTTTTTGGTGTCCATCTGAGCTGTCTCTTGTCTCCACCCTTGGCACATCCATCCTGTGCTGTCTCTGGCTGCGTGCACAGCTGCTCCCTGTGCTGCTCCATGTGCTCAGTGCCATCTGTACCAGCAGCTCCTGTGACCTGATTACCTGTTGTTCCTGTATGTAGTTGAGTCTCATTTCTTCCTTTTGTTTTCTCCCTTTGTTCCTTTTGTCACTTTGGCGTGGACACACAACTGTCACCAGACAAAGGCGATGACAGAAATGCAGGGGAGTCTGCTGGATTCAAATGAGGTACTGATCCTTTCTGTGTCACTGGTGATACCTGGTGTGAGCATCAGCCCCTTCAGCAGGGAACGTTTGGATATTAAAAACTCACCAAAAGAAAGAATTTTACTGAATCTGGAGCTTTTCTGTCCATGCCTGTTGTCTCACTGTGCACCATCCAGCTCCAAGCATGGTTTTGGTCCCCTTGCTCCTCATCCTGCTGGTTTCAAACCTTATCATAAGAGCTTCTATCATGAGCCTCTATTTTTTTTTGTTGCTGCTGTTTTTCCATCTCTCACTGTCTGCTTTGGCTCTCTTGGTAGTTTGTTCTTAACTTTTGACAGCCTTCTGCAAGACCCTTAAGGGTAGCACTGCCTTCAAGAAGTGATCAGTTATTAAATCAGAGCACTGTTGAGTCACCAATACATGGAAATTTAATGTTTCCCAGGGTTTTTCAGGATAAGCAACTTGTTCAGTATGTCTGACTTATCACCCCAGTGATGGAAGAGGCTGAGGACAGTGTGCCAAGTTTTTTGTTGGAGTTTTAAATAACCTTTAATTCCTTTGGATAGAGGAATCATCAGGTTACTTAGGGAGTTTGCAGTTGGTTGGTTCAGTAGTTATACCAAAAGTCAAAATTATTTTTGGTGAACTGTAGTGATTTGTTTTTAAACAGCATAGGGCATGAAAATGCACAGAAATATTGCACAAATCCACTGATCCCACCACTCCTTGTAATCCCAGGAAAGGGAATTACCACATGGCTACCAGTAGTTGGAAATAGAATCTCAGTACCCTGCAGTGATAAAAAATTAAATAGTAAGAAAGGAATTTGGAGCATTGTTAAGGTGTTGTAGTGTTTTACAGAGTGTTGGTGTTAGGTTTGAGTAGTGCCATGTCAGGCTGAGGTGTGGAATACTTTTCTTTGTTGAGACAAACTTCCTAAGTTAGGCAAAGAAATTTCCAGGGGAAGGAAAAATGAAATGAGGAGTGAAGTAGGGACCAGCTGTTCTGTGGGATACATCCCAGTGGAATGTGTTGGAAATAAAGCAGCAGGGAAGGGGTGTGTTGGATCAAACTGGGGGTTCAGGGAGAGGACGGGGGGAATGGCAGGGATAGATGGGATATTGGGAAGCACCCATGGAATCCCTGGCAGCAGCTTTGGCTCCAGACCTCTCCATCCCTTGGCAGACTTGTGAAGGTTCCACAAATGGTAATTAAAGATCACAGGGCTTAATTGCCCAATGTGTTGCCTTTGAAAGTCCGAATGTTGTGTAACTACAGCAGAGAAGTCAGTTGGAGTTGGGAAGCTTGAGCCTGCACGTGGCATTTGTGTAGGAAAACCAGAAAATTGATGAGTGCTGTGCCAGGAGTTGGGGGCTTGGAGAGATGGAAAGTGTTGGATGTTGTCATGTTTTCAAAACACCATGGTTGAGCTGTGATAGGCAGGTTTTTACATTCTTTGTATTACCCTGGATGCCAAAAACTGCCTTGCACGTGGAAAAAATATTTGTGTGAAATAGGAGAAATAACTGCTTTAAAAACACCTGGTGGGTTCAGTGAGTAACTGAAATTTTCCAAGGTTGCTGCTGTTGGTAACTCCTGGGAGCAGCATCCCTTGCTCCTCCAGGCTCAGGTTTCCACCGAGTGCACTGGGAACAAACCAGTAAGGGAATATCCTGCCAAAGGTGCTGAGATCCACATTTTCCAGTGTCACTGGTGAGACTGGTTGTGTTTTAGCTCCTTCAGCTCCTCGTGTTGGAGCTTTCTGTGCCTCATTTGCTGTTACAGTGAATGCAGAGCAGTGAGGGATTCTCAGCATTAAATATTTATCAAGAGCTAAAGCAAATAAAGTGTAAATCCTCAGGGAGAAAAATCAGGATGGGTGACCAAGAGTGGAAAAAGGATGGAAGGAATTGGTGGAACCTGGACACAAAATGGGAGTTGCTGCAACATGAGATTCTGTACTGGCTTGGTAATAGTCAGCCTGGTATGGGATTAAGGACATGCTGTTCTGGTGGAATTTTGGGAAGGATTTCCCCATGGAAAGGGAGGTCAGGCATTGGAAGGAGCTGCCAGGGAGGTTTGGAGTGCCCATCCCTGGGGGTGTCCAGGGAAGGACTGGACATGGGCTGGTGACAAGGTGGGGATTGGGCACAAGTTGGACTCAATCCTGGAGGACTTTTCCAACCTCAGCGATTGTGTGAGTTCATAAATTATCTTGCAAAGGCAAAATACTTTGGTTGCTAAGAAATTCCAGGTTTCCCAGAGGAGAACCAGGAGTGGGTGATGGGGTTGTGTGGGCAGGGGCTGTGCTGGGCAGAGCCCAGCTGCAGTGCCCACGAGGGGATTTTGGTGCTGTTCCCTGGCTGATGGAGATGTGCTGGTTGCAGGCTCACGCTGAGGACTCGGTCATGGATCACCACTTCCGCAAGCCGGCCAACGACATCACATCCCAGCTGGAGATCAACTTCGGAGACCTGGGCCGCCCCGGGCGCGGCGGCAGAGGGGGCAGGGGCGGCCGGGGCCGCGGGGGCAGGGCCAGCCGTGGGGGCAGGACCGACAAGGTGAGCACCACCCACCCCGGACACCGCCCCTCACTCCCCGTCCCGCTGGCACCTTCCTTTTCCCGCTGGCATCCTCCTTTTCCTGCTGGCATCCTCCTCTTCCCATCCCACTGGCATCCTCCTTTTCCTGCTGGCACCTTCCTTTTCCCTTCCCGCTGGCACCTTCCTTTTGCCACTGCCATCTTCCTTTTCCCGTCCCGCTGCCATCTTCCTTTTCCTGTCCCTCCTTTTCCCTGGGGGAGATGCTCTGCCGGCAAGCAGCGTGTTTTAAACCCAAGTGAAAATCCTTCTGTGCAAAGCTGACTTTAAACCAGGTTGTCAGGACAAAAGGATGAATGTTTGAGCAGTGCTGTCACCAAACACAAAAAGAGAGAGGGTGGATTTTTAACGAGTGCCTGTCTTTGTGTCTGAACCTGAGGAATGACTTTCCAGCGTGGACAGGTCTGAATGTACCATGAGCTGCCTGAGGTGGTGCCAGAGCAGAGCCACAAGTGCTGGTTATTTTCAGCCACAGCCAGGACACTCCGTGTGCATTGTGACCTGCTGGGGGTGAAGGACTGGTTGTACAGCTGCATGTCACATCTTGAACCTGAGGGATTCAGATTTTCCAGCTGGAAACAGGGTTCTTACTGGTTTTTCTCTAACCTCTAGTGATGTTTTTCCCTTCTTTGGTGCTAAGGCACCAGGGGAATAAATACCCTGAAAAAATACTGATTGGGGTTTGGGAGACAATATGTGAAAGCTGGAGCATTGCAGTGTAGCTGCAGTGAAGATTTGATTTATTATGAATCACTTACTTGCCTTAAAGGCATCAGTCAAATTGTTACTGGTTGGAAAATGAGCTCAGTCTCTGTGCTGTGGTTTTCTCCACACAGATTCCTTGGTTTTGTCCCTTCTGGCAGACAAAGACTTCACAAATGTTAGTTTATTAGTTGGGAAGCTCTCTCCTGACAACAGTATCAGAATATTTTAAGGAATTGAAATTAAACAGTGGTGGTTTGGTTTGAGTTGTTTCACTAATACTCTTCAAGAATGCTGCCACAGAGTAATTCCAAGCCTTCCTGCACCTGACTTTGTATTGCTTTTGTTTCCTTGCAGTTGGTCAAGGAGTTTGATGTGATCCACACGCCCAACCAGGTGGGTGAGCTCTGCATGAGCATTCCCTGGGATCAGGGACCAAAACTCCCCTCCTTTTTCTGGCTGTTCCTGCTCTTGTGTGCTGAGCAACTGGAGATGCTGAGCCTGTAGCTTAAGCCCTGCTGTTACTTCTGAATTCTGGTTTGTGGCCTGTGGAGTCTTAGGCAAGGCAGAGACTCTGCAGCTACAGGTGTTGATGCAACTCTCATTTTAAATATATTTCTTGATAAATTAATACCATGACAGGAAGTTCCACTATCTTCCCATTCTTCTCCAAAGACCAAGAGTATGAAATTGCTTATTTCTGCTCTGGTTTTTAGGTGTGCTGCAGAGTCTTTCAGAAAACTACAGAGGAGATCCTTGGCTAATGCATGAAGTTTTAGGGCTAAAAATTTGGCACAAAAATTACTTTAATCAACGCCTGGTTTCTGAGTGGGAAAAATTAAACATGAAAAACTTCATTTGTGCTCCAGAAAGGGCCTTTTCAGTTGTGTCCCTCAGTAAGGATTGTCCACAGGGAAGGACCAGTCCATGGCAGGAGGTTGGAATTCCGTGGTCTTTAAGGTCCCTTCCAACCCAGACCATTCTGAGATCTCTTTAAAAAGAGAATTGTGCAAACATCAATTTGCCTACAATTCCTCTCCAGATAGCTTGGATTAAAAGAACAGTATAGAAGGCTTTGTAATGCTTGGAATAAATAAAAAAGGGTTGTTTTGGTAGTGATTCCTCCAGCCCCAAGGTGGTGCCACCTCTGCCTCCAGGAAATAACTCTGTGATGTTTCTCTTTCAGTCAAGTGCTTCTGCTCCTGATGTAGATGACCCAGAGGCTTTCCCAGCTCTGTCCTAAACTGGATGTCATAAAGCCAACCCTGCCCTGGTCGGGCCTTCCTCTCCGAGGCTTGCATGCTTAAGGATCCTAAAACAACTAAGAAATTGAAAAAAACAAAACAAAAAAAAAAAAAAAAAGAGACTGTCATTCATACCATTCACACCTAAAGACTGAATTTTATCTGTTTTGAAAATGAACTTCTCTCGCTACACAGAAGCAACAATATGGTAGTCAAGTTTTGTATTTAGAAATGTAATGGTAGCAGGGATGTTTTCATAATTTTTTCAGAGATTATGCATTCTTCATGGATACTTTTTTGTATTGCTGCTTGAAAATATGCGTTTCCAAACTTGAAATATAGGTGTGAACAGTGTGTACCAGTTAAAAGTTTTCCCTTCATTTGTGTTCATGTTTTTTTTTTTTAATTTAAAGTCAGCATTTTAGACTTTCCCCTTTCCCCCCACCCCAAACTCCAAACTAGGTTTTAATTATTGCACACTACTTCAGTTTCCTTAATTCCTCTTTGGCAGATTTTTCTCAGCCCATGGAATCTGTGGAGCATTAATTTGGCAGACTGTTAGTGCTGTATGGAATGAACTCCTGGAATACTCAAGTTTTAATGCTTCACTTCCAACATGGAAAACCAGTTATTTTTTCATCTCTGTTGGGTAGTTTGTTTAGACAAAACCTTTCTAGAAAATTGAAAGCAGATACTTGAAATCAAGATTCAAAGCACATTGGTTTATGATTCAATACCTGTGTATGGATCCAGCAATGGGTAACTGGTCTGAAAACCAGATTTTTAAAATTCCTGTATCCCACCTTGCACTCCCCCTCTGGACCTTTATTTCCTCTTCCTTCCCTTCAACAGAACAAGATGCTTTTTTGGCAAAAAAAACCCCCAGTTTTTTAATTACCTTTGCTTTTTCTTTGAGAGGATACCCTGAGAATGGGGGAATTCCTGTCCTTGGAGCTGGGATTCCATGAGAATGGGGGAATTCCTGTCCTTGGAGCTGGGATTCCATGAGAATGGGGGAATTCCTGTCCTTGGAGCTGGGATTCCAGGAGTTCAAGGGAATTTTCTGTCCTTGGAGCTGGGATTCCAGGAGTGTGGGGGAATTGTTGGAGCTGGGAGTGGGGGGAAGGTGGCAGCTGTGGCTCTGGAAGCCCAGGTGGATCCCAGGTGGGCTGTGGGATTGGCACCCAGGTGCAGCAGTACCTGAGGCATTCCCAGCACTGCTCCAGGTGTTCCCAGGAAGGAGCTGGGCTGGCTCAGGAGGCAGTTGGGGCTCATGGCTTTGGACTGGGACAGTGGCAATCTGTGCATGGGACACCAAAAATCCACCCCAAAACCTCAACACTTCACTTCTCCATCCAAATGCAGCTCTGGCTCAGTGCAGTGCTCAGGATCTGCTTGGGACGTCACCAAGGAATGTTTTTCCAGAGAATGATTTTGAGAAATTCCTTCTCCTCCCTCAGAATCCACCATAGGTTCAGTTTCTTCCCCGTGTATCCCTTCAATACACGAAAAGAGTTGTGTGAATGGCTAATAGAGGATTTTGTAGGGGTTTTATCAGCATTAGTTAGGAGAATAGGAACAAATCTCTCATTTTGTTTCATGTTTTCTTCTTTGGCCAGCTTAGAGCATATTGGTAGATTTGTAGGTAGATAGAAAACTAAAGGTAACACCTTATTTTTGTAAAAACTGTGCAGGACAGGCAGGAAGTGTTGGAGACCTTGGAATATGGAATACCAGCCTGCTCAGCTGGGGTGTTAGCAGCTGCCTTTGCTTTTCCTGAGCTGTTTTCTACGAGAGCTCCAGTTGGGACCCACTGTGAGTACCATGGATCAGTTCCCTTGCCTGGATCTCCAGCCCCAGGCAGGAGGAGGAGGCAGATTTTCCATCAGAGGGTGGGAAAATCCCTTGGTTCTCCTCTCCTGACTCTGCTCTCAGTGTGGGGCTTTTGTAGGAGCTGAGCTGTTCCTTTTCCCTTTCCCATTGTCTGGTGGGATGTGCTGCCCTTGCAGCCTTGGGGACAGCCTGGATAACACCCAAACAGGTGGAGCAGAGCTTTCCCCAGAACACAGCCCTTCCTTGACCCAAGCTGCTGTTCCAGTTGTCACCCAGGTGATTTTGCTGGCTGGATTTTCCCTTCTCTAGAGCATTCCCAAATGGCACCTAGAGTGATTTTCAACACAGCTTGTAACTTAAATTTGGTCCTTCTGCTGTTCTGCCAGATGTAAATTCACCTCTTTCAGTCCATTTGTGTCAAGAACTAAAACTGTGAACATTTATCTTTAATATTGGTGGGTGTTAACTGAAATAAAGGTTTATTTTCATGCTCTTTTAAAACCAATGTCCTGAAAACCACATGGAAGTGAAGCCACTGAGGTTCATAGTGGCTCATCTAGGGTCTGTCCCAGGAAGTCCAGCTTGCATTCCCATTTCCAGGATGGATTTTGCCTTGGAAAAGCATCTCCCAAGTAGGTTATTAATGATTAATTAACTTGCTTTTAGTAACATTTTGTGTCCTCTTGCTTGCTCCTGCTGTCACACCAAATCTAGGGGACTGCAGCTTTTAAATTCTGATCCTTTGGAAAAGAGAGCAGAGAAAACTGGAGGTGTGGAGCAGATTGGCTTTGGAATGAGCTGAGGGCAAGGTCTGAGCCAGGGGAATTATCTCAGAGCTGGAATGGTGGGAGGGAGCAGAGCGGGTTGATTGGTCAGTTCCAAGAGTTAGCTGTGTGGCAAAGGACATGGATTCTCCTGGAATGTCAGGAATGAGTGGGAATGTGTGGTGGCAGCACTTGGAGGAGCTGAGCCCACCTTGTGTACTCACAGGGATGGCTTTGCACAGACAGAGCTCTGGTTTAATAAAGCCAGCACTGACAGCCAGCTGTGCCTCTTCCAGCTGTGCCAGCCTTCTGCTTCCCCAGGGTCATCCCAAGGACCAACCTCCCTGCCTTGGGCACTCTGGGCTGCTCTGCCCCAGCCAGGTTCCACTGGGGTGTCTCCAGGACAGCCAGACCTGGTGTTCCTGCTGGAAAGGGAGTCCTGAGGGGGAGTCACCTCCTGGGATGCTCAGGGACAGCACTGGGAGACTGCCAGGCTGGAGTTACAGAACTCTGGTCCTTGTTTCTTGGAGTGAGGCTGGACATGAATCCCCACATTGTGATTGATTTGGAGATTTGTGGGGCAAGGATGAAATGAATTTCAATGTTCTCTTATCCTTAGGTTGAGGTAGAGAATCAGCATGCAGAAAAAGATGAATGGCAAAATAATGCTTTATGGAAAAAAAAACCAACCCTTTTTGGCATCTGATCTGCCTTTCTAGCTCAGTTTGGTTTGCAGAGCTCACTGGAGGGGCTGAGCTGTGGTGCTCAGGCAGAATCCTCTCACCAGGGTGGTTCCCAGGCAGGATGTGGAGAGCAGGCAGCACGTTCTGGTTTTTTGGATGTGTGACCCAGTTCTGAGGGAGATGTTTTCCTTTGATGTCACCCAGCCAGGTGACACAGGTGGGAGCAGAGCTCAGAAGCCCAAAGTGCAGTGGCTGAGCTGGTATTTGGCAATACCCAAATCTGCACTTGAATGGTGGCAGCAGCAGCTCGTGTCTCTGCTTGGGGATGCAGAGGATGCTCCAGGTAAGTTCATACCTGGGTTCATCTCTAACTGCAACGTTTCAGCTTTAATTTCAATTTTTAATTGTTCTGTGTAAAGCTGGAGCTTGACCAGAGAAAACAACAGGAAGCCAAGTTCAGATTTTCAACATTTTATTTATACACACTCATCTGGTAAACAAAGTCGTTAAATGTGTAACACCCTTGCAGCCTGTAATTAGAACACTCCAATAAATCACTTAAATTCCTCTTGACAATCCATTTGACTGAGTACAGATGCTGCCTGCTGCTTTTAGTTCTGGTGAGGAATTTTCCTGCCCTGAGCTGAGGCAAGGAAGGGGCCCTGGCTCTGGTGCTGTGTCCCCCGTGGGTCTGGTGACACTGGGGACACTGTGACTTGGTGCCAGGGGAGGAACAAGAGGTGCTGAGCTGTTCCTTCCTTCCCTTTTGCAGTTCCTTGCTCTTTCTGGTGGAAATGATGATTTTTAACTCTTATTCTGGAACAGGGCTTGAGGCAGCCCAGGCTGCAGGAAGGGCTCCCAAAATCCCCAAACTCCAGCTCTGGCATCCCCAGTGTGCCTCTGCAGAGGAGCAGCCATGTCCTAAGGTGAGGTGTGCCTGGGGAAGGGTTTTGTCACTCGGAGGTGTCACATATGAGGGACTGGACTGGCTGTGCTGAAACACTGAAATATTTCATAAATGCTAAAATGCAGGCCGGGCTCACAGCAAAACACCCTGAAATACTCTGTAAAGTGCCAAAATCCAGGCTGAGCTCATTGAAAACACCGAAATGCTTTGTAAATTGCCAAAATCCAGGCTGAGCTCTCATCAAAACACACCGAAATGCTTTGTAAAGTGCCAAAATTCCTGCCGGGCTCACACCGAAATACTCAGTAAAGTGCCGGAACTCTTGCCGGGCCCACATCGCCCCCTGCCTACCTGGCTCAGGAGCTGCCGCTGAGTTTCACTCGATCCAAAGTCAGGTTCCCTGGGCAGCAGAGGGCGGGAGGCAGGAATGCAGAGGTTGGGAAGACGGACAGGGGGCTGGGGTCGGGCTCGGGGGCCGGCTCCGGGGCCAGGGTGCCGGGGCTGGAGATGTACTCGGCCACGGGCTCCGGGGGCTCCATCGCCTCCAGCAGCAGCCTCTGGTAGAGCTCCGGGAGTTGCTGCTCCTCTGCTGAGCTCTCCGCTGCCCAGTCGCCGTGCCCCCCGCTGCCAGCGCTGCCCACCTCCACCTTGTCCCCGGCCTTGGGGGGCTCCGGGTGAGCCGGGGTCTCCTCCACCGGGCTCGTTTCGGGCTCCTCGAAGGCGCTGCCGGGCAGGAAGGGCCTGGAGGGAGCGCTCAGCTCCGCCTGCGGGGGGACACGGAGTGAATCCCGGCACGGATCTCCCGGGACTCGCTCCCCACAGCCGCTCATCCCGCTGGAAACGGGAGATCTCGGTGTTCCTCTGCACTTTAACTCGCCCAGCACATCCTCCAGCGGCGATTATCCACTGCCAGAGATTGCTGGATTTGCTGCTGCAGGAGATTACTGGCTCGCATGGCTCCAGTTGTTTTTTTAATGAAGGTTGTGGGATTAGAAGGAAAACCCCTCTAATTTACCTTGGCAGCCGCTAAGCTCTTGGCCCACGTGGCGTTGGCAGGGTCGGGAATGGCTTTGCTCTGCCACTGCGGCAGGAGGAGGGACAGGAGCCACTGGAACCTGCAGGGGGGGGTACATGCAATTAGAAACGTGAATGGTGAGACCTGCAGCACCCTTGTGCTCCTCTGGTGTGGAATTAACCCAGGTGTGATCTTGGATCTGCCCTCAGAGCTCTTGGCTGGGTGGGGATAATTCGCAGGGATTGCTCCCCTTCAATTTGGTTTCAAGATCTGGTTAAAAATTCACAGTATCTATGAACTACAGGTGTATTTTAATTTCAGAGCCTGTTTTTATTATCATTCGTGTACTCTGAAACCTTCATTTTGAACAGTCCTCACTGTTCCATGCTCATGAAGGGGCATGACCATCCTGTAAGACGAGGGAAAATGGTTTTAAACTAAAAGAGGGTTGATTTAGATTAGATTGGAGTGAAGATTTTTAAAATGCACTGGCACAGGGTGCCCAGAGCAGCTGTGGCTGCCCCTGGATCCCTGGCAGTGCCCAAGGCCAGGCTGGACACTGGGGCTGGAGCAGCCTGGGACAGTGGGAGGTGTCCCTGCCATGGCAGGGGTGGCACTGGGTGGGCTTTAAGATCTCTTTCAACCCAAACCTTTGTGGGATTTAATCCCTCCTTATTAACCACCCCGGTTTTATTGGGACACAGCTGATGGATCCACTCACACTCTCCTTGCTGGAGGCACAGAACAAAGGCAGGCTGAGAGGATGAAGAAGCTGCAGATGAGCACCAGAGTCAGCCAGCCCCCAGCACCTGGAATGCAGAGCAGCCACCATTCAGCTCCATCAAAAAGAGGAAAAAAACCCCAAATCTTTCTGTGCTCTGTGGATAAACCACCCTTCACCACAGAGGAAAGAGCACAGCACTTGGGAGCTTGAAGGCAAAGGAGGAGATTCCACATCTCAAACGCAGCTGAAACTGCAAATCTTCAGCACCAAGAGATCTTCAGAAGGCTTGGAGAGCTCCAGTGACCGCAGAGGAGCAGGGAAAGCATTCCCAGAGAGTGGGAAAGGGGATCCAAGGGCCAGGAGTGCCCTGGCATTGCTTGGAGAGCTCCAGTGACCGCAGAGGAGCAGGGAAAGCATTCCCAGAGAGTGGGAAAGGGGATCCAAGGGCAAGGAGTGCCCTGGCATTGCTTGGAGAGCTCCAGTGACTGCAGAGGAGCAGGGAAAGCATTCCCAGAGAGTGGGGAAGGGGATCCAAGGGCCAGGATTGCCCCGGCACCGTGTCCTTACTGTCCAGGCAGACGCTGTCGCTGTTGCCCCGGGGCCCCTCCCCGGCCGCGGTCGCCGCTGTCATCCAGAGCTCGTGGTGCTCGCCCGGCTCCAGGTGAGGGAGGTGCAGGGAGCGAGGAGCCCCGGCGGGAACGGCTGGGGGGAAAACAGGGATGGAAATGGAGAGCCTGGCACGGGATTCACTGCCTGCAGCTGGAATGGGGCTCTGAGTGAAGGCAGGGAGGGGAGGAGGAGGAAAAAGAGGAGGAATAAGGAAAAAGAAAAGGAAGAAGAATAAGAAGAAAAAGGATGAGGAAGAAGAAGAGGAGGTGGAAGAAGATTAAGGAAAAAGAAAAGGAAGACGAGTAAGAGAAAAGAAGGAATAGGAAGACAAATAAGAGGAGGAATAGGAAGAGGAAGAAGAAGAAGAGGGGAAAAGAGAAGGAAGAAGAGGAGGAGGAAGAGGAATAAGGAAAAAGAAAAGGAAGATGAGTAAGAGAAAAAAAGAGGAAGACAAGAGGAAGAATAGGAAGAAGAAGAAGAAGGAAAATGAAAAGGAAGAAGAATAATAGGAAAAAGGAGGAGGAAGAAGAACAGGAGGAAGAGGAATAAGAAAAAAGAAAAGGAAGATGAGTAAGAGAAAAAAAGAGGGAGAGGAATAAGAGGAGGAATAGGAAGAAGAAGAGGAAGAAAGAAGAATAAGAAGAGGAATAAGAGGAGGAGGAAGAAAAATAAGAGAATATGAGGAAGGCAAGGAAGAAAAAGATAAAGAGGAATAAGAAGAGGAGGAAGAAGAATAGGAGGAGCAGGGAGAAGCAGAGATAAATCTGATAGTTTCAGGCTGAAAGTGATCCCACAGAAGACCTTCAGCAATGACAGGGGAACAGGAGAAGCATTTCCAGCCCCAGGCACCCACCATGGACCTCGGGCTGGCTCTGCCCATCCTTCCTGTGCAGGTAGATGTGGTACCCAGTGATGCAGCCCCTCTGCTGGGGGGCTGGGATCTCCTCCCAGGAAACCAGGACACCACTGGCCCAGGGGGTTGTGAACATCTGGGGCCCAGCTGATGGGGCTGCAAGGCACAGGACTGGTGTTAGAGCTGAGCTTAAAATGCCTTACAAACACCTGGACAACATTCCTGGGGTTTACCTTGAGCCGTGGAGTTTCCCCTGACTGATGCTGCCTGCCCAGCTCTGTCTTGATAAAGTGCAGACACGTGGATCTGATAGCAGACGTTATCTCTGATGTGCTCTGGGGGGAGAAATCACAGCTGCAGAGCTGCTTCTTCAGGGATTTGCAGTCAGGGCAGAAATATTGCAGCAGCTGCTTAAATCTGAGATAAATCTTGTGATTATTGATAGATCTTTTATAAATAAGGGAAAGAAATTTTCTCTGATCTTCTGAGGCTGGCAGAGCCTTACTGGGCTTTAAACTGAAAATTAATGGTTTCCCACTGCCAGAGGAAAGGGATAAATGGGATATTGGGAAGGAATTGTTCCCTGGGAGGGTGGGCAGGCCTTGGCACAGGGTGCCCAGAGAAGCTGTGGCTGCCCCTGGATCCCTGGAAGTTATTTTAGTAAAAATTATAGAAATATATAGAAAATATATAGAATATATATAAGTATATAGACCATAGAATATAGACTATATAGAAATATATTTGTATATATAGAAATATATTTATATATATAGAAATACATAGAAATATAGACTCCCAGACTGGTTTGGCTTGGGAGGGACCTCAAAGCCCATCCAGCACCACCCCTTCCATGGTAGGGATATCCTCCACCATCCCTGGCTGTTCCAGCTTGGCTTTGGAGCCCAAATTCCCACCTGACTTGTTGCCAAGAATATTTTCCAGCCAAGCTGGTGCTGTGCCCAGCCTGGGGTGGCATTACCTGCTGTCACAGTGGACATTACCTGCGATCACAGGGGACAGGTGGCATTACCTGCTGTCACAGTGGACATTACCTGCGATCACAGTGGACAGGTGGGACGGGGGCAGCCTGACCCAGCTGTGCTGGGGCTGCAGTTGTGGCTCCCTCTGGGGCTCTGCCCACTCCACCAGGTACCCCCCGACGGGCAGGGCGGCTCCAGCAGGGGGGCTCCAGCTCACCAGGATGCTGCTGTTCCCCAGGCCCACGGCACAGACCCGCTGGGGAGGGGGCAGATCTGGCAGGGGAGAACAAAACCCGCTGTCAGCACAAGGTTCTGGCAGCCTCAGTCAAACCAGGGCCTTTGGGAGGTGGGGTTTGCTGGGTCCCGTCCACTTTGGCACCGTGGGAAGGATAAAATGAATTATAGTGAAAGAGAAGGTGCTGATGGCAGGGTGAGGGTTTGCTGACAGGAACAGTGACATCCCTGGCTTTTCTCATGGATGGGACACCCGCAGCTCAGCCTGGCTGTGCCATCCCAAGCCCTGGCAGGTGCTGGCAGGGCACACCCCAACACCCTGCCCCGATGGAAGCACTGGGGTGTGGAGCTGCTGCGGTGATTCCAGAGGAGGAACGGGGCCATCCCGAGGGCTGGAGCCCCTCTGGCTGGGAGAGCAGGGGCTGCTCACCCGCAGGAACTACCGGGAAAAGGGATCTGCACATCCCTGCGGTTCACTGAGGTGAGCACAAGGCGGAGGCACCACAATCTCAGCAGGGGTGTGGCCCGGCGGTGGGGTGTGGCCCGGCGGGGGGGTGTGGCCCGGCGGGGGGGTGTGGCCCGGCGGGGGGGGTGTGGCCCGGCGGGGGGGGTGTGGCCCGGCGGGGGGGGTGTGGCCCGGCGGGGGGGGTGTGGCCCGGCGGTGGGGGTGTGGCCCGGCGGTGGGGGTGTGGCCCGGCGGTGGGGGTGTGGCCCGGCGGTGGGGGTGTGGCCCGGCGGGGGGTGTGGCCCGGCGGTGGGTGTGGCCCGGCGGTGGGGGTGTGGCCCGGCGGTGGGTGTGGCCCGGCGGTGGGGGTGACCTGGCGGTGGGTGTGGCCCGGCGGTGGGTGTGGCCCGGCAGAGCAGTACTCCCGGCCATCCCCAGCTGCAGGCCTTACCTGGGCTGCCCAGGTGGGTCAGGATGGTGGCAGGGGCGGAGCTGCCCCGCGGGCTGTGCGCGGTCACTGTCACCCTGTGCCCCGCCCTGGGTGTGACCCTGGAGAAGCTGGTCTGGGTGGTGCGGTGGGATTGTGCCGGGAGCTTCCCCTGCTCCAGGGATTCCAAGGTCACGTTGTAGCACAGGATTCTCCCTCCTGCCTCCCGCCTGCTCAGAGCCTGTGGGCAGAGTGCCTCTGTCACCGGCTGTGAGCAAGGTGCTGCCAGCTGGGAGTGCTGGGGGTGAGGGATGGAGGGACAGGACACAGGGAATGGCTTTACATGGACACAGGGCAGGGATGGATGGGATGTTGGGAAGTAGGAATTGCTCCTGGCAGGGTGGGCAGGCCCTGGAATGGAATTCCCGGAGCAGCTGTGGCTGCCCCTGGATCCCTGGCAGTGCCCAAGGCCAGGCTGGACACTGGGGCTTGGAGCAGCCTGGGACAGTGGGAGGTGTCCCTACCAGGGCAGGGGATGGAATGGGATGGGCTTTAAGGTCCATCCCAGCCCAAACCATTCCAGGATTTATTTGTCCCACCCAATTCCAGTTTTTCTGAGAGAGAACACTGAAACCCTTCCTGTCCTGAGGACACTGAAACCCTTCCTGCTCTGAGGCTGAATTCACACCTTTTTTTTTTTTTTTCCACTGAAAGCCAGACTCCACAAGGAAGGCAAAAAAAGATGATCAGCTGCTCGGCTGGATTTGTCAAAATGAGCAGGTTTTGCTTGGGAGGCAAACCTTAGATTTTGCTTAAAGCCACCATAAAGAATTATTTAAATTGAACCACTCAGAAGACACCTCTGACAGTCTGTGGAACACCACACCATGGTTTTAGCTCCCCTCTGGGTGCCTGCAGTTGTACTCTCAGTTTCAGTTTCCTGATGTTTCTGTGACATTAATTCCTTTGTTTGGCTGATGTTTGTCATAACGAAACAAAGCACAAAGCACAAACAAAAATGTTTGCAGTGCTTTGGCAGCAGCTCAGGACTGAGGCAACACTGGAAACCTGCTGAAATTAAATTTTCAACCCTTTTGCTGGGTGTTTGTGTGAGAACAAGAGCACACCCTGGGTAGGAAGTGGTCCTGAGTGTCAGCCTGGCTTGGGAGCTGCAGTGAAACCTCTAAAGGCAGTTTATTACCCCATTTTGTGAATGATGCTGCAGGAAGTCACTCCTGATAAAGAAAGTGCTGCAAGATAAAGGTCTGCAAGGTGAAGCCACAAAGTCTGGGGTCACAGAATTACATGAGAATTTCTGCTTTCACTTGCAGTACGGTGTGGGGGGGAACAGAGTGAATTTTTTTACCCAACTCTGGCGGGTTTTAAACCAAATTCTGTGTGGAATGTTCCCTGTGGGGTCCCAGCCCCCAGCTCTGCCCTGCAGACCCCAAAAATGCTGTCAGCTGGGGAATGTGGAGAGGGGCTTGGGATAAAGGGATGAGGGACAGGACACAGGGAATGGCTTCCCACTGCCAGAGGGCAGGGATGGATGGGATACTGGAAATTAGAAATTGTTCCTGGGAGGGTGGGGAGGGGTTGGATGGATTTCCCAGAGCAGCTGTGGCTGCCCCTGGATCCCTGGCAATGCCCAATGCCAGGCTGGATGGGTTTGGAGCAGCCTGGGACAGTGGGAGGTGTCCCTGCCATAGAACAGGATGGCATTCGAGCTCCCTCCCAATCCAAATAATTCTGGCATTCCATGAAATTTCAGGCAGAAAAATGCTGATAAGAGGAGGAATAGGGAGGGGACCCTTGGTCTGTGTCCCTGTCCCTGGGAACTGGTGAAACTTTGTGGTCCTTCCCTGCCATCCTAAAAATCATCCTTTCTCCTTTCACCTGGCTCTGGTTTCATTTCCCCTCTCACCTGGCTGGGTTTTGCTGCCTCTTCTGGGCTATCCTGGGTTACAAGGTGTGGCTGGGGCTGTGTGTTCTATCCCTACCTGTCAGAGGTGGGGCAGTTATCTCTGTTCATTGGGCAGTTTTCTTTATCTCTCCCACAGCCAATCCTCCCTCCAGGAGATCTCTGCTGTTCATGCGCCATTAATTATTAATTACCTGCTGTTCATGGCCAGTGAGTGTCCCTGCATGCTGATCCAATTCCATCATCCCATGGGGAGAGGCTGCGCCCAGGGGAGGAGCCAAGCATTCCTACCTGGGTACAATCTGAGGTTTGGGAACAGCACAGCAGCTTTGTGCTCCCCTGCATTCCCAGAGGAGCAGCTTTCTGCCCCCCTGCATTCCCAGAGGGAGCCCAGGCCCATCTGCAGCAGCCCTGGGGCTGCAGAGGAAAACTCCCCCCTTGTGCAGGATCCCTGCTCCAGCAGAACCACAGCCGGCACTACAGGAGGGCTGAGCCCCCATGGGATGGGGCTGTGCCACCCCCTGACACACAGGGGGGCAGCTCCTGCTCTCACTCTGGCAGGTTTGTTTTGTATTGCTCCATTTTCATTTTATTTTTATTTTTCCCTAATAAGCACCTGTTATTCCTGCTCCCATATCTTTGCCTGAGAGCCCCTTATTTCAAAATTACAATAATTCAGAGGGAGAGGGTTTCCATTTTCCATTTCAGGGGAGGCTCCTGCCCTCCTGTGCAGCCACCTGTCTGTTCCAGCCAGGCCATGGGGTTTCACTGCACTCACCTTCCAGAAAAGGGAGAGGTTCTGGAGCCCTGAGTGCAGCTCCTGCTGCCGGTACCAGACATCCAGGGTCCCCGTTGGCACTGCAGGGAGGGAAAAGCAGAGCAGTGGCAGTGGCTGGGGTTTGGAGCCAAAAAGAAGGAGGTAAAACCCCTGAGAAAATTCAAATTTAATCTTTCAAATGCCCCTGAAGTGCTGCAGGGTGTGATAACCCGGGTTTGCTGTTGTTTGGCTGCTTTGAGGGTGGGATCAGGAGGAGAACAAGCCGTAAGCCCAAGGAGAGGAGTCTGGATGTGCTGGTGGCTTTGTCCTGACCTCAGTAATCTGGATGGCTCCCAAGGGAAGCCCCACATCAAAGCACAGCATTAGCTCCTGTCTTTGCATAAATTTGAGGCTCCTGAATGTCCTTGGGCTTGGCTCCATCCATCCCAGAACAGGCAGCCTCGGATGAGGGCGTGTGGGGGATGTGGGGGATTTTCCTGTCCAATAAATGCCTTTAACGGCTTCTCTGAGGCAGCTTAAACCCCTGCTCCTTCCACAATTCTGACTGGAAACTCTTGGTATTTTGAAGAAACCTCGCAAAATGACATCAAAGGGAAGACCTGGCTCCCAAAATCCAGCATCAGAGATGAATGGGTAAGGAAAGCTGAGGTGACAGGGGATGACAGAGCTTTGCTCCTCGAGGACCCTGAGCAGCACCAACTCATCAATTCAAGTGCAAATCATTGATAGCTGGAGCAGGGGGCAGCTGATGAGCACCCAGGGCTGTGGCTCAGGCACAAACCCCCCCAGGTCAGCATGGTGGGAGCAGCTTGTCCTGGAGTGACTGCAGAGAACTGGAACAGAAACAAAAAGCAGGAGCAGAAATAAAACCAGAGCATTGACTGTGAGCTCAGAGCAGAAAAATCCGAATATGGGATTGCATCTGCTGCCCTCCAGCCTGGGTTTGAACACCTGTGAACCACATTAACGAGGTTTTTGGCACTTTACACAAAAAGGAGCAGGAATTTCTCCTTGGAAAGGGTTGATTTTGGGTTTGCAAGGAGACAGCTTGTGGAGAAGTTCAGCTCCTGCAGCACAGGGCGGTGAGGATGCTCCCAGAGCTGCTTGTCTGCAGCTTCTCCTTGCTCTGAGGGCACAAAGATCAGCTAAAAACCCCAGGGGCAGGGTGGGGTGACAGCCACAAACTCAGGGTGCAACCAAAAGGGGAGAAAACTGTTGAGAGGAAGGTGGGGGAGGCAGGGAAAAGTTCACACCTCCCGAACCAATCAATGTCTCTTACAGAAATCGCTGCTGTCACGGGGAAAGGGGAAATGGGTGACTCAGAACAGCACCAGCCCCACGGGCTGGCAGTAATTCACAAAAAGGAGCAGCCAAAGCCAAGCAGGAGAGCAGAGAATCACAGAATTACTGGGGTAATCATCTCATTCCAACCCCCAAATCCTTCAGCTGTCCTCAGCGAGCTCTGGTTTGGAGCAGCTCTACTCTTTGCTCATTAAAACCACAATTTTCTTTCAGAAACTTCTCCCTGTTGGCTCGGGGTCTGGATCTGGATTTTGCCCAGAGCAGCCCAGCAGCAGTTTGGGTTCCTGAGCTGGAGCTGGCCCTGGGTGCAGAGCCCAGAGCTGGGTCAGGGCAGGGCAGTTCTTTACCAATGTACCAGTTTAATACCAATTAACCTTTACCTGCTGCTGGGGTGCTGCCCTGGGCAGGGCAGTTCTTTACCAATGTACCAGTTTAATACCAATTAACCTTTACCTGCTGCTGGGGTGCTGCCCTGGCTGCTGCTCCAGTCGCTCCACAGCCCCCGGCCCGGCAGCATCCTGCAGCTCACCTGGAACTCGTGGGCTGTGTCGGGCTCCAGCCCCTGCAGATGAAATTTCTCCCTGCTGAAGCTCTCGACCTTCAGTGGGGATGGAGAAATTGATATTAAACTCCAGAGGAAACAAGGGCTGCAGGCAGTGAGAGGCTGAGTTACAAATTCAGACACAGATTTAAAAACAGCAGAGAAACTCTGAGCTGAGGCAGCCTCAGAAACGCAAAGGAATCATCCGACCTGCAGGGCTTCATCTGAAAAATCCCTCATTTCTTATGTGCCAATAGCAAAATCTCTGTCTGGGTGAAGTGCTCAGCTCCCAGCAAAGCGTTCTTTTCGCCACTTACAGCAAAAACTTCGTGGAATCATGGAATGTTTGGGTTGGGAGGGAGCTTAAATCCCACCCAGTGCCACCTCTACCATGGCAGGGACACCTCCCACTGTCCCAGGCTCCAGCCTGGCCTTGGACATTCCAGGGATCCAGGGGCAGCCACAGCTGCTCTGGGAATTCCATCCCAGCCCCTCCCCAGGGAACGATTCCTTCCCAATATCCCATCTCAATCTGCCTTCTTTCAATTCCCAGCCATTCCCTGTGTCCAGTCCCTCCAGGCCTTGTCCCCAGTCCCTCTGCAGCTCTCCTGGAGCCCCTTTAGGCCCTGGCAGGGGCTCTGAGCTCTCCCCGGAGCTCTTTCCTGCCCAGCAGCTGCAGAATTCCCGGAATCCCAGCAGGATTACCGTGCTCCAGCCGTGCCTGCCGAGGGGACGGTACCTCAGCCTGCAGTGCTGTGCCTGTGCCTCGTGGTGCCACACGATGGTGCAGCTGCTGGCTGAGGAATCATCAAATTCCACCGAAAAGTCGGGAGGGTGCGGCTTCACTGGCACCAAAACAGAGAAACAAACAGAGAAACAAACAGGGCTCAGAGAGGCAGCACGGCCCTGAAGGGGGTCAGGTGGAAAATAGGATTGTTGCTTTAGGCTGGATGGGTGGTTTTTCTAACAGGTTTAATGTTTTTTTCTAAAAGGTCCTGAATGTTTTCAGGTCTCCCTCAAGGTCTGGGGCTGACTGAGAGGGGGGCAGTGGTGCCTCACCTATGTCTATCAGCGTGAAGGTGAATGGCTGGGAAGAGGCATTTCCTAATTGATTGGAGGCAGAAACCACCACGCTGTAATTGGAGCTGAAATCCAGCTTGCTCAGAGCCCCAGAGCCAAACACCTCACTGGGAGCTTCTTCTGGAAAGGAAAAGGTGCTGGTCCCATTGGAGAGCCTGGAGCAGGAGCAAAGGATTGGTTGGATTTCTGTGGAGCAGGAAAGGTGAGCCCTGGGGTGTGGGGTGTCCTGGTTTTGGGATTCACCCCAGGGCATGGGGACAGGGTCAGTCCTGGGGTGTGGGGACAGGGCTCCTTTTCCAAAGGGATGGACTGGCACAGCCTCTTCACTGAGCCCCGAGGGGGCTGCAGGGCATGATGAGGAAGCTGCTGCAGGGGATAATTAGGCATTAATTGTGTTTGCACCCCAGCACTCACTCTATCCCATAGGCAGTGGGGAGGTAGGTGAGTGTGCCCTTGTGCCAGGTGCAGGTGGGACGTCCCCGTGTCCCCTTCTGGATACAGGACACGTTCCTGGGCTCGTCTGGAGGGTCTGAAACAGAAATTCCTGTCAGTCCTAACATCCATGACCTTTCAGGGTCCTTCAGTCCATCATCTCCAACCAGAGCAGGCTGCCTGAGCTCCATCCAGGCTGGCTCCGGTGGCTCTTCCCCAAAGATGTGGGTAGGAGACATTTGAGGGGGGATGCAGGGCAGGGAGGGTGTTGTTTGCTCTGGGCAGGCAGATTTGTTGAGCCTCTCTCCCTTCAGGAATAACAGAGCTGCCCAATTCCAGCCAGGAATATTCCCAGTGGGACTCCCAGCAGCAGTCCTGGACAAAGCCACCCCCTGGCAGTGCCTCGCAGGCTTCCCTCTCCCACACGGGAGCTGTTAGAAGTAATTAAGAACTTTAGGCAGTGATTAAGAAGGGATTTTCCTTACTCCCACAGTGGATGTCGATTCCACAGATGAGTGTTGTCTTGCCCCCACAGATGCACTTGCAGGTGAAGTAGTGCCTGCCGTGGGCAGTGACCAGGAAGGTTTTGCTCACTGAGCGCCCCCAGGCTCGGCTTTGCTCGGAGCTGTTGAGGAAAATCGCTGCCCAGCACAAGCCCCGTGCCCGTGGGGCTGCCAGCTGGCACGACAGGATGACGTTGGTGCCCCCAGGGATGGCACAGCAGGGGCTGGCTGTCATGGTCCCCTTGGCACAGACCTCTGTGGTGCCGCGGGTGGCTCTGCTGGCACTCACTGCCCCCCTCCTGCAGGGTCCTGCAAGGGAAGAGCAGAACAGCCTCAGCAGAACCCCTCCCCTGCCTGCAGGACAGGCTGGGCTCCAGCAGGAGCCTCCCCAGACCTTTGGTGGAGAAATTCCAAGCTCTGCACAGGAACTGCTGGGATCTGTCTGGGATCAGCAGCCACGGGTCACTCCCAGCCCCAAAATCCCAGGTAAAAACTGCTAGAACTTTTGTTGGGATTGGAAAAGTGCCTGGGTCAGCAGAGCTGGGACAGGAGGTGCAGGAAGGACCTGGAGCTGCTGCAGCGCTGGAGCCAGGCTGGGACACCTGGGGGTGCTCACCTGGAGAGGAGAAGGATCCAGGAGAGCTCAGAGCCCCTGGCAGGGCCTGAAGGGGCTCCAGGAGAGCTGCAGAGGGACTGGGGACAAGGCCTGCAGGGACAGCACACAGGGAATGGCTCCCACTGCCAGAGGGCAGGGCTGGATGGGAGATTGGGAATTGGGAATTGTTCCCTGGAAGGGTGGGCAGGGGCTGGGATGGAATTCCCAGATTTGCTGTGGCTGCCCCTGGATCCCTGGCAGTGCCCAAGGCCAGGCTGGGCACTGGGGCTGGGAGCACCTGGGACAGTGGCAGGTGTCCCTGCCATGGCAGGGGTGGCACTGGGTGGGCTTTGAGGTCCTCCCAACCCAAACCCAAATTCTGGGATTTTTTCCTGTTTATGAGCTCTGCCTGTTCCGGCGCCTTTTCTCACAAACCCAACAGCTCTACCTGGAACTGAAAACCAAACAAACTCCTTGCATCACTTATGAACCCCAGAAAGGAAAATGTTCACTGGCACTTGGGGTAGAAGCTGGAAAAACCCCACCCTAATTAGGCTGAGATCCTCATCTGAGAGTTAATTGCTGTGTAGGAAGAAGCCTCTCTTACCTGCTGTGAGGTGCAGCACCAACCAAAGTGCTGAGGGCACGATCCGTGGAAATGGCATTTTGGTGCCTGGGGAGAGAGGAATTCCTGTTACCAGCTCCAAAAAAGTGGGGATATTATGTACACATCTTCGTGGTTTTCTACTTTTTTCCTTGCTTTACTCCTTTTACTTTATTGTAAAGTAGAAAGTAGTAAAGTAGAAAAAAGATTTGTTCAGAAAATCCCAAATGCTCATTTTGTGAGACCTTTCTAATGAACATTCTCTGGTTTTGTTTGAATCCAGAGCCTGTGTTGTTCAGCCTGGCAGCAGCGCCTCAGCTCAGCCAGGAGCTCCTCGTGTGGTGCCTTCTGTAGGTGATTCGTAAGTGCCAGGATGAGCAATCTCAGCAGCTTCTTCAGGGAAATGCTCTGCCTTCCACTAAGCCTGGGGCTGTGTCAACAGCCTGCAAACAGCTGCTGCTGACAGCAAAGGGCCCGAAATATCTGAGAAAATGGGCAAAAACCAGCCTCAAAATCCAGCGTAAAAACCAGCCTAAAAACCAGCCTAAAAATCCAGCCTAAAACCCAGCCTCAAAATCCAGCCTAAAAACCAGCCTAAAAACCAGCCTCAAAATCCAGCCTAAAAACCAGCCTAAAAATCCAGCCTAAAACCCAGCCTCAAAATCCAGCCTAAAAACCAGCCTCAAAATCCAGCCTGCTTCAAAGCCTTTGGTCAGAGGATGCGAGCTCTGATGGGAGTAAAGGATGAGAAACTGCTGAGGAGCAGCTCCAGCTCAGAGCTGAGGAAAAGGGAAATTACTGGGAAATTCAGGGGAATTAATAGGGGGAAATTAATGGGAAATTCAGGGGAATCGATAGGGGAAAATTAATGGGAAATTAAGAGGAATTAATAGGGGGAAATTAATGGGAAATTCAGGGGAATTAATAGGGGGAAATTAATGGCAAATTCAGGGGAATTAATAGGGGGAAATTAATGGGAAATTAATAGGGGAAAATGATTGGGAAATTCAGAGGAATTAATAGGGGGAAATTAATGGGAACCCCCCTCCCAGGTGACAGAACAGGGAGGGAAATCAGCGTTGCTGGTTGGAGGGTACTGAAATACCCCCAGGGGGTGTCTGTGGGTACCAGCCTGGGCCTGTTCATGCTCTTACCCCCAAAATCTCATCTGAGAGCCCCAGGCCACCCTCTCTGGCACCCTGAGGATGTGCCCCAGGGACTCTGGCTGTCCCTGCGGCTCTGAAATGAAAGCAGCTGTGAAGCACCACAGCTCAGAGCTCGCTTTCAACCCCACTTGTCCCTAAAAAACCTCTGCTGTGCTTTCCAGGAACTGGCAGGAGCAACAGACTGGGCAGCAGAGGAAAGAGGAACATGTCAGTCATTTCAGGCAGAATAACCCCAAATTTGTGCCCCGAATCTCACACGTCCCCAGTTCCTGGCACTGGCTGAGTTTTTGGGGAAGCTCTGTGAGGACAGTGTCACCCCAGGTCACCCCAAACCTCGGGACAGTCCCACCCGGAGCTGTTCCCCAAGCTGCCAGGAGTGGGAGATGGAATCAGAGCTCAGGGATTGCCAGGATGGGCCTTGGGCACTGCTCTCCTGGGGCTGCTCCATCGCAGCCTGCCGGGGACATCGGGGAAAGTGAGAATTCCTCGCCGGCAGCATCGCTGGAAAACACGGAACCCGGGGCAGGAGTGGCCAGGGACGGGAAAATCCCGGGACAGAAGCACCCCGGGGCAAAGAAAATCCCGGGGCAAAGAAAATCCCAGGTAAGGAACATCCCAGGGCAGAGAAAATCCCAGGTAAGAAACATCCCAGGGCAAGGAAAATCGCGGGGCAAAGAAAATCCCGGGGCAGCAGCATCCCAGGGCAAGGAAAATCTCAGGACAAGAGCATCTCACAGCAGAGAAAATCCCAGGTTAGAAGCATCCCAGGGCAGGAGAATCCCAAAACATTGAACATCCCAGGACAGCAGCATCCCAAAGCAATGAAAATCCCAGAGCAGGAGCATCCCGGAGCAAAGAAAACCCTGGGGCAAAGAAAATCCCGGGGCAAGAACGCCCCGGAGCAGGAATATCCCCGGGCAGGAGAATCCCAAAGCAATGAAAATCCCGGGGCAGGAGAATCCCAGGGCAATGAAAATCCCAGAGCAGCAGCATCCCGCGGGGTGCCGCCTTTCCCCGCTGCCCGCGGCCGGGGTCACTCACCCCGAGCCCCTCGGGGGGCTCCCCGGCAACCCCCGGTGTCCCGGCCGGGGTCACTCACCCCGAGCCCCGCGGCCGCTCCGAGCTCCGCCTGTGCCCCGGCCCCGCCTGGCCCGGAGGATGCTCGGGACGGGAAAGGAAAGGAAAAGAAAAAAGAAAAGAAAAGAAAAGAAAAGAAAAGAAAAGAAAAGAAAAGAAAAGAAAAGAAAAGAAAAGAAAAGAAAAGAAAAGAAAAGAAAAGAAAAGAAAAGAAAAGAAAAGAAAAGAAAGAAAAGAAAAGAAAAGAAAAGAAAAGAAAAGGGGAGGGAGAGGAGAGGAGAGGAAGAGGAGATAAAAAATAGATTTTTTGCTCAGAGCGAGGGGCTCGTCCAGAAGCACACCCACTCTCATTTTACCTTCTCTGTAAGATGATTCTTGCTTTCTCTCATTTTTGCAGCACTCCCACAACCCACTGCCACATTTAACAGAGTTTCATATCTTGCTATTGTTGTTCCTTCTCTTTTCAGGCCATCAATGACACAAACTCAGTTTTTCTGCCTGGCTGTGATCAGCTTTTCTTACCTCGGACCCCTCAGCACGGGTATGTCAGGGCAGCTCTAGAAATGAGGGGACACAACATGTGCAGCCTCCAGGAATCCCAAATTCTGCCTTTGAGCCTCCAGCTGCTTTTCCTCCCAGCCAAAACCCAGGAGAAACATTTGGGCTCCTTTCCCGAGCTGCCAATAATCATCATTAATTTGCTGGAGGGGGGACTGTGGGAATTAATACCCCACAAAACTCCGAATATCAAAAGTTCCTTTTTACCTCCTGTTTCCCCTCTGCCTTCATCAGTTCCCGTGACGGTTCCCGGTCTCCAGAGCCCTCCCAGCTCCGGGGGGGGGCTCGGTGGGACGCAGCCCCGTCCCCGCTGCCGGTCCATGCGCGCCCGGGGCTGTTCGGGCCCGGAGCGGGGCCGGGCCGGTTCCGCTGCCCCGGACGCGTTTGGGGGAAGATGCTGATGGACGGCTCAGGTGATCGGGCTTGTCTTCTAGTGACAGGCAGGAGGAAATCATCGGTCCACCGGTTGCTTCCTTTTTGCTTCTATTTTTTTCTTGTTTCCTTTTTCTTCTCCCTTTAAAAAAGTTTTGGGTTTTGTTTTGTAAATTTTCTTTTCCTTCCTTTATATATTTTTTCCACTTTTCTTTTTTCTTTCCCCCTTCTCTTTTGTTCTTTCATATTTTTTCTTTGCCTTTGTCTTGTTTCATTTTTCTTCTTTCTTTTTCTCTTACTTTTTCTTTCTTCTTTTTCTCATTTTTCTTTGTCCTTTTTCGTTTCCTTTTTCCCCGTTTTCCTTTTTTCCCCTTTCTTTTTTTCCTTTTTCCTTTTCCCTTTTTAATATTTTAAAATATTTTAAAATCTTTTAAATATTTTTATCTTTTTATCTTTATCTTTTTTATCTTATCTTTTTATCATCTTTTATCTTTATCATCTTTTTTCATCTTTTTCCCTTTCTTTTTATCTTTTTTCATCCTTTTCCCTTTCTTTTTTATCTTTTTTATCTTTTTTCATATTTTTTAATCTTTTTTTATCTTTTTCATATTTTTTCATATTTTTTCATATTTTTCATCAATTTAATATTTTTAAATATTTTTTATCTTTTTTCATCTTTTTTCATCTTTTTTCATCTTTTTCATATTTTTCCCTTTCTTTTTTATCTTTTTTATCTTTTTTATCTTTTTTATCTTTATATTTTTTATCTTTTTTATCTTTTTTATATTATCTTTTTTTTCTTTTTTACCTTTTATCTTTTTAATATTTTTCTTTTTTCTTTTTTATCTTTTTTTTTTCTTTTTCATCTATCTTTTTAACCTTTTTCATCTATCTTTTTATCTTTTCCCTTTTCTTTTTCCTCCTTTTTCCTTTCCTGCTTTCCCCTCTCCCACAATATTAAGCCCCAAACTCTGCTTTTTCCTGCGATTCCTCCTGCACTGACTCCCGCTGACCACAGAATCCGTTAAAACCAGGAGGAGCCGGTGGCAGGGACAAAGCCCGGGGCAAACCTCGCGTTCCCTTCGCCCGCTGTGTCCCGGCGCTCCCGGCCGCAGGACGAGAGGCAGA
Organism: Diglossa brunneiventris; assembly: GCA_019023105.1. Classification (NCBI taxonomy): domain Eukaryota; kingdom Metazoa; phylum Chordata; class Aves; order Passeriformes; family Thraupidae; genus Diglossa; species Diglossa brunneiventris. The sequence goes on from CM032361.1 coordinate 1,328,086, forward strand.
GCCGGCGGTGCCAGCCCCGGTGCCAGCCCCGGTGCCAGCCCCGGTGCCGGGGGAGGTCCGGAGTCCCCGCTGTCGCCCGGGGGTGGCGCTGGGAAAGCCCCGGCACGTGCCGGGGCTGGGGCTGGTGACACCGCCAGGGGCTGCCGGTGTCGCCTCCGGGCGCTCGGGGGACGCAGCAGCGCCGGGGGTTTGTGAGCGCAGCCCGGGATGTGCGGGAGAGCAGGGGAGGGCAGGGAGGGACAGAATCCCGAGCTCCGGAATGGTTTGGGATGGAAAGGACCTTAAATCCCACCCAGCGCCACCCCTGCCATGGCAGGGACACCTCCCACTGTCCCAGGTGCTCCAGCCCCAGTGTCCAGCCTGGCCTTGGGCACTGCCAGGGATCCAGGGGCAGCGACAGCGAATCTGGGAATTCCATCCCAGTCCCTCCCCACCCTGCCAGGAACAATTCCCAATTCCCAATCTCCCATCCAGCCCTGCCCTCTGGCAGTGGGAGCCATTCCCTGTGTGCTGTCCCTCCAGGCCTTGTCCCCAGTCCCTCTGCAGCTCTCCTGGAGCCCCTTCAGGCCCTGCCAGGGGCTCTGAGCTCTGCCTGGATCCTTCTCCTCTCCAGGTGAGCACCCCCAGGTGTCCCAGCCTGGCTCCAGAGGGGCTCCAGCCCTGCAGCAGCTCCAGCAGCTCCGTCACTCCCTCCTGGTGTCCATCTGTCCTTCCTTGGAGCCTGGCCATGGAGCTGTGGCCGGGCAGAGCTGCCCCAGCTGCAGCAGCAGGAGGAGCCGTCCCTCCCTGCAGGTGGCTGCTTTGGGGTGCCCTCAGCAGTGGCTCGGTGTTTGCCATCCCTCGGTGACTCTGCTGTCCCCAGCAGGATGCAATGAGTCACCCAGCCTGGAAAATCCCGTTGTTCAGCTTCCCCCAAGCTGCCAGCCCAGCCGAGGGAGGGCCCACGGGAGGGTTTGCTCTGGGAGATGGGATGGTGCAGCACACACACCCACAGCTGTGTGCTCCAGGGGCTCAGCCCGAGGGCTTTCCTCTGTGCTTGGGGCAGGATTCACTCCTGTCTGCTAAGGAAAGGCTTGGCTGGTTTGGGGAGCAGCAATCACAGAGTCTGCCCTGTTAATTCATTCCCCTCTGTAATTCATTGTGTATTCACTGTGTGCAGCCCTGCTCCCTCATCCCATCCCTGTCCTCCATCCCATCCCTGTCCTCCATCCATCCCTGCTCCTCCATCCCATCCCTGCTCCTCCATCCCAGCCCTGCTCCTCCATCCATCCCTGCTCCTCCATCCCATCCCTGCTCCTCCATCCCAGCCCTGTCCTCCATCCATCCCTGCTCCTCCATCCCATCCCTGCTTCTCCATCCAGCCCTGCTCCTCCATCCCATCCCTGCTCCTCCATCCATCCCTGTCCTCCATCCATCCCTGCTCCTCCATCCCAGCCCTGCTCCTCCATCCCAGCCCTGCTCCTCCATCCCCTCCCTGCTCCTCCATCCCATCCCTGCTCCTCCATCCCATCCCTGCTCCTCCATCCCATCCCTGCTCCTCCATCCAGCCCTGCTCCTTCATCCATCCCTGCTCCTCCATCCCATCCCTGCTCCTCCAGCCATCCCATCCATGCTCCTCCATCCCATCCCTGCTCCTCCATCCCATCTCTGCTCCTCCATCCATCCCTGCTCCTCCATCCAGCCCTGCTCCTCCATCCCATCCCTGCTCCTCCATCCATCCCTGCTCCTCCATCCATCCCTGCTCCTCCATCCATCCCTGCTCCTCCATCCCATCCCTGCTCCTCCATCCCATCCCTGCTCCTCCATCCATTCCTGCTCCTCCATCCATCCCTGCTCCTCCATCCATCCCTGCTCCTCCATCCATCCCTGCTCCTCCATCCATCCCTGCTCCTCCATCCCAGCCCTGCTCCTCCATCCATCCCTGCTCCTCCATCCCATCCCTGCTCCTCCATCCATCCCCGCTCCTCCATCCATCCCTCTCCTCCATCCATCCCTCTCCTCCATCCATCCCTCTCCTCCATCCATCCCTGTCCTCCATCCATCCCTGCTCCTCCATCCATCCCTGCTCCTCCATCCCAGCCCTGCTCCTCCATCCCATCCCTGCTCCTCCATCCCATCCCTGCTCCTCCATCCATCCCTGCTCCTCCATCCCAGCCCTGCTCCTCCATCCCATCCCTGCTCCTCCATCCATCCCTGCTCCTCCATCCCATCCCTGCTCCTCCATCCATCCCTGCTCCTCCATCCCAGCCCTGCTCCTCCATCCCATCCCTGCTCCTCCATCCCATCCCTGCTCCTCCATCCCAGCCCTGCTCCTCCATCCCAGCCCTGCTCCCAGGGCTCTCCCAGTGCCATTCTCATGGGATTTGCCCTGGGAGGTGGCACTGGGGGCTGGCACTGGTGGGGAACCTGGTGAGACCCAGCCACAGCCTCCCCTCTCACATCCCCTGCTCTGAATCACCAGCCTGGTTTCAGTCTGAGCTCAGCCCTGGGCAGGACTGCTCACCCTCCTCCCCAAACCCCACAAAGGCTCAGGGATGGGAGAGGCTCCCCCAAATCCCATCATTTTTAAGGATAATCCCCAGTTTTGCTGCGAGGCTGCCCCAGCTGTTGCTGGCTTTGCCCAGGCAGGTTTTCAGAAGGGTTCTGCTGAGCCAGGCACTTCTCTGCAGCTTTGCAGAGCCTTGGTCACAATCTGGGCTCTGATCTGCACTCTGTGTTCTCAGAAATCCCCCAGGGCCGGGGTGTTACTGAGCGCTGTGAAACCTCCCTGCCTGGAATCCAATTTTAGCCCCTGCAGTGCCTTTATCTGCCACGCAATCTCTCCCCAAGTTACTGACAGCCAAACCCTGGCAGGGTGGGCAGGGGCAGACACAGGGTGAGCGCAGCAGCACGAGGTTACTCAGAGCAGGTTTGTGTCATCCCCTGCTCCTGCTGCTCTTCCCAAGGGGTTTAAGGAGCTTTTGGCCTTTGGTCCTGAGGCTTTGCCAGCTGCAGGAACGCAGACTCTGTAGATAAGGAGCAAATGAAAGTCACACCATCAATTGGTGACTAAGCTGAGCCTAAACCCAGCTCTCTGGGCTGCCAACCTCAAACCAGAATGAATTCCACGTCCTCCTGCATGGCAGTGGCACGAAGGGTTTAAAACTGCAGCTCAGATGTGCATTAATACATCAATCATTATATGGTAAATTTATTTATTGCTTCTTCAGTCTCGTTTCAGGTTCAATAATTTCCGAGCTGACTTTTTGGGGAGGTGAACAAGTCCCACGGGGGAGTCTCTGGCTGATCCCTGGGGGTGCTGGGATCTCCTTGCACCTTGAGCTCCCCCCTGGTAGACACAGACACCAGAGATAAAAATTGAATTTTTGCTCAGCGCGAGGGGCTCGTCCAGAGGCACATCCACTCTCATTTTAACTTCTCTGTAGGATGATTTTATCTTTTTTATCTTTTTAATATTTTAATCTGAAAAACTCATCTGGAGTTCAGAGCAGGAGTGGGTGTCTCTCTCTGCTCTCCAACCCCCCCGAGCTGCCTGCACCCAATTCGTGGTCCTTTTAACTTGTTCCCTCCTTCCCTTTATATAAAAAAGTCTTTTTTTTTTTAGAACGTTGGTGGTGATGAGACAGCACCGTGGTGCATCTCTGTGGGTCATGAAAATCATGGAATTCATTCCTGAGCTGATAAACAAGAGGGAATCTCTGCCACTGGATCCGACTGCCAATGGTAAAACCAAGCTTAAAACAGGGGATAGAAAATCCTGATACCAAAAATGAGGGGGTTTGTAATACTTGAGGGAAGGAAGGAACCCTGGGAAGTTAAAATAAATCAGCTGGGAGTAACTCTGTGATGGGATTCATGGGATGCCCCATCCCTGGAGGTGTTCCAGGCCAGGTTGGATGGGGCTTGGAGCAGCCTGGGATGGTGTCTGGGATCACAGAATCCCAGAATGGTTAGGGGATCCTTAAATCCCACCCAGTGCCACCCCTGCCATGGCAGGGACACCTCCCACTGTCCCAGGCTGCTCCAGCCTGGCCTTGGGCACTGCCAGGGATCCAGGGACAGCCACAGCTGCTCTGGGCACCCTGTGAAATATTTCCTGTGGCAGAAATATTCCCTTTATGAGCAGAAATATTCCCTTTATTATCTCCCAGGGATCAGGGGGAGGGTGGCACTGGTGGCTCTCTGGTGTCCGTCCATGCTGGGAGCTGGGAATTCTCCATCCCTGCCCTGCTCCTGGGAGAGCAGGAGCTGTGCTGCCCTGCCCACGGGGACTTGCAGGATTCCTGGGGCTGGAAATGCACCCAGCAGCTCCTGGAGGGCAGGACCAGCCTTGTGTGCTGGCTGGAGGAACATTTCCCCCCCGAGGTTCGGCAGCTCAGGTGAAGGGGCAGCACAAGTGTCAGGATGTGGACTCTGCAAAAAACCCTTCCCCACCTCGCACTTGGGCTGCTCAGAGTCCTGTGCTGTTCTTGTACAACTTCCTTCCTGCACTCTCTGTTTCAGTTTTGGGCTCCCTGCCATGCCACGCTCCCATTTCTGTGCTGGTTTGCTGCTTCTGAGGAGGAATCCTGCCCTCCTTGCCAGGTCACTGCTCCTCTGGACACACGGACAGATTCCCAGGGCAGGAAGGAACCAGCAGGGCACACACGAGGGGGTTTGGGAGGTTTGAGGGCAAGCAACAAAATGAATCCATTTGTGCAGCAGCTGATGGAGAAATGCTGACAGGGCCTAAGAAAAATAATAGGAAAAAAAATTGGGAATATTTTGTAAGTCCCAGAACACCTGGAGATGGTTTCAGGGCTGCTGAAGGAAGGAGGCTGCTGTGTTTCACCTTCTGGGTGCCCAAAGATCCAAATCCTTGCTCATTTGCCAGATAAATCCCATTTTCCTGTGCCCCACTGCCCTTCCCAGAGCCAGGCTGAGGGGTGACAAGGTGCTGTGAGATGATAAATCCCTCACCCAAAGGGAAGGGCTTGGCCAGTGACCAATTCAGAAGGGTTTTAAATCAGCTGGCAGGAGGTGGAGGTGTGTTCTTACCTGAGTGGGGTTTTACTGGGAATGAGAGGAAAATGAAATATAGAAAATATTCCATGTTCTTGGTACCAGTGTGACACATAAATCCTTCTTGGTGCGGTGTCTGTTTATCAGGAGCAATTCCAAAATATTTTCCACATCTCTGCCAGGATGTCTGGGGGATTTTTCAATCCATTGTAGCTGCAATTAGCTCCAGGAATGAAGTGCTCCAAACAAACATTTGGGAATGAAGTGCTCCAAACATTTGGGAAGAAAATGCTCCAAACCTTTGGGAATGAAGTGCTCCAAACAATTGGGAAGGACATGCTCCAAACATTTGGGAATGAAATGCTCCAAATATCTGGGAATAAAATGCTCCAAACCCTTAACAAGAGGCCGATGCTGAGCAGTAATTGAAGATATTTCACCCTGCAGGAATCTCCTGCTTGGCATCCCAGGAATCCAAGCTTTATGGGTTTTTTTGCTTCTGCCAGTGCGAGGCAAGGTTAAAATTGGGATTTGTTGGCCCAACATTCCCAGGCAGCCCCAAGAACCTGCAGTGGAATAAGAAGGCAGAATTCCAGTTGGGAGCTTTGCTCCGGCTCTGCCGCTGGCAGTCCCGGCGCTGACACCGCCTGGGTCCCTGCTCCAGGGTTTATGCCCAGTCCCAGCTCCCCTCAGAGCAGCCGTGCCATGCTCTGGGCGAGGCAGGGTCCCCGTTGGTGGCTCTCAGGCAGGACAGCAGCTCCTCGGGCACCAGCATCTGCTCGGGGCCGGGCTCCCAGCGCGGCTCCGGGACGGGTCCGTGCCCGTGCCCCGGGAACTCCAGGCTGCTGTTGAGCACCAGGTTGATCTTGTCCAGCAGGCACAGCTGGGGGGTCTCTCCCGGCGTGTCCCACAGCTGGGGGACGGGGCTGGTGTAGTCCTGGCAGGACATTGCCAGCTCTGGCTGCGAGGCGGCCGCGGGCGGCTGCGCCGGGCAGATTCCAGCGGCCACGTACCCCGGAGTGTTCCCGTCGGAGAGTTGGGGTTTGTAGGCACCCAGCTGCCCTTGGGCCGGGCTCCTGGGGGCCACCACCCTCCTGGGCACCTCCCTGGGCTCGGCCACCCCTGCCCTGGCCTCGGGGTCCAGGCGCTGGGGCCGCTCCTGCGCCGGCACCTCCTGAACATCGGAGACTGCAGGGTCCAGGAAGGGCTCCTGGAGGCTGGCACTGGGGAAATCAGCCTTGTCCTGGGAAAAAGAGTATAGCTGTGCCACCTCCATCCCAGCCCTGCTCCTCCATCCAGCCCTGCTCCTCCATCCATCCCTGCTCCTCCATCCCAGCCCTGCTCCTCCATCCCAGCCCTGCTCCTCCATCCCATCCCTGCTCCTCCATCCATCCCTGCTCCTCCATCCAGCCCTGCTCCTCCATCCATCCCTGCTCCTCCATCCCATCCCTGCTCATCCATCCCAGCCCTGCTCATCCATCCCAGCCCTGCTCCTCCATCCCAGCCCTGCTCCTCCATCCCATCCCTGCTCCTCCATCCATCCCTGCTCCTCCATCCCATCTCTGCTCCTCCATCCCATCCCTGCTCCTCCATCCATCCCTGCTCCTCCATCCATCCCTGCTCCTCCATCCCATCTCTGCTCCTCCATCCCATCCCTGCTCCTCCATCCATCCCTGCTCCTCCATCCCATCCCTGCTCCTCCATCCCATCCCATCCCTGCTCCTCCATCCATCCCTGCTCCTCCATCCCATCCCTGCTCCTCCATCCATCCCTGCTCCTCCATCCATCCCTGCTCCTCCATCCCATCCCTGCTCCTCCATCCATCCCTGCTCCTCCATCCATCCCTGCTCCTCCATCCCAGCCCTGCTCCTCCATCCCAGCCCTGTCCTCCATCCCATCCCTGCTCCTCCATCCATCCCTGCTCCTCCATCCCATCCCTGCTCCTCCATCCATCCTGCTCCTCCATCCATCCCTGCTCCTCCATCCCATCCCTGCTCCTCCATCCATCCCTGCTCCTCCATCCATCCCTGCTCCTCCATCCCATCCCTGCTCCTCCATCCCAGCCCTGCTCCTCCATCCCATCCCTGCTCCTCCATCCCAGCCCTGCTCCTCCATCCCAGCCCTGCTCCTCCATCCATCCCTGCTCCTCCATCCATCCCTGCTCCTCCATCCATCCCTGTTCCTCCATCCATCCCTGCTCCTCCACCCCAGCCCTGCTTCTCCATCCCATCCCTGCTCCTCCATCCCAGCCCTGCTCCTGGCAGGATTTGCTAACAGCACAGCTCTCTTTAGGGTCTGGGGCCGCCTGGCCCAGGGAGGGAATGGGGTGAGCTGTAAGGTGCCTCCCAGCCTGGGCAGCTGTGCCCATGGAATACAGAGAATGTGGAATTCAGGTTTAAAGCAAATCTCAGCTAATCCAGGCTCCCACCCCCCTGGGGAAGGATTCCTGAGCAGCTCCCAGTGACTCAGAACTGAAACCTCTCCCCATCCCTGCTCCTCACACAGGCTGCCCTCTCCCAGCTAACAGGGAACGTGTCCACAGGAAATGGCCTCAAGTCATGCCAGGGGAGCTTTGGGTTGGACTTTTGGGAACATTTCTTTGTGGAAAGGGCTGTCCAGCCCTGGAGGGATTTAAAATCCCTGTGAATGTGGCACTTGGGGACACGGGGCAGTGGTGGCCTTGGCACTGCTGGGGGATGGTTGGACTCGATGGTCTCAGAGGGATTTTCCAACCTGGATAATTCTGTAAAGCCCAGCTTTAACCTGAGGGGAAGCAAAGCCAGGGGATAACTGTGCCCTCACCTGGAGTGACTTCACCACGGTGCTGTTCTCCAGGTGGGGAAAGTCCTCAGACATCCACTTTGGCAAGAGGGACACGAGGGTGGCCTTAACCCTTCACAAAAGGCAAAAACAAACCCCAAATGTTACTCCAGTGTGCGATTCAGATATTCCTCATGCAGGATGAAACTGTCTGGGAGGGAAGGACACATGAAGAACACCTAGCCTTGGAAACTCTGGGTTCCCCATTCTTAAATTTCATCAATTTCACATTCATTTGACTTTTTTTGTTGGTCTCTGCCTTACTGTAGAGCACCAAAAGTCCTTTCATACAACAGCCTGATAAATGTGTGATATTGCCCTCAGGCTGAGGGGAAAGGGACTCTGTAGTTGATTTTAACACATCCCAGAAGAAATTTTATATTTCTTCTATATACAAAGAAAAATAAAAGAAAAAAAAAACCCCAAAAAACCCCCAAACCCCACCAAAACCCCAAACACCCTCCCCAGAAAAAAGGTGTAAAAAATTCTGAATTGGGAATAAGGAAAGAAGACACGGAGGAGAAAGGAATACCTTTTCCTGACTGACTTTTTAAACATCACAACTGCAAAAAGAACGGATGATCCGACCACGCTGAGGCTCAGTCCCAGGAAAACTCGGATGTCATCATCTGCAGGGGGATGGAGAGGGAGGAGCTCATGGCCTCGGTGCTGCACTCACTCACCATTCACCATTCCCTGCCCCAGCTGCCAGAAATGCTGACGTGAATTCCTCAGCCCGGGCTGCTTTTGCTTTTGGTGTAAGAGCTGAGACAGATCGTGACCTTTCCCAGAGGATGTGCAAGCAGAGCATCCCCAAATGCTCTGGGGGAAATGCTGAAACATCCCTGGTTCCAGCTGCAGGATGGAATCAGCCTCCTGCATGGGATAGTTTGATATTCTCCCAGGTTGGCACCTCCTCCTCGGACTGGGCATTGCATTTTAGCCTTGTTAGAAAGCAGAACTCAAAGCTTGCATTCTGTGGGTGCTGCTCATCCTTCCCTGCACGTGGGGAAAATCTCCTTTATGGGCTCTTGTCGGAACCCAGGAAATCCCTCTGGCTGCCCTGGAGGGCTCCAGCACCTGCCTGGGGGGCTCAGAGGCCTCAGCACAGAGCCCAAGGCCCCCCTGTGCCTTTGATCTTGACCCATGGAAAAACAATGACCAACCTTTATATGAAGAATTACAAGTCAAAAGAGTTCAAGTAGAATAATCGTTAATTTGTCATGGAGTGAAAAATAGATTTTTGGGGTTTTTAGAATGGGGGTTCAAAAGCCAAGATGGAGGAATCTGTGTCCTGCCTTTCTCCTTCTTCTTCTTGGCCTCCATCTTCTGCTGTGACGGTGGCACTTTGGGATTGGTTTAGAGTAGAAGCTCTGTCTAACATAGGTGATAGGTGTTGGGAAGTCATTGTAAATATTGTACAGGTAGTTTTTAGTATAGAAGATAACACTGCCCTGGGGCAGGCAGAGTGCCTCTGTCTGTCCTGCTGAGCAGATCTCGGCAGGCCAGAGGAAGAATTTTATAGATAAGGAACAATAAACAACCTTGAGAACGAGAAATGAAGAGTTCTGACTCCTCCTTTGAGCCCCGGGCTGGGAAAAGAGAATTTCTAACGCATCTCAGAGTCACTGTGAGCAGCAGAGATTCCGAAAGGCTCTGACCCCCCAGAGCAGCTGGGAGCTCTCAGTTCCCTCTGCCAGGAGCTGCCTGGGTTGAAGCCCCCCCAGGACAAGCCTGGCCTAGCAAGGCAGAGCTGCCCTCCTTACCCTGGGACATCTGGCTGTAGGTGCTGCCCAGGAGCGGCTCCTCTGCAGGAGCTGGAACAGAGAGGGGGAAATGTCTGTGGTTCCTTCAGAGGCTCTGGGCGACACAAAACCTGCCTTGGTTCTATCTTTTAGAAAAATAAGCAATGGTGTAACGAGGACAATTAAGCTCCCTGAAGTAAGGAGTAACTCCAGCTCTGCTGAGCTCTCCACAGTGTCCCCACAATTAAATGAGATGTTGATCAGCTCCTGTCCCCACCTACCAAACCGCTTCTCTGCACATCCCTCCCTCCCCTCAGCACTCAAAACAAAGATTTATTCCCCCTGGGGAGCTCCATCGTTTTTCACAAGCACTCCCAGGTTGTTTAACAGCTTTTCCAGACAAGTTGTGGATCCCTGGAGTGTCCCAGGCCAGGCTGGACACTGGGGCTGGAGCAGCCTGGGACAGTGGGAGGTGTCCCTGCCATGGCAGGGGTGGCACTGGGTGGGGTTTGAGTCCCTCCCAACCCAGCCCATTGTGGGATTCTGTGATTCCCAGAGTGCCTGTATTTCCATACAGCGAGGGAAGATCTGCAGCTGGAGACCCTGCCATGGCAAGAAGCCTCTTTCTGCTGAAATAAGCAGCCAGCTTTGGTCCTGGCCAGTTCAGCAATTCCCTTTGATCCTGGCCAATTCAGCAATTCCCTTGGGATCCCTTGTCCCTGATTTGGTGCCGCAGGGGAGGGCCCTGCCCTGAGGACAGCACCCAACACCCAGGGCCAGCCCGGGACACCCGGCCAGGACTGTCTGCTTGCATTTCCCGGGAACAGCTGCCCTTCTCCAGGGGCTCCTGCAGAGCCGCGGGGCTGCTCTGGCCCAGGAGAAGCCCCTGAGCAGCTGCAGAGGACCCATCTCAGGTGGCATCGGTGCCAGGAGCTGAGGACACCCTCGGGTGTCCCCTCAGGTGTCACCTGCAGGTCCTTTGGGCTCTGATGGCCCTGCCCAGCCCCAGCCGGCCCCTCCACCCCACCCCGCCCAGGGCGGGCTCTATTTAAGCCCAGCCCCGACCCTCAGCCCCAGCTGGGCTGGGCTGGGGCAGCTCTGGGGCTCAGACCCTGCTCTGGTGTCACAGCTTGGCCTCACCCTCCTGGGGACCTGCCCAGCTCTGGAGGGCACCCAAAGCCCCCCCAGCGATGGAAATGAGGTTTTCCTTTCCCCAAACCCTTCCCAGCTGCAGATATCCCTCCCAAGGCTCTGTGCCTCCCTCTCCAGGTAGGAAGGACAGGCTGGGCCTGCCCAGCTGCTCCCTGGAAAAGCCCTTTGCTGTGTTTTGGTTTATCTGCAACATCTTATTGTGAGTTCCGCATGTGCAACCTCACTTTTCTGCCCTGGAAAGGGACAACGACCCCACCGGTGCCTCTGCTGAAGGGAAATGAGGTTCTGGGCTGCTCTGGGTCTGTGCAGGGAGCTGGAGATGGGTTTGACACCAGCACATAGATTAAATGTATTTATCCTTTCCTGCCCTGCTCGGTGGGAGGGTTTGCCCTGTCCCCAACCCGAGGGGTCCCCAAGGGGAGCAGCAGCAGTTTCCCCCCGGGCAGGCTCACCTGGGCTGGAGCGGGGGGCGCTGATCCCGCCGGGGTACACCGCGTACAGCCGCACCCGCCGGGGAGCCGCCCCTGCCGGCAAAGCGCACAGCCGCCCTCAGCGCGGGGTTTTGTCCGCCGGCCGGGGCCAGGGGCTGCTTACGGAGCGCTGACAGCAGCTGGCTTGGCCCTTGTGGGCCTGGGGTCGTTCCTGGCCCGCCAGCTCGTTTTTAATTCATTAAATAATTAATAATTTTAGTTCGCTTAATTCATTTTCTTCCCATCCGCATCCCCTCCTTCCCCTGTGGTCTTCACCCACGGACCCAAATCCCACTGTCTGCCCTCAAATCTCCAACTGCTTCCCTCTTCCTCCTCTCCTCCTCCTTCTCCTTCCCTAAGGGCTCTTCATGGCCCCAGTCCCCCCAAAAAGTGGGCAGGGGCTCAAACTCAAATGAAGCTGCCTTGATAGCCTGATTTGGATTTATAATCTAATCCAGATTTATAGTCTGATTTGGGTTTATAATGTAATTCAGATTTATAGTCTGATTTGGATTTATAATCTAATTCGAATTTATAATGTAATGCAGATTTATAGTCTGATTTGGATTTATAGTCTAATCTGGATTGATAGTTTGATTTGGATTTATAATTAATTCAGATTTACAGTCTGATTTGGATTTATAATTAATTCGGATTTATAATGTAATTCAGATTTATAGTCTGATTTGGATTTATAATCTAATCTGGACTGATAGTTTGATTTGGATTTATAATCTAATTCAGATTTACAGTCTGATTTGGATTTGTAATTCAGATTTATAGTCTGATTCAGATTGATAGTCTGATTCAGATTTACAGTCTGATTTGGACTTATAATCTAATTTGGATTTATAGTCTAATTTGGATCTATAATCTAATTTGGATTTGCAGCCTAATTTGGATTTCTGAGGTCCTGAGGAGCTGTGCCCAGCAGAAGGGGGTTCCTGGGCTGTCCTACCTGGGATGTAGGCGCGTGTTTGGTGGTTTGGGATCCTCTCCCAGCTGTACTGCTCCTGCTGGCCGTGCTGGGGGCTGGACTCCCACTCCAGGATGAACCAGAGCAGGGGGCTCTGGCTGGGCTGGGGGCGCTGCCACTGCACCAGGACCCTGCTCTGCTGCTCAGGCTGCACCTCCAGGGCCTCTGGGGCTGGGAAATCTGCGCAGAAACAGGGCAAGGGCTGTCAGCCCAAACTCATCCTTGGACACTGGGAAGGGTCAGCCCAGCCCAGGACAAACGTGGCTTTCGTGGAAGGGTTTGAGAACTGAAGGGTGAGCAGGGAATTATAGAATAAGGTGGGTTTGTATAAAAACACTCTCTCTATATATATATGTATATAAAAATCTGTCTTTATGTATTGATCTGTATTTCATAGAATTATTCAGGTTGGAAAAGACCTTAAAGATCAAGGCCACCTCTGCCCCATGTCCCCGAGCGCCACATCCATGTGGCTTCTGAATCCCTCCAGGGATGGGGACTCCACTCCTGCCCTGGGCTGCTGTGCCAGGGCTGGAGAACCTTTCCAGGAGGAATTTTCCCAAATCTCCGCCCTGGGGCCGTTCCCTCTGCTCCTGTCCCTGTTCCCTGGAGCAGAGCCCGACCCCCCCGGCTGTGCCCTCCTGGCAGGGGCTGTGCAGAGCCACAAGGGCCCCCTGAGCCTCCTTTGCTCCAGGCTGAGCCCCTTCCCAGCTCCTCAGGGATTCTGCAGCCCTTCCCAGCTCCTCAGGATTCTGCAGCCCCTTCCCAGCTCCTCAGGGATTCTGCAGCCCCTTCCCAGCTCCTCAGGGATTCTGCAGCCCCTTCCAGCTCCCTCAGGGATTCTGCAGCCCCTTCCCAGCTCCCTCAGGGATTCTGCAGCTCCTTCCAGCTCCTCAGGGATTCTGCAGCCCCTTCCCAGCTCCCTCAGGGATTCTGCAGCCCCTTCCCAGCTCCTCAGGGATCTGCAGCCCCTTCCAGCTCCTCAGGGATTCTGCAGCTCCTTCCCAGCTCCTCAGGGATTCTCCAGCCCCTTCCAGCTCCCTCAGGGATTCTGCAGCCCCTGCCCAGCTCCTCAGGGATTCTGCAGCTCCCTCCCAGCTCCCTCAGGGATTCTGCAGCCCTTCCCAGCTCCCTCAGGGATTCTCAGCCCCTTCCCAGCTCCTCAGGGATTCTGCAGCCCCTTCCCAGCTCCCTCAGGGATTCTGCAGCCCCTTCCCAGCTCCTCAGGGATTCTGCAGCCCCTTCCCAGCTCCTCAGGGATTCTGCAGCCCCCTCCCAGCTCCTCAGGGATTCTGCAGCCCCTTCCCAGCTCCCTCAGGGATTCTGCAGCCCCTTCTCAGCTCCGTTCCCTGCCCTGGACATTCTCCAGCCCCTCACTGTCCTTCAAGGGGGACAGTCCCTGCCCTGGGGCTGTGCCTGGCACAGCCCAGGTGCCCATGGCCCTCCAGCTGTGCTCCTTCCCAGCCAGATGTGGAGCTCTGTGCTTGCAAACCCCACACCCTCAGCTCTGAAATGCTTCAGCTGTCCCTGCTTACCAGAAACGTGCAGGGTTCTGATAAGCATCAGAGCTGAGAGAGGTTTTTCTGCCTTATTCCTCTTCAGTTACCTTTTAGTCATGTGTTTGTCCTCAGCCTGAATGGGACTTTCCCCTCCCATTGCTCATTCAGAGACGTTTTTCAGAACTAGCAAAACGCGGTTGTGGGGAAAACCACAGCCCAGAGCACAGGGACCATAAGGTGGCCCTAAAAGGTCTTAAAAGGGCTTTTTTTCACCCCATTTTTTTTCAGTTTGCAAGGACCCAGCTCGCAGTGGGGGCTGGCAGGGGCTGCAGGAGCTGGTCTGGAGCAGAGCAGCAGCCTGGCACCCTTTGCTTTGCCAGCCAACACGGGCAGGGCAAACTTAAAAATGAGTTTGTTGCTGCAGCCTTAGGAGGTGGTGAAGGGCTGAGATTCCACAACCTGAAGGGGCTCCAGGAGAGCTGCAGAGGGACTGGGGACAAGGCCTGGAGGGACAGGAGCCAGGGAATGGCTCCACTGCCAGAGGGCAGGGCTGGATGGGAGATTGGGAATTGTTCCCTGGCAGGGTGGGCAGGGGCTGGGATGGAATTCCCAGAGCAGCTGTGGCTGCCCCTGGATCCCTGGCAGTGTCCAAGGCCAGGCTGGACACTGGGGCTGGAGCACCTGGGACAGTGGGAGGTGTCCCTGCCATGGGACAGTGAAATGAGCTGGGCTTTAAGGTCTCTCTCAACCCAAACCACTCCACAATTCCATGATTCCACATCCAGCTGGGGAGCACCTCCAGGGGACCTGTCTGGAGGGCTCTGTGCCCCCGGTGGAGCGGCCAGAGCTGTGCCAGGGCTCTCCCGCTGCCCAGTCCAGCATTTCCCTGCAATCCGGGCAGGATCGGTGCCCCCGTACCTTCCGGAGCTGCCGCCCAGTTCAGGGGGATGCTGGCGGGGCTGGAGGCGCCCTTGGCGTTGCGGGCGGTGACGAGGAGGCTGCGGGCTCCGGGCGGCACCAGCACGGCGCACTCGGTGCCCGGGGTGAGGCACAGCGGCCCCGGCGCTCCCGCGGAGCTCTCGGCGCTCACGGCGTAGCCCAGGATCCTCCCGCGGGCGTCCCGGGCTGCCAGCGGCTGCGGGGGGACAGCGGCCGGGAGCGGGGGGTCTGAGCCCGCACCGGCCCCGCCCGGCTGGCGGCACTGTCACAGGGACGGGGATGCGGCTCCGAGCCCGCCTCGGCCCTTCCCTGCCGTGCCCGCGGCCCGAGGGCTCCGCAGCGAGGGCGGCACCGGCGCTGCGCGGGAGGAGCGGCGGAGCCAAACCCGCCCGAGGCTGCCCCGACCCCGTACCTTGATCAACACCGTCACCTCGTGGCTGCCGTTCGGCAGGGACCGGCCCAGGCGCCGCCACACGGCGGGAGCGGCGGCGGGGGCTGCGGGAGGAGCGGGGACACCGTGAGTGACACACCGGAGGGCACAGGGCGGACACCGTGACACACTGGGAGTGACACCGAGGGGACACCGCGACACACCGGAGGGCACAGGCGGGACACCGCGACACACCGGAGGGCACAGGGCGGACACCGTGACACACCGGAGGGCACAGGGGACACCGTGACACCCCGAGGGGACACCGTGACACACCGGAGGGCACAGGGGACACCGCGACACACCGAGGGGACAGGGGGCTCCCGCACACCCGCAGCCCCCCAGGGAACCCCTCCCGGCCGGCCGGCAGAGGAGCGGGATCAGCGGCGGGCTCTGTTTTTGGGGTGAGCCCTCCCCGTTCCCCGCTGGCACCGGCACGGGAGGGCAGCGCTGCCCGGGATGGCCGAGCCGGCCGTGCCAGGCTCATGCCAAAGCCAGCAGCTGGCACGGATGGGCGGAGCTGGCTCAGGGTGACCGCGATTTGTCGCGACACCTCGGCTGATGTGATTTTTCCCCCAGGGCAGCAAGCAAGGCACCAAGGACGGTGGGATCTGTTCGGTCGGCAAAGCCCTCCGAGAACATCCAGCCCAGCCACCCCCAGCGCTGCCAAGGCCACCACTGCCCCGTGTCCCCAAGTGCCACCTCCACAGGCCCTTGGAACGTCCCCAGGGTGGGGACAGCTGTGCCAGGGCTGGCAAATGCCGCGGGCGGGTGTCACCGGCGCTGAGCCCACCTGCCTCGGGGGTGCGGTACGCGAAGGGCGGGCTCCAGGCGCTCCAGGGGCTGCGGGCGCTGCCGAGCCGGCACCTGGCCTGGAACACGAACTCGGTGTCGCTCTGCAGCTCGTGCTGCCAGCGGGGACCCTCCGGCGGCACCTGGTCACACAGCTCCACCTGCCAGCGAAGGGGGCGCTGGGGCAGCGGGACACGGCGGGTCCCCCCGCCACCCCCGCGGGATGGGCAGGACCCGCCCTGTCCCCTCCGGTGCCACCTGCGGGGCACGGCCAGGACCCCCAGCCACACTGGGAGTGCCAGCACGGAGATTTTGGGGCTCCTGTGGCAGCGGGGTCCAGGCTCAGCCCAGCAGCACTCAGGGAGTTTCCATCCCTGCCCCTGTGCGGGTTTGGGGTGTGGGTTTGGGGTTTTTTGTCTGGGGTGTGCTCTGAGCATCCCCCAGGATTTTGTGCCCTGCCCTTGCAGAGCGGGGTGTTTGGAAACATTTGGAATTCCGTCTTTTTGCTCAGAAAGCTGAGCTAAGCCTGCCCACGAGGCCATCTGCTGTCCCAGGTGCCATCAGCTCTGCTGTCCCCAGAGCTGCCCGTGGCCGGGGGTGCCCGTTTGACCACACCAGAGCACAGGGGTGAGTCTGGGATGGCCCCAAACATTCCCATTGCCTGCGGGGTCCCCAGCAGGAGCGGGACTGGCAGCTCTTCCCCAGGTGGGTGAGGGGGTTTGGGGTCTCACGTGCCACGTCGGGGTCCCCCTGGCCCTGTGCCTCTCCTGGCAGTGCACGTCCCTCAGCCGGGTGCGGCTCCTCCAGCGCGTGGTGGTGCTGGCAGGGGACGTGTCCGTGGTCTCGGCGCCCATGGGCACGGGCAGAGCGGGCACCACTGCGGGCACAGGGGGAACGGCGGGGTGGGGACTGTCCCTGTGCTCAGGGGTGTCCCCAGAGTGACACGGCAGGGCAGGGTGGCCAGGCACAGCCACAGCACGCCGTGCTGCTCACAGGGGGACAGAGGGAGGGACAAATGGAGGATGGATGGAGGGATGGATGATGGAGGGATGGAAGGATCAGTGGATAGATGATGGATGGATGGACAGATGGATGGATGATAGATGGAGACACGGATGGACAGTTGGATGGACAGATGTGGAGGGATGGAAGGATCAACGGAGGGATGGACAGAAGGATGGAAGGATGGATGGCTGATAGATGGACAGATGGATGGATGATAGGTGGAGACATGGACGGACAGATGGATGGATGGATGATGGAGACATGGACGGACAGACGGCCGGCCGGCCATACCAAGCTCTGGCAGGCTGAGGTGCCGAGGGGCCGAGCGGGCCGTGCCCAGCGCGTTGCTGGCCTGCACCCACACCCGGTACCGGCTGCCGTTGTGCAGCTCCCTCAGCAGCACAGGTGAGTCTGCAGGGAAGGTCTTTTCTTCCTCATCGTCCTCATCCTCCTCATCCTGAGCCATCACCCTGGAGGCAGAAGGCGCTCTGTCAGTGCCCATTCCAGCACCACAGCCCCGCTGGCACGGCCACCCTGGCTCCTGAGGTGTCACACCTTGTGATCAGGGCATGGCCACCCCCAAACCTGGCGTTTGTCACCCCTAAAGCAAGCTGGGAATTCATTCCCTTCCCTGACACTGCTGCTGGGGATTTGTACTTTCACAGTGGGAAGGGAACTCCTTCCTCCCTTTCTGGCTGCATGCTTCAGTTCGATCCCAAATTTAGGCAGGAACTTTGTCCCTTCTCCTCACAAAGCTTCCATATGATGGGATTTAATGCCTTTAAAATTGAGTCAGGAGAACTGAAAGCCTGCCAGGTGTGCCATGGGGACCAGCCATGACGTCCTGGGATGGGTGTGACATGCCAGGTGTGCCGTGGGGACCAGCCATGGTGTCCTGGGATGGGTGTGACATGCCAGGTGTGCCATGGGGACCAGCCATGGTGTCCTGGGATGGGTGTGACATGCCAGGTGTGCCATGGGGACCAGCCATGGTGTCCTGGGATGGGTGTGACATGCCAGGTGTGCCATGGGGACCAGCCATGACATCCTGGGATGGGTGTGACATGCCAGGTGGGGACCTTGGTGGCAGGGAGCATGCCGGGGTGGGACTGTGGCACACCATGCAGCAGCCAGCACCTCTGCTTCAGCTTCCAGCTGGGCTTTGGGTTTGGGCAGCGTTGGGGTCACCCTATTTTACCCCGAAGGGAGCCCCCGCAGATGGAAGCTGCAGTTTCCCCATGGCAGGGCACGGTGGGACGTGAGCCAGGGCACTGCGGTGGAGCGTGTGGCTCTGGGGCAGGAGGTGACAAAACGCGAGCTGAAGGAAGTGGAACTGGGGCACGGCAGCGCCGCTATCACCGGAGCTGTCACCGGAGCTGTCACTGGAGCTGTCACCGGGGCTGCCACCCGGGCTGTCCCCAGGGCTGCCGCCCCCGCGGTCTCACCTGCGCAGGTGGAGGCTGTGCCGGGTGGGCAGGTGCGTGGTCCGGCCCGGCTCCCAGCGGCACCGCAGGCGCTCCGAGCCCTCGGCGATGGCGCAGCTCAGATTGCCGGGGGGGTCCGGGGGGTCTGCGGGGCGAGCCCGGGTCAGGGCGCGGCCCCCCCGGCAGAGCCAGCCCGGCCCCGGGGGCTCGGGGGGACACGGGGCACTCACAGCCCGGCCCCGGGGGCTCGGGGGGACACGGGGCACTCACAGCCCGCCCGGAGCTCGGTGCCGCACACCAGGCGGTGCCTCTGGGCGCAGAGGGAGAAGCAGGTGACGGTGGCGAAGGGCAGCTGGAAGCGGCGCAGGTGGAGCCGCACGGCGCCGCCGGGCAGCGCCAGCGGGGAGCCCTCGGCGTGGCTGTAGTTGAGGAGGATGAGGAGCTGCCCTGGCGAGGGGCAGCCCAGCCAGGACTCGCAGCCGATGGAGATGTCGGAGCCCAGCCGCACCACGGGCGCGGGCTCGATCCAGACGCGCCCCTTGCACTCCAAGTCCGAGGCACCTGCGCCAAAGCGGGTGGGCTGTCCCGGGACTATCCCGGGGCTATGCCGGGGCTATCCCGGGGCTGCAGGGCTCGGCAGGGAGCGGATCCCCTCCCTGGGATGCCCTGCAGCCAGGGGATTACAGCCCGCCCTGCTCACCATCAGCCCCATGGGATGCAGGTAAACCGAGGCACGAGTGATGCCGGGGAGAAACTGTCCCACTGAGGGTGGGCAGGGTGTCCAGAGAGCTGTGGCTGCCCCTGGACCCTGGCAGTGCCCAAAGCCCGGCTGCACAGGGCTGGGGGCGCTCTGTCCCTGCTCCAGGTCGCTCCCAGCCCAAAGCGGGCCGGGGCTGGGATGAGCCCCCCGCCCGCCCCCGCAGCAGCGCCCCGGCCCCGCTGACTCATCCCGGCAGCTCAGAAACGGCCCCGTTCCGCCAGTTTCGCCCGTTTCGGGGCTGCTCTAATGTTCAAATGAGTGCAGGGAAATAACCTGCGCTCGGAGAGCTCTGATCCCCCAGATTAGCGCGGCGGGGGCGCTGCCCTTCCCTATCAGATGAAGCTCTGCAGCAGCGCCGGCTCTCAGCGCTATCGGCTCCATCTGCCCTTCCTGGAAAGGGCAGGGCTGAGCCCCGGGGCTGCAGGGGCTGCAGGGCCCTGGGAATGGCCCTGGGAACGGCCCTGGGCGCTTGGGAATGTCCCCGCTCCGAGGAGGGAAGGGGAAGGAGCCCAGGGCACGGGACCCCCCTGCAGCCCTCCCCTCAACCCCACAATCCTGGCGTTGTCCCGTTCCCACCCCAAAGCCCCCGCGGGCCCAGGGCGTTGCTCGGGTGCCGTCCCGGTGGCCCTGTCGCCGTCACTCACCTGGGCACAGGCAGCAGAGCAGGACGGGCAGCACCAAAGCCTGGCCGGCCCCCGCCATGGGCCGCGCTGCGGCATCGCCTGGGGGGCAAAATCCCTTGGAGCGAATGCTGCTGGGAGGGTGCGGGATCGGGACAGGGAGAGCTGAGCAGCCCCGCCCCGGAGAAGGTGGGACCGGCGCAGGGGGCGCTGCCCCCCTGCCCAGAGCCCCCCGGTGCTGCCTGCGGGGCTGAGCTGCCACGGGCACAGCAGGGATGGGGATGCTCTGGAATGAGCCCCCCGAGGGTCAGGAGCAGCTGGGAAGTGTGGAAGGGCTGGGGGAGCTGCTCAGCCGGGAGAGGAGGGGCTCAAGGGGGGCAGATCCTTGGGGATGGATGTCTGGGGGGACTAAAGGGGAGTGAGGCAAACTCCTCCCGGCTTGGCCCAGGGACAGGACAGGAGGCAACGGGGTCAGGAAATCAGGAAATTCCGATTTAACATAAAAATAAAGCTCTTTAAAAGAGCCAGAGTGGGGCTGCTGCCCCGAGGGCTTTTGTCCTGCAGTCTCCATCCCTGGGGCTGCTCAGACTCTCTTTTATGGGGTAGAAACTCCCTGTTTCCATAGCATCTTTCCCGCAGGTCTTGCCCAGGCTGAGCCAGCCTCTTCCCAGCAGTGAACCCTTTGAGACAGCCCCAAAATCCCAGGCCAGGCTTCCCGCCCTTGTGCCTGCGTCCCACCACTGCTCAAATTTTCCCGTGCTCCCTTTGCCTCTCTCCACGGCCTCTTTGGGAGAATTCCCACAAGCCAAGAAAGCTCCTCCCTGGTGAGGAGCAGGGGGATGCAGCTCCCGGGGGGAAATTGCTCCTTTCCATCCTCCTGGAGGCATCCCCCGGAGCTGGGGTGGCTCCAGCACCCCCAGACCCCTCTGGGCTCACAGAGCAGACCCCAAACCAGCCCTGCCACCCCCACTCTCCTGCCTGGGCCGAGCACCCAGGGGAGCCCACGCTCCCTCATCTCCCTTCCCCATGCAATACCTGCTGTCAGCAATGACAAGTTTCCCTGGAGGGAGGCCAGAGTCCTCAGTAAAGGCTTCAAAATGCTGTTTTCCAGCCCAAACCAGGCCAGCAGCAGCAGCAGCAGCAGTGAGTGCTCTGGTGCTCCTCGTGCCGGGTGAGGTGACCTGGTTTAGTTTTGTGGCTGATCAAGCACTCATCGTGGGTGAGTCAAACCTCAAGTGCCTCCCTATTACCTGACCTACAAAGAGAGGCTGTCGGTTCCCAAGTGCCCACGAGCCTTCTGGAAACCAGGGCAAGTGAAAAAATGCAGCTGGGGTCCTGTGAGAAGAGCTGGGAACTCGAAATGTGCCCAGCTCTGCCTCCTCTGGAATCACCTTTGTGTTTTTGTTCCAGTTTAGAGGCGTTTGCAGACTCCAGAGCCAAAGGAACGAGGCCATTTGGAGACGCTGGGCTTTGAGCTGCTCTCTGGTGAAGCCTCCTGGCGCATTAGGGCTGAGGAAATGGGAATTCAGCAGGAAGGGAGAAGCTGCTCCACGGTGCCAACCCAAATCCCACGGAACCTTCCCCAGGGGCTGTGCCAGGAGGGACAAACGCAGGAGCAGCGGGTGAGGAGCAGCAGCTGGACATTTTGGGGTGAAATGCAGGGGCTGGGGGCTGGGCAAAGCAGGGAATGCTCACCTTGGCAGTGCTCAGGGCGTGTGGCACCACCGGGAGCTGCAGCAGCCGTGCGGGGCGCGCAGAGCAGCCGAGTTCCCCTCCCGGCGTGAGTCAGCCCTTGGGAAAACCCAGCGTCCCCTCGAGGCTCGGGGAAGGGGCACCTCGGCGTCCCGGCAGCGTTTGGGCTCAGCCTGGTGGAGCCGAGCCCATCCCCAGGGCTTGTTCTGGTCTCCTTGGGAGCGCGGCAGAGCCCCGGGTGCTGTCAGGGAAAGAACTTCTCCCGCCGATCCCAGAGGCCCGCAATGAAAGCTCCTTAAGGAACGCGGGTGTTTTCACCAGCACTGAGTGTCACCCCTCGGTGACACCCTCTGCCACCCCCTCGGTGCTCGTGCTGTCGCCAGCTGTGGCAGGCAGCGCATTCCCAGCGCTGGGAGGTTCCAGGGATGCTCCAGGGATGCTCCAGGGATGCTCCAGGGATGCTCCAGGGCTCTGCATCCCCCCGGCTCCCTCCGCCGCTCCCGCAGCCCGGCTCGGCAGAGCCCGGCGCTTCCTTCCCTCGCTCCTCTTCAAGAGTTAAACCTC
The DNA here is from genome assembly GCA_019023105.1 of Diglossa brunneiventris. NCBI lineage: Eukaryota > Metazoa > Chordata > Aves > Passeriformes > Thraupidae > Diglossa > Diglossa brunneiventris. The sequence goes on from CM032361.1 coordinate 1,349,975, forward strand.
AAAAAAAGTGTTAACCTCATTAGACACTGCAACCACAGGAAACCCCGCACCGCTCCCGCCTCTGCCTCGGGGAGGAAATGTCGGGGAGCAGAATTCACCCCCCGGGGAAGGCAGCGCCTCCCGCTGCCAGCGAGCCCCGGCTGCTCCGGGCTTTGCCTGCTCCGCGGGGATTTTTGTGAGAGGTAGAGCTGGCACCTCTCTGGCTGCTGTGGTTATGTAATGTGTTTAATGTGTATAATGTATGAAATGTATTTAATGTGTGTAATGTGTGCCGTGTGCCCGCGTGGTGGCAGGAGCGCTGGGTTTGGGGGGTTACACACACCCCGAGCAGGGCCGGGGGCTTCAGGTTTAGTGGGAATTTCAGCTTCGGGATGTCCTGGGAGTGTTCAATGCTCGGGGGCACAGCGCGCACATCTGGAGCCAGCTCGTCTCGTCTGGGGGAGGATGAGCACATCTGGGCCCAGGTGGCACATCTGGGGCCAGGGCAGCACATCTGGAGCTGCACAGTGCGGGGGGATGTGGAGCTGTCCCAGGACAGGTGAGAGCTGCGGGTTCCTGCATTTCCCAGCCCCATCTCCTGCTGCCCTCGGACTGACGTGTCCTTATCCCCTCCCGAGCACCGGGGCTGCAGCTCCGAGCTCCCCGGGCAGCGGGGCCGGGCTCACACCCGGCTCTTTCCCGCAGATTCCTCCTTCCCCTGCTCAGGAATCTCAGCTGCTGCCGCCTCCCCCCGGGGCAGCTCCACTGCCCCCACTTTCCAACTCGCTCGTGTCTGGGGCTCTCTGTGCTTTGCTCAGGTGTTCCCCAGAGCCTGATGGAAACTGAGGCAGGGCCAGGCTGGGTTCAGGGAGAAACTCCTCCCTGTGAGGCTGGGGAGGCCCAGAGCAGCTGTGGCTGCCCCTGCATCCTGCAGTGTCCAAGGCCAGGCTGGACAGGGCTGGAGCAGCCTGGGACAGTGGAAGGTGGAACAAGGTGAGATTTGTGCTCCCCAAACCGTTCCAGGAGTGCGTGATCCTCTGTCCAGAGGTGGGAACGCCTTTCAGCATTCTGGTGCCCTGCAGAGGGTCCCTCCTGAGGCTGGCACGGCCCCGCAGCCCCTCCCAGCACAGCCGGGATGGTGCTTTGGGACGGTGCTTTGGGATGGTGCTTTGGGACGGTGCCTTGGGATGGTGCCTTGGGATCCCAGCCTGGCCCGGGGCCGGGCTCAGCCCCCCCAGACCCCCCAGGTTTTGGGGGCGCCGCTCCCGAGCCCCGGCCCCGCTCTCCGGGGCTGTGCCGGGCTTTCCCCGCACCGCCGATGGCATCAGCCCTGCACTTCCCCTGCCACTGCCACTGTCACCGCTGCTGCCACCACCCCCTGCCCTGCCCGGGCCGTGCCCGCAGCCCCCGCGGGGTGCAGGGAGATGCCAACATCATTGATGGGTCGATGGAACTTTTGTTATCCTTGGCGGGCGCGCTCGGGCAGAGCAAGGAAAGGTCGGGACGGCCGCGGCTCTGCTGCCCGGAGCGGAGCTCTTGTGTCACCCCAGAGCCGGGGGACACAGATGGGGCACAGGCACCGGCGCGAACCCTTCTCGCCCTGCTGGCAGCTGAGAGGGAACACCCAGATAATCGATCTTAAAGCTGCCGCGGCGGCACCTGAGCCGGGGCTGAGGACACGGTCCCCACGGGGGCTTCCCTGTCCCCTCGGGGGCTTCCCTGTCCCCACGGGGGCTTCCCTGTCCCCCCGAGGGCTTCCCTGTCCCCCCGAGGGCTTCCCTGTCCCCACGAGGGCTTCCCTGTCCCCTCGGGGGCTTCCCTGTGCCCGCGGCGGGACGGGGACATGCCAGGGGGACAGGAGTGAGCGCTGCTGGCCTCAGCCCCCTGGCACGGCGCTCCGGGCAGGATTAGGTTCCTCTCCGCCCTGGAGCAGTCGCTGTTCCCAAGCCCCGGGCTCGCTGCAGGAACAAGGAAGGTGATGCCAATGTCAAAGCTGTGATTTTTGGCCGGGGTAAAAGGGCACCCGAGATACGGGGAGGTTGCTCCCGGACTTTAAAGTCGGTTTGTCCTTCCTGTGAGCCGTGCCAGGGAACAGCCCCTGCTCCCTGAAGCAGCACGGATGTGAATCAGCCGGGAAAAGGAGAGTTGGGGCAGGGTTGGCTTTTCCCCGCCGGGGGAGAGCGCCGGGGCCAGCCCAGCGTGCCGGGGCGAGCAGAATTTCTGCGCGGGGCCAGCGAGCCCCACTCCCCTGCCCAGCCTGCAGGCCCTGGCTGTGCCCAGGCAGGTCCTGGCAGCGGGAAAATTGGGAATAACCCTTCCCAAACGGGCTGTAAACAGCGCCCTGGCCACGGGCAGTGAATGCCCCGCTGCTGCCTTCCCTCCTTGCTTCGGGAGTGATCCCCAAACCAGCCCCGGAGGGGTTTAAAAGCCGTGTGGGTGCACAGGGGATGGGGGTGCCCTTGGCGGTGCTGGAACGGTGGGGCTGGATGGGCTTTGAGGGCTTTTCCAACTTAAACGATCCAAGGTTTGATGGAATTGCTGCTGTTTCCAGGCTGAGCTGATCCCTCATCCCCATGCCCGGCCCATTCCCCCCACAGCACCGGAGCTGCCCTCCCGAGGCTGCAGCTTTGTCCCCCCACCCGTGTCCTGTCCCCTCGGGGGCTCCAGGAGACCGTGGGGAGGAGCTGTGCCCAGGTGGGATCCGCTCCGCTGGGATCGGGCTGACAGGAAGGGATTCCCGCAGTGCCACCGAGGTGTGCCTGTCACCCCTGTCCCCCAGCCCTCCATCTGCTCACTGCGTCCCGCAGGGCGGGGGCGGTTTTGTGCTCCGAGCCGCCTTGTTTTGGGATTTTTCCACTTGGCAGAGCATAGCCCGGAGGGGAAGATTTAATCTCTGCAAGGGAAGGGCCGGTGCCAAAATCCTGCGTGCGGGGTCAGCCGAGGGCAGCACCCGGCAGGGAGCCGGGCCCCGGGGCCGCCGTGCCAGGACAGCGGTGCCAGCGCGGCTCTGACCCCCGGCTGTGCCCTGGGGAGGGCGGAGGGGGCCCTGTGCCCCTGCCCACACGGGGGACGCGCGTTTGGTGTCCCCTTGTCCCTGCAGTGCCCCCCAGGCAGTGCCACCCCATGTGTGACCTCACCCACCCCCCTTCCCCTGCTCACCCGCGGGTTCCCCTCACCGATGCTGCCCACCCCAAACCCCCGAGCGATGCCCCCCTTGCTGTGCCCCCGCACCAGCCCCGTCCCACCCCATCAATGCCCCCAAACCAGTCCTGAGCCCTGCCCGCCCCTCCCTGCAGTGTCCCCAGCCCGTCCCTGTGCCACGTCCTCCCCTGGCGGTATTCCCCTGCCCCACTTGCTGTGCCCCCCATCCCAGCTCCTGTGTGATGTCCCCCATAGACACACTTTGTGCAATGTCTCTACATCACTGTCCCCATCCCAGCCCCGCCCTGTGTGATGTGCCCCACCCCCTGTGCGATGTCCCTTCATCACAGCCCCCTGTGCAGTGTCCCCCATCCCCCCGTGCCATGTCCCCATCCCTGTCCCATTCCTTGTACCATGTCCCTATTCCTGTCCCCATCCCTGTCCCCTGTGCCATGTCCCCATCCCTGTCCCTACCCCTGTGCCATGTCCCCCATCCCTGTCCCATTCCTTGTACCATGTCCCTATTCCTGTTCCTGTCCCTGTCCTCTGTGCCATGTCCCCATCCCTGTCCCTACCCCTGTGCCATGTCCCCAGCTCAGCCCCCCATGTGTCGTGTCCCCATCCCTGTCCCCATCTCCCCATCCCTGTCCCATTCCCTGTGCCATGTCCCCATCCCTGTCCCCATCCCCGTCCCCCCCTGTACCCTGTCCCCCTCGCTGTCCCGTGTCCCAGGCCCCGCCCCGGTCCCTCCCGGTCCCTCCCCGCTCCGTCCCGGTCCCTCCCCGCGGCTGCGCGCTCCCGCCGCTCCCGCCCCGCCCCAGCCATGTCGGTGCCGCGCAGACGCCCCGGGGCCGCGGCCGGGGGGGGGCCCGAGGGGGCGGCCGAGGGGGGAGCCCCCGCCGGAGCCCCCGCGCCCGGCGATGCGGAGCGGGGCATGGCGGCCCCGCCGCTCTGCCTGCGCCTGCTGGCCGCCGCCTTCTACGGCCTCAGCTCCTTCCTCATCGTCGTCGTCAACAAGAGCGTCCTCACCTCCTACGGGTACGGCCGCGCCGCCGGGACACCCCCCCGCCATCGGGGTACCACCCTGGGATCGGGAATCCCCCCGGGATCGGGACCCCCCCACCCTGGGATCAGGAAGCTCCCAGGATCGGGACCCCCCCCCCCCCACCCTGGGATTGAGGTACCCCCCCTGCGATCGGGATACCCCCCCCGGGATGGGGGTATTCCCCCCGGGATCGGCGTGGGACCCCCGTGGGATGGGGATCGGGGGATCGGGACCCCGCCATTCACTCCGGTCCCTGCGCTCGGGTCCCCCCCTGTGTCACCCCCCTGCCCCGGGTCCTTCCCAGCCCTTGCCCCCCCCCCTCCCCGCTTTGGGGCTGCCGCCCCCCACCCCGTCCTGTCCGCGCCCCCGACCCCGGCTGTCGCCATGCGGTGTCCCCGTGGGTTTGTGCGGGACCCCGGTGCGGGACCCCCCTGATCCGTGCTCTCCTCCCGCAGGTTCCCGTCCTCGCTGTGCGTGGGGCTGGGCCAGGTGAGTGGGACCCCGCAGTGTCCCCGCGCCCCGCGTTTGGGGGTTTGGGGGCCGTGGGTGACCCCTGCTCTCTTGCAGATGGTGGCCACGGTGGCCGTGCTCTGGGCGGGGAAGGCGCTGCGGGTGGTCAAGTTCCCTGACCTGGACAGACACATCCCCCGGCGGGTGAGACCCCTCCCCAGCACCCCAATCCCCTCCTCGGGCACCCGAATCCCCTTCCCAAGCACCCGGCTGCCCTCCCCGGGCTCCTTCCCCCAGCCCCGGGGTCCCCGTCCCACCAGGGGCTCTTTGGGATGCCCATGCCCGTTCCGGGGATCCTGCAGCTCCGGACACGCGTGTGTGTTTCTGTGTGAGTGTGAGTGTGTGTGTGAGTGTGAAGGTTTCCATGGCGGGTGGGAATAATTCCATTCTATTTTTATCCCCCGAGGCTGCTCGGGGAGCTCCCGGCTCGCTCCCACAGCCTTTTTTTCCCTCTCCTTTCCAGACATTTCCTCTACCTCTCCTGTACTTCGGGAACCAGATCACAGGACTGTTCAGCACAAAGAAACTGAAGTAGGGATGGGTTTCCCGCCCGCGAGGGTTTGGCCGTTCCTCGGGGCTTTCCAGGGTTGCCAGGGAGCCCTGCGGGCCCCGGGGCTGTGGGTGATGGGGCAGGAGCCGCTCGGGGCCCTGCACTTCCCTCCCTTCCTCCCTTCCTTCCCTGCCCACGCCGGGATGTGCCACGTGCGTGTTCCCAAATGCTCCCCGCGGGCAGGGAGGGACTCGGGGCTGGCCCTTAACCACGGGGTGAGGTCTGGGGGTGTCCCTGGGGTCCCCCATCCCCGCAGGCTCGGATCTAGGGGGGTGTGGGAGCAGTGCCATTCCCATAAGGGAATTCCTCCCTAAGGGCAGGGACAGGCCAATCCCACATCCCTGCTCCGATCCCATATCCCTATTCTGATCCCATAGCCCTGCTCATATCCCTGCTCCGATCCCATATCCCTGCTCTCATCCCTGCTCCAATCCCACATCCCTGCTCTGATCCCATATCCCTATTCTGATCCCATAGCCCTGCTCTAATCCCTGCTCCAATCCCATAGCCGTGCTTTGATCCCATAGCCCTATTCTGATCCCATAGCCCTGCTCTGATCCCTATTTATCCCTGCTCCGATCCCATATCCCTGCTCTGTTTGGGATCCAGTATCCCTGCTCCGATCCCATATCCCTATTCTGATCCCATATCCCTATTCTGATCCCATATCCCTGCTCCGATCCCATATCCCTGTCCTGAACCCCTATCCCTGCTCCGTTTGGGATGCAGGGAAGGGGGCGCAGCCTCTCAGCGCTGCCCTTCCCCGCAGCCTGCCCATGTTCACGGTGCTGCGGAGGTTTTCCATCCTGTTCACGATGTTTGCCGAGGGATTCCTGCTCAAGTGAGTGCTGGGACCGGGACGGACACGGGCTCGGGAGGTTTGGGGCTGCAGGGCCGGGTTTGGGGCTGCAGGGCCGGGTTTGGGGCTGCAGGGCTGGGTTTGGGTCTGGGAGGAGGGCAGGAGGAAGGGGCGAGTTTGGGGCTGCAGGGCCGGGTTTGGGGCTGCCAGGCCGGGTTTGGGGCTGCAGGGCCGGGTTTGGGGCCGGGTTTGGGGCAGGAGGAAGGGGCGGGTTTGGAGCTGCCGGATCCATCCCATCCCAGGGGAGCTGGCAGAGAGGGATGTGCTGCTGTGGCTCCCTTGGGGAGGTGCGGGGTGCCGTGCCAGCCCCAGCTCCTGCAGGGACCCCAGAGCCCTCTGGAGTGCCCAGAGCCCCTGGGCAGGGCTGGAGCTGCTCCGTGCCCGGCTGAGCCCATCCTGCAGACAGAGCCCATCCCCAGGCAGAGCTCCCAGTTCCTCCAGGCTCAGTTCTGTATCTCCTAAAAAATCACAGAGATAATTGTCGAAAATGTCTTTGCTCACAGACTCCTGAAGGGGTTGGTTTGGGTTTGGGCTGGTTTTGGGGCTGGTTTGGGGTTTTCCCCCTTTCCTCAGGAAGAAAAGCTGCTCCCTGCTCCGAGCGTTGCCAGGGCCGGAGCAGTGGCTGATGCCGTGTCCTGCTGCCTCTGTTTTCCAGGAAGAAGTTTTCCTGGAGCATTCAGATGACAGTATTTGCCATGATCTTTGGTGCATTTGTGGCTGCCAGGTGAGCTGTCCCCGTGCCCGTATGCAGTGGCAGTGGAGTTCCCTGGAGTGTCCCAAGAGCAGAGGGATTCCACACTGACTTTGCCCCCTGCCAGACGTGCTCTCCAGTAGGAAAGAATGTTTTCCTGACCCAAATCCCACCCCCTCCTCCCATGATGAACTTTTCCTGACAACTTGCTGGCTCCAGAGAAGGTGGAAGGAACCTTCCAGGCGCTGTCCCTGCACAGCCAGAGCTTTAACTCCTCATTTCCCCCTCCCAGTGCTGATTTGGCATTCGACCTGGAGGGATACATTTTTATCCTCATCAACGACGCCTTAACAGCTGCAAACGGTGCCTACGTGAAACAGAAGCTGGATTCCAAGGTGGGATGAGCTCTGGCTTCCTCTGGGATGTTGGGATTTTGGTTTCTGTGAGGGCAGAGCGGGGAGGCTCAGCCACCCCATTCCCAAAATCTGTCCAGAGCTGGAGAGGGGCTGGGGACAAGGCATGGAGGGACAGGACACAGGGAATGGCTGTAGGTGAAAGAGAGTAGATTTAGATATTGGGATATTGGGAAGGAATTCCTGGCTGGGATGGAATTCCCAGAGCAGCTGTGGCTGCCCCTGGATTCAAGGCCAGGCTGGATCCCTGGGATGGTGGAAGGTCCCTACCCTTGGGACTGGATGAGCTTTAAGGTCCCTCCCAACCCAAACCAGCCTGGAATTCCATGGGATGTGAGAATTCCCACCCTCCAGCTCCTCTGTCTGGAGGAATCCCACCTGGGTTCAGGTGCAGGCCCAGTGGCAGCGTGGGCAGGGATTTCTGTTCGCACTCCCAGCCCCGGGTGTTTCCCTCTGCAGGAGCTGGGGAAGTACGGCCTGCTCTACTACAATGCACTGTTCATGATCCTGCCCACCCTGGCCATTGCCTACATCACTGGAGATGCACAGAAGGTAGGGCAGCCATCATCCCAAAGCCCATCCCAAAGCCCATCCCAGAGCCCATCCCAGAGCCCATCCCAGAGCCCATCCCAGAGCCCATCCCGTGGGGTCTGTGGCACCCTGTCACGTGCAGGAGCTGGGGAGGGGGGTGCCCCAAAACCACCCCAGCAGAAAGGAGCCACAGCTCCTACGTTGGACTTAAACCCACAGAGTTGCTCCATTCAGGCATTTTTGTAATGCCTGAGGAATGGGGAAGTGGAGAGCAAGGAGAAAACCCAAATATTATTTAAAGAAGCTGAGTAATTTCAGAATCAATGAGTTTCTTCAAACTTTTTTTTCCCTGTCCTTCCCCTCTCGCTGGGGCAGTTTTGTGGAGTTGCTGTGTGGGTTTGCTTTGCTTGTGGTGCCTCTGATCCTGGAGATGATAATAATATTAACAATACTAATAAATAAATAAAAAAATAGCATAATAATAGCAATAATAATAATAATAATAATAATAATAATAATAATAATAATAATAATAATAATAATAATCCTATGGTTCTATATACGTGAAATTATTCTTTATGATTACTGTGATTATAATTATTTACCTGTGGTCCTGTATACATTAAATTATTAATTATTACGAAATTATTATTATTATTATTATTATTATTATTATTATTATTATTATTATTATTATTATTATTATTATTATTATTATTATTATTATTATTAGGTTTTGTTGTTGTTGCACTCATTGATGTGCAGCTGGCTCTCCTGAGCAACAAATTCCTTTTTCCTGCCTGTTTTTTGGAGGGAGTTCTCCGTGTGCAGGGAATTCAGATAAATTCTCTCCCCCAAAGGCTGGAGGTGTCACCCACCCTGGGGGTGGCTCTGGGGGGCCCTGCCAGCCCCGCTGTCCCCCAGCCTGGTGGCTTTGTCCTCGTTAGGAGCTTAAAGGCCGGGGATAATGAGCTGGGCTTAGCAGGGGTGGCGGGAGGGGTGAAGGTGGCTCAGCCCCGCCCTCTCCCAGGGCTGGATTTGGGATAAAAGTGCTCATTTAGGAGCAGGAGCTGGGCCTGGGCAGGAACACGTGGCTGTGAGCAGCCTCTGTTCAGCCCAGAGAGAGAAATGGCTTTTTTTAATTTGCTTTTCCCCTGAATAAACTCCTTTCTGGGCTGCACAAAGATGTGCTGTGTGCCAGGGCTGCTGCCAGGAAACTCCAGCTCCAGGAACCCCCTGGGAAGGGCTGGGAAGGGCTGGGGGGGCTGGGGAGAGGGGGCTGGGGGCCTCTCCTGTGCCTCTGGCTCTGGGAATTCCTGTGGCTGCTCTGGAGGCAGCCCAGGTAACACATCCTGCTCTGTGCAGGGTTCCTGGGAAAAGGGGGTGCAGGAGCTGCAGGAGGGGCCCCCAGGGCTGGAGTTTGGTGTCCCTGGGGCAAGGGCATTCCCAGGTGCCTGGCAGGAGCCCTGGTTGCTCTGGCATTCCCTGCCCAGCTGGGAGGGGGTGAGGGAAGCAGCTCCTGCCCTGTGGCTGAGGCTCCTCTGGTCCCTGTGGGGCAGGTGAGGATTCCACCTGGATTTTGGGCGTCTCCAAGGGCGGAGGCTTCCCCACTTCCCTGGGCAAGCTTTGCCCCTCTCCAAGTGCCTGCAGACATCCAGGGGGACCTCCCTGTGTGTCCCTGGGTGTCCCTGTGTGTCCCTGTGTGCCCCTGGCTCTGGGATGCTGTCCCTGGGCACCTTGGGCAGAGCCTGGCTCCTGGGTGAGACCCCTGAGTGTCCTCAGGGCTGCTCCAGTCCCTGCAGGACCTTGGTGGCCCCTCTGGACTCTCTGTGGCACTGGATCCAGCCCTCCAGATGCTCCCCAAACCCCAGAGGCCCAGGGAAAAGCCCTGCCCTGAAATCCAGGCTGCCTTGAGCCACTCTGAGCAGCGTCTCCAGGTCACAGCTCCCTTGGGGTGAGAGTTGTGGTTTGCAGGGAGTGAAAGCCAAAATGATCCAATTCTGGGGAGCAGCCAGCTGGGAGATGCCTCTCCTGAGCCCTCTGGCTTGTCACACTCATTCCCTGCCTTTTCCAGAAGGAATGAGCTGAGTGCTGAGGCTGGAGGTGCTGCCAGGGGGATTCCCAGCCTGGGGTGTCGCTCCAGGCTTGGAATGGGGTTGGTTTTTCCTGCTGTGAGGTGACAGCTGATGCTGGGGGGGTTGTTCCTTGTCCTGCTGGGAGTTGTGTGCTTGCCAAGGCTCTGAAGGTGCTGTTCCTGCAGGCAGTGGAGTACCCAGGGCTGGGCAGACACCTTCTTCCTCGTGCAGTTCACGCTGTCCTGTGTGATGGGGTAAGGATGGGCTGCTGGGCTGGGAGCAGGGAAGGCACCTCCGTCCCAGAAAATGGGAATTGTGGTGCCCTGGTGTTATTAAAAACCATCACAAATCCTCAGTCCTGCTAGGGAGACCATTCCTGAGAGCTCTGGTGGGTGGGGATTATCTCCCACCCTCCTCCAGTGCAGGTTTGGCTGAAAAAGTGAGGGAAAAAAGGATGGGAATGGATCCTGGAATCCTGGAGTGCTTTGGGGCTGGGAGGGACCTCAGGCTCCCCTCATTCCCTGAAGGGCAGGGACCCCTTCCCAGGCCAGGGTGGTGGGATGAGGTGGTTCCAAGGTGCTGTCCCCGATGTTGGCTCTTTTCCATAGGTTTATTCTGATGTATTCCACGGTTCTTTGCACTCAGTACAACTCTGCTCTTACAACTACAATAGTTGGCTGCATTAAGGTGAGTGGCATTCCCTGCTCCCAGGAAAGCCCCTCACTTATCCCTTGGGAATTGCATTAACCCCTCATGTTCCACCCCCTGCATTCCCTTTTCCATAAATTCCCTTTTCCACACAATTCCTGTGTCTCAGGCTGTTTGTTCCTCCCATCTTGTTCCTTTGCAGAATATTTTAATAACCTATATTGGGATGTTTTTTGGAGGAGATTATATTTTTACATGGATGAACTTCATTGGTCTAAATATCAGGTAAGAGCAGAGGTTTATTTATGACTTGTAAGTGAAAGCTGGGGTGAAACTGAAACGATTTGACAGATTTAATGGATTTCCCCCCTCAAAAAAAAAACCCCTTGGATTTGGGTTTTTGTACTTGGTCTTTTTGTGCTTTAGTTTTGTGGGATGTTCCCAAACTTGGTTTGTTTTAAAGCCAGGAGAACCCACTGGAGTATTTTAGCAGGAAAATGGAGTTTTCCCTGAGTAACCAAGCAGAGTCATGGAATTAAGGCAGCAAAGGAAGAATATTGGGGATTATTCCATTCGTATTATTATTTTTGGGGGGATTATTTCAATTTCAAGAATTTGGAGATTATTTCTTACTATTCTCATTATTTCTTATTATTTGTTACTATTATTATTATTATTTGGGGATTCATCTTATTACTCTCACTATTGGAGAAGTCTCCTTTCTGGGCTGTGTTGTGGGAGTCTCTCGTGCCCTTTGGGGGTGGCACAGATCTGGAATGAAAGGAAGCCCCTGGGTTTGGGAGGAGAGCTGGGAATTCTCCTGGAGCAGGTCCTGGTGCCGTGGCTCTGCCTTTCTTTCCCTGGGGGTGTGTTTGAGAGCCCCGTGTTTCCAGGAGCTGTTCCCCACGTGCTCCCCGCGTCTCTTGCAGTATTGCCGGGAGCCTGGTGTATTCCTACATCACCTTCACGGAGGAGCAGCTGAGCAAGGAGCCGGATGCTGGCAGCAAGCTGGACCTGCGGGGGAAGAGCTCGGTGTGAGCAGGGAGCCGAGCCCACCCCTCCTGCCTGCCTGACGCGGGCACGGAGCCCGGGGATGCTCCCGGTTTGCGCAGCTGAGATTGCTGCTTCCTTCACAAATCCTTGGGAACACCCACCCAGCCTGCACGGGGAAGGAGGAGCCTAATTAAGCCTGATTAATGGGAGGAATTAACGGGTTTCTAATCAAGGCGGGGTTGGCAGTGGAGATGGGCACGGGCAGGGCAGGGCTGGCAGCTCTGCCCCCGGGGTGTGCCAGGGTGTCCCTGGCTGGATCTGCTCCCTGGATCTGCTGATGCCAGCGGGGTGGGAGGCTGGGCTGGCTCTGTGCCCAGCCTGCTCCCTCTGGAACACGGCAGTGCCCTGGGAGCTGCTCCTGGGCTGGGCCAAGACCTCCTGGATGAATGTTCACTGCTCTCTGGGTTGAATTCTAAGCTGTTTTCTGTTGATTTTCTGTTCGTTTGGTCCATTAACCCGCTTTCCAAGCTGGGTTTGCCCTCCTGGCTCTGTCAGAGCCCTGCATCCACCTCTGTCTTTCCGAGGCTGGGTGACATTCCCAGCAGGAAGGGTTTTCCTGCCCTGCTGAGCTCTGCAGCCTCCCTTGGATCCAGCCTGGCTTTGGGAACGCTGCTGCCTTACTGGGAAGGTCACCAGGGAGGAGCTGCTGGGATCGCAGGAGAGCCAAGATTGTCCCACCTGGCACAGCACATCAGGGAACCTGCAGGGGCTGCAGCTCCCACCCCTGGAAGAGGCACAAGGACTTAAATCTTCTTTTTTGGCAAGTACAGGGAGCCCCATAATTCTGTTTTCCATGGAATGAATCACCCTGGGTTTGTGACCCACTAGAAGAATGGGAATTGTAGAACACTGGGCAGTGTTCAGTGATTTTTAAAGGTTGTCTTACCCAGCACCTCTTTCCAGGTTGTCTTTTGGTTTTAAAAGAATTGTTTTAAGCTTGGTTAAAAAACTTTAGTAAAATAACGTATTTAGAGATTTTTGTACCCTAACAGCTTCTCTAGACACTGACAGTGGGTTTTTTTAGGAGATACTTGCTTAAACTGGAACTGCTGTTGGGCAAAGCTGCATTTGTTGGAGTTTTCTGGAAGTTTTTGGATGGGAAGGAGATTTTCTGTGAGGGTGCAGCTCCAGCCTGGTGTGCTGGGGAAGGTGTGGAGCAAGTCAGCTGCTGCCTGCTCCAACATCCCACTCCTGGAGCAATTCCAGAGCCACAATTCCCCTTTTTTTGTGGGATTTTGTGGTCACTGCAGGGCAGTTGGCGTGTCCTGGAGCAGCCCCTCAGCACATTCCCCCTGTGAGCACAGTAATAAAGAAATCCCTGATTATTTTGTCTCCCAAAATTCCAGTAAAACCTCAGCTTTGTCCAGGAGAGGGAGAGCCACAAACCCTTCCTGGTGTGCAGAAGCCCCCCAGTCCCAGCCCAGATGGGGTTGCTGGTCCCAGTACTGGTTCTGTCCTGGTTCCCAGTGCCCAGGTGCTGCTGGGGCCGCTCCCCCCAGCTCCTGCCCCTTGCTGCAGCATTCCCAAATCCCAATTCCCAAATCCCTTTTCCTCCCCCGTGTGCTCTGACTCTGCCGTGCCGAGGTCACAGCCAGCAGGGTGATTCTGCCTGAGGGTTTTTATGATTTTCTGTTTGGTTTTGAATCTACTGGTTAGATTTGCAGTCCTAACAGAGAAGGATTTTTAAAGCTTTTTTTTGTCCATGCTGGGATCCTGCTGGATCCTAAACACTGGGAAAGCCAAGAATTCCTCTAACAGTATTTTCTATGCTATTAATTGACTAAAAACCAAATGTTTTCTATAGAGAATCTATTTACAAAATGAGCATTTAGTGATGAAAACCTGAATGTATGGCAGGCTGTGGATGTGAGGAATGAGAGCAGAAAGGATTTATGTGCCTCTGTATTTTTGTATTTGCTTCCAATAAACCAATGAGCCAAAGCTGCTGCTGCCTCACCCTCTGTTCCCTGGCTGGAGAGGGTGGGAATGCTGGGTGGATAAATCAGGGATTTAGGGGGCTCCTCACAGCCCCAGTCCCAGCAGGGTGAGGGGGGATTCTGGGTTTCCAGCTTTGAATATTCCTTGAGAAGGGATTTGGGAAACATTATGGGGAATGAAGGGAACAGCTGGAAGGTGATGCAGAATAATGGGGTTTGTTTCCATGGGTTTCAGTGCAGAGTAACAGAGTCGCTGCTCTCCCACCCTCTGAGAGGGAATATTCCACCCCTCTGCAGCAAGCAAAGTCAGGAATTTTGGATGCAGACAGTAAGTTTAAAAATATTTTAATAAGCTTTTCCAGAATTGCAGACGGGGAAGGGAATAAGAGGAGGGAATTACCGACAGTGCAAAATACTGTGTGGAAAAAATGTATCCAACTAATCTGTGGGGTTTGTGTGTGTGGGGAATTTATAGCACATTGAACCCTTTGGGAAGCCCAAGGATTTCCTGTTGGACTGGACTCCCAACTGTACAGAAGGCTTGGAAAACGAAAGCAAAGTTAGCAGATTTCCAGGATTTTCAATAGCTTTAGTAGTGCAATGACTTATCGAGTTACAGTGGCTGCAGTTTGAAACATGACCAAAGTATTGTATAAAACACCAGCATAAACAAAAGGTAAATTAGAATTAAATATTCTTAAAGTCTAGCTGAGCATTACATAGTGGATTATGGAATGTCAGGTCTCTTCTAAGTATCACCAAAAAAAAAAAATAAAAATAAGGAAAGATAAAAAACAAAGCAACATTCCTGAAAATATACACAGTGCTGGATTTCACACACGAGCCTGAGACAATTCATTTGGAAACTTTCCTATGGATTTTTGGGAAGAATTTCCAACTTGCAACCGAAAACAAAGAGCATCAAAATAAAACTGCAAATAGGATTCTGCTTGTGTGGAACCGTCCTTGAGGTTCTGCTCATGACCAGAGGGGAGAGTTAACAGCAACCTCTGCCTCAGGCATTAATCACCACGTTCCTTAATTAACACAGGCCTTAATAAATGAACCTCACCCCGAGGCTCTCCAGGAGCAGGGCTGGCAGGCAGAGCTGATCATTCCCCAGGGTTCTGCATTCACAGCCCATCCTCATCCCGAGGCTTGGCTCATTCCTGATCACAAAGTCCAAGGGAAGTTCAGTGGAGAAGAAACCAAATGAGCCCCAGCCCTCAGCACTGGGGTTTGGGTTGAAACATCCATTTCAAGCCATTCAGTTCAACTGGAACCATAAAGAGCATAACCCTGCAGAGAAAATAACCAGTGAAGGATGAACAGCACACCTGTGAGGAGGAGGAGGACACGGGGTCACCAATGGGGTCAGCAACTGAACAAATATCCCGGATTTGAACAGAGCAGAAGTGGAGCTGGGCTGAAGAAAACAACCAAACAAAACCAAAGTGAATTGGGATTTCAAACGTTCCTGATTGCTGGATGTAAATCCTACACCCACAACTTCTCAGTGGTGCTGCTGGCAGGGTGAGCACCACCCTATTGCCATTTACTCATGAGGAATTTTTGGTTTTCACACTGGAATTAGTTCTCCCCAGCTCAATGTGAGATTCCTGCTCTCTCTTCTCCAGGTGAGCGTGTCCCTGTGCACCAACACAGAATGCCAGGATTTTCCAGGTTGCAGAAGACCTTTGAGATCATCAGGTGCTCCCAGTGCAGCCCCCTGTGCTGCTCAGGAATTCCATCCAGCTCCAGCTGCATTTCCAGCCAGTCCAGCCTCACTGCAGCCCTGCTGTGCTCCCTGGAACCTGGCAGGGCACAGGCTGAGCACAAACCAGGGGATGATGGAGCAGCTGAACCTGCAGAAGGTTCAGTAAACTCGAGAATTTGGCTGCTGTGAGATTCCTCTGAGTTCCAAACAAAGGGAGAAAGAAAGCAAGGAAATGTGTGCAATGCAAGCAGCATGCTTAACAAAAATTGAAACATCATTATTTGCCATAAAACAAGAAAAAAAAACACGTTTCCAAAATCAAATGCCTCCTAACCATTCTTATGTTAATTATTTACCAGTTTCTGGGAAGAAAATTAACAAGTTGGTGATTAATTTTTAACTCTATTGGTTTGGTTTGGTTTGGTTTGGTTTTTTTTTGGTTTTTTTTTGGGTTGGTTTTTTTTTTTTAGAAAAGACTTCAGCAAAATAAAAGGAAGCTGACATTAGACTCAGGGTATCAACTCTCTCATAAAAGTTTACCAACTGTACAAGGTAAGAAAATTATACAAGCTTTTGTTTTAAGAAAGGACAGTTCAATCAAGACATAAGTACTGTAAAAATCTTTCAAAGGCTACAAAGAAATCTGGAAAAATACAGAATGTATTTCTTTAGCCCAGATAAAGAATATGGAAAGACATCATTGATGTCAACAATTTACATAGACAAACCTGACCTGGTTTATATTTACCTTTTAAAACTTCTATATATAAAAATAGTTGTGCTCATAACTTTCAGGATTCATGAGGGTTCCTTAATGATGGGATGACATTTTCCTCTCTCCAGCAGGAGTGGAAGTCTCTGTGCCTGCTCTGTCTTGGCTTTTCCTGTTTTATTTTAACTTCCTGCAAAGCCCCAAATGCTTTGTTCACTTGTACACTGATTAAATGCTGTTTTATACATTAAATGCTGTATTAACACATTCTTTAATGTATTAGGCTGGGAATATTTTTACAGCAACTCACTGCTTTGTTCCTTAAATATTTAAGAGCCTTTATCCCAGAACTGCAGCTGCCAGCTCTGAGAAATTCAATATTCTCCTGCTGCTTTTGAGCACTGAAGAAAACCAAATCATCGGATCTTTAGAGCCGACTAGAAGGTCTCAGGAAACAAAAAAAAAATCTCACATTGTTTATGGAACTGGACTTTGGAAGGTAACCCATCAACCCTGAAAATTTTAGACACCCAGAATTTACTCCAAGGAATAAAATCAGCTCCCAGCACTCAGTCATCCAAAGTTTCCAGCTCCTCCAGCTTCCGTGGGAGTTGGTTTCCTGGAAGAACTCTGAAGCACCCGGGCTCTCCTTCCCATTGCTGTTAATTCTTCTTCTTTTCAGAGGTCTCTCGCTCTTTTCTTCGAGCTCAGGCTCGTTCCTCGAGGCTGAGTGAGCCAGTTGGGGTCACTGGGGAGGTTTTCGGGTTCGTAGCCGTTTGTATCCAGCTCTGGGTGAGGGGTTTTCTTCCCACTGCAAGGTCCATTGACGTGCAGCCCCTCCAGCTTCGCCTCCTCCTTCCCTGGCACCTCCCTGGGCCGTTGGCAGAGACACCTGGGTGGGAGAGAAACCCTTCAGCAAGGCTCAGCAGCACACAACAGCCTGGGCTGCCTCAGGAAAGCAGAGTTTGAACTCAAAATTCATTAAAAATCCAGTGGTTTTCTCCTTCTCCTCACTGTGTGACTGATGTGCACACAACTGCCACAGGGAGTTCATGGAAGTGCTTAAAAGGAACAGAGAATGTCCTGGAATCCCAGGACCCAGGTGGGCTCTGCTCACCTAGGCTGGCTCAGGAAAGCAGAATTTGAACTCTGCTTTCACATGGATTTCTTCCAGACAAGGCCCCTGCCTAAATGCAAGCATGGAGGGGTTTTTAAAAACCAGCCTGAACTTGAAATAGGCTGTTTGTCTCTGGGGGTGCTCACCTGGAGAAGAGGAGGCTTTGGGAGAGCTCAGAGCCACTTCCAGGGCCTAAAGGGGCTCCAGGAGAGTGACTTGGGACAAGGCACGGAGGGACAGGACACAGGGAATGGCATTACACTGGTAAAAGGCCAGGGACAGATGGGACATGGGGAGAGAGGAACAGGAGCAGCCTGGGAGGGTGGAGGGGCTGGGATGGAATTCCCAGAGAAGCTGTGGCTGCTCCATCCCTGCAGAGCCTGAGGCTGCCTGGGAGCAGCCCGGGATGGTGGGAGGTGCCAGGGCAGGGCAGGGATGGGCTCTCCCCGGCCAGAGCAGCCCGGGATGGCGGCAGGGATGGGCTCTCCCCGGCCAGAGCAGCCCGGGATTGCCGCGCCGGGGCAGCCGGGCCCTCTCACCGTTGGGGGCGCTGCTGGAGGCGCACTCGTCCCTCTCGGACTGGCTGGTGCTGCTGTTGGAGGCCGTGGGCGGCGGCGACGGGGCCCGGCTGGAGGCGGCGCTCTCGCTCTCGTCCAGGAGGCGGTCCATGTAATCCCTGCGGGACAGACAGACAGACACACAGCTGGGACACATCCATGGGATCCCTACAGCACAAACACACCTGGCTGGGACACATCCATGTAATCTATGGAACCCCTACAGGACAGACACACACACACACACACACACACACACACACACAGCTGGGACAGATCCATGGAATCCATGGAACCCCTGTGGGACAGACAGACAGACACAGCTGGGACAGATCCATGCAATCCATGGAACCCCTGTGGGACAGACAGACACACACAGAGCTGGGACACGATCCATGGAATCCCTGCAGGACACACAGAGCTGGGACACATCCATGGAACCCCTGGGAGACAGACACACAGACACACACCCAGCTGGGACAGGCTGGAGATGCTCCTGCACACACTGCAGCTGTGGAAAGGTTTTCCATTGGCAGAGGGCAGGGATGGCTGGGACTTTGGGAAGGAATTGCTCCCTGGGATGGGATTCCCAGAGCAGCTGTGGCTGCCCCTGGATCCCTGGCAGTGCCCAAGGCCAGGCTGGACAGGGTTGGGATCACCTGGCAGTGTCCTCTGTCCCCCATCCCTGCCCACTGGATGGGCTTTGAGGTCCCTCCCAACCCAAACCATTCCATGGTTCCAAACCCTTTATGTGCTTCCAAGGTGATCCCTCCAGGCACTAAACCCTTGGAATTTGCTGGGCCACCAATATCAAACCATTCCAGTAAAATTAAAACCCATTTGTGCACAAAACCCCCAAAGGGGTCAACCTAAAATCAAGTGAAAAACTCCAGAGTTCAAGACATTCCCATCTGTGCCATTTATTCCAGAGCTCCAGTTCAGGGCAGGATGGAGATGGGAACAAAGGGAGATGGTGGATGAAACCCTTGGATGTGGTGGGAGGGCTGGAGTAACTCCAGAAACTTCTCCTGACACGTAATTATCCTGGAATTCCACCTTGAATTCCCTGAATTTATCTGCAAAATCATTCAAGAACAGACAAGTCCAGTCCTTAATGACACTGTGGCTGCACCCAACAGCAGGAAGAGACCCAAAAATGTCTCATTTGGGGAAAAATGGAAAATAGGGGAAAATGCAGGGAAATGGAAAATAGAGGGAAAATGGAAAATATGGAAAATAGGAAAGAGGGAGAAAATGGAAAATAGGGGGGAAAAAACCCACCAAGAGATGGAAGGAAAGGGGGAGCCAGGCAGTCCCTGCCAGGTAAGAAACTCTCTGTAACACCCAGGAAATCCCTGATGGCAACTCTGGGTGTCCCAGAGCCCTGAAATGTTTGGAGGAACAATAATATTCCAAAGAAGGATCAAGAGAGGAGCCAGGAAGAAATGAGAAATGAAAATAATGGTAAAAAACCTTGGCAGGAGGCAGTGGAAAGAGTGGGACAGGCAGATCAGAGCTTTGGAATGAAGGGCAGCAGAACAAGCTGGGAACTCTGCTCACACATTCCCTCTTTCCTCAGCAAGGATGGGAATGGGAAAAGGAGCTTTGGAAAGCCCAAAATCCCCTGGGATTTGGTGTTGTGCTGGCCAGAATGATGGACAAACAATGCACCACAAATTCCACCTGGAACTTGGGATTCATGCTTTTGTAGAAAATGTATTTAATTAAAACAAGCATTTAAAAAAAACCCTATTAACATTTAAAAAGTAAACCAACCAAATCCTAACAGAACTCAAACTCAAATTGCTCCTCAGTGCAAAGTGTTGGCATTACCCCAAAGAAATGTATTTGACACATTATTTATACACACTTATGACATTTTTTTTACACTTTGGGTGTTTTCCTGCTGCAA
Organism: Diglossa brunneiventris; assembly: GCA_019023105.1. Lineage (NCBI taxonomy): Eukaryota > Metazoa > Chordata > Aves > Passeriformes > Thraupidae > Diglossa > Diglossa brunneiventris. The sequence continues at coordinate 1,369,422 of CM032361.1, forward strand.
ATTAAGCTCTGAATCCCTGAGTTTTCAGCTGAGAAGAAGACAAAACAAAGACTGAACCCCAAAAATGATGAAATCAGGCACATCTTACGTGACCCCAGGGTGCAGGTTGTATTTTTTCTTCCCAAAGCGGGTCTGCTGAGCGAAGAAATCGTAACGTTCCGACTTCTTCCACATGTAATAAAAAGCCACACACTCCCCCACCGAGCGGGTCCGCACCTGCAGCACACACAGGCAAGCCTGGGTCAACTTCTGCTCCACAGAAATCCAGGATTTCTAGCAAAATGTGTCAAATTCCAACTCTGAGCTGCGCGGAAGAGGGGAAATTCTTGGCGTGAAATTTCAAAATTGAGAGGGAAGTTCAGGGTATTTGTAAAAATATTGGAGAGGAAGGAAGGAAGGAATTTTGGAAGGAAGGAAGGAAGGAAGGAAGGAATTTTGGAAGGAAGGAATTTTGGAAGGAAGGAAGGAATTTTGGAAGGAATTTTGGAAGGAAGGAAGGAATTTTGGAAGGAAGGAATTTTGGAAGGAATTTTGGAAGGAATTTTGGAAGGAAGGAAGGAAGGAAGGAAGGAAGGAAGGAAGGAAGGAAGGAAGGAAGGAAGGAAGGAAGGAAGGAAAGGAAGGAAAGGAAGGAAAGGAAGGAAAGGAAGGAAGGAAAGGAAGCAGCTCTTCCCATGGGATTTTTGCAGGATTTCTGCACTTCCAGTTACAAATTCTGGGCTCTGAGAAACCAATTTGGATGTAAATATTGGGAAAAAATTGAGGAGAAAAAAATTCCTGGCTGGATCCATCCCTGGAAGGGTCCAAGGCTAGGCTGGAGCAAGCTGGGATACTGGAAATGTCCCTGCCCGTGGGATCTTTAAGGTCCCTTCCAACCCAAACCATTCCAGGATTCTGATTCTACAGAAAAAATGAAATAATTTTGTCCACTTCTTTGTGAAGGACAAAATTTATTTATAATTGATTTGTTTTAAAGTGTAAGAAGTGAGAATTGCACTTAAAGTTTACCTTATTTGCCTGAATCACATGGAAATCCTTGCCATAGACTTTCAGCCCTTGCTCAAAGTTCCTGCATTCCTCTTCTGTCCAAACAGATAATTCTTCTACAGGAAAATCAAAAATAAAAGCAATAAAGAAAATAGTTAATTTAAAAAGCCACTAAAAGGCAACAGAAGTGGCAGAAAAGATCAGGGTCCTTTCTGTTCCATAGGAACCAGCCCCAGGAATTTCACTTTTTGGTATAAAAATGGGAATTCTCCCTTTGAAGCACCAGACTGGGAAATGGGAGGAGCTGGTGTGTAGGGACAGCTATAAATAAAATCTGATCTGGCCTCACTGATCCTTCAGGTCACAGTGAATCAAATGGTGGGAGAGCAAAATAATCTCATTTCTTGGATCCTTCCTGCCCTGTGATGTGCCCAGGGAGAGGTTTGGAAGCTGAGCTCCCCCAGTTTGCTGTGCCTGACTGCAGGGCCCAAGCTCAGCACAGGAAGGGCTCAGGGCTCCCACTGCATCCTCAGGAGCAGGGCTTCCATGGGTTATTCTGTAAAATCAAAGGGTTATTTGATCCTTTTGTGAGAATTTATTCATTTTATCTATAAAATAAAATTTGCTCCTTTATTTAGGATTATTTAATTTTGTGTATCAGGGTTTAAATATTAAATTATGTAAAATAAAAGTTAATTTGCTCCTTTATTGAGAATTACTTCATTTTACGTATCAGGGTTTTTAGCTACACTCTGTAAAATAAAAAATTAATTTGCTCCTTTATTTAGAATTAACTCATGTATCAGGGTTTGTAATGTTATACTTTGTAAAATAAAGGGTTTATTTGCTCCTTTAGTTAGGATTATTTCATTTCACTTATTAGAGTTTTTAACCTTATACTTTGTAAAATAAAAGGTTAATTTGCTCCTTTATTTTAAATTAATTCATTTTATGTAGCAGGATTTGTAATGTTATATTTTGTAAAAGAAAAGGTTCATTTGCTCCTTTAGTTAGGATTATTTCATTTTATGTATAAGGGTTTTAAATGCTACACTCTGTAAAATAAAAAATTAGTTTTCTCCTTTATTTAAAATTAGTTTAGTTTATGTATCAGGGTTTTAATGCTGCACTCTGTAAAAAAAATTAATTTTCTCCTTTATTTAGAATGAACTCATTTGATGCATCAGGGTTTTAAGTATTATATTTTGTAAAATAAAAGGTTTGTTTGCTCCTTATTTAAGATTATTTTATTTCACATATCAGGGTTTTTAATGCTACACTCTATAAAATAATAAAATAATTTACTCCTTTATTTAGAATTATTTCATTTCACATATTAGGGTTTTAAACCTTATGCTTTGCAAAATAAAAGGTTAATTTTCTCCTTTGTTTAAAATGAATTCATGTTATGTAGAAGGATTTGTAATGTTATACTTTGTAAAATAAAAGGTTAATTTGCTCCTTTATTTAGGATTATTTCATTTTATGTATTAGAGTTTTAAATGCTACACTTTGTAAAATAAAAAAATTAGTTTGCTCCTTTATTTAAAATTAGTTTAGTTTATATATCAGGGTTTAATGCTACAGTCTGTACGATAAAAAAATAATTTACTCCTTTATTTAGAATTATTTCATTTTATGTATCAGGGTGTTTAATGCTACACTCTGTAAAATAAAAATTTAATTTGCTCCTTTATTTAAAATTAATTCATTTCTTCTATCAGGTTTGAAATATTATATTTTGTAAAATAAAAGTTAATTTGCTCCTTTATTTAAGATTATTTTATGTATCAGGTTTTTTAATACTACACTCTGTAAAACAAAACATTAATTTCCTCCTTTATTTAGAATTAACTCATTTTATGTATCAAGGTTTGTAATGTTATACTTTGTAAAATAAAGGTTTGATTTGCTCCTTTATTTAGGATTATTTCATTTTATGTAGCAGGGTTTGTAATGTTATACTTTGTAAAATAAAAATTAATTTTCTTCTTTATTTAGAATTAATTCATTTTATGCAGCAGGGTTTGTAATGTTATTTTTGTAAAATAAAACGTTTATTTGCTCCTTTATTTAGAATTAATTCATGTCTCATGTTTGTTCCATTCACTTTGATGACTGAAAGGTCTAGAAGAGCACAATAAAATACCTAAAAAATGCCCCATTGAGCTGTCAAGAAGTCATTTTCAACTTGAAGCTAGGGCTGAAACCCCAGATATTTGTATCAAATATGGCCAGGAAGGGAATTTCAACATCTGCTAACTCCAGTCTCCCAGAGAACAATGAGAGATGCATTTAAATGAAGCTTAAAGCAATCTTCTGAGCCTGCTGGCAGCAAATCTGGGTGGGAAATACACAGGAATTTAGGGATGGAAACTCCTTTTGAGGGCACACTCACCTCTGGCTGCTTTGACATTAAACCTCAGCCTCCTTAAGGACTCCTCTGTGTCAAAATTGCACTTCACCAGCTCATACAGGGCCTGCAGGGAGGAAAACACACATTTACCCCTGCAGAGCCACCCAAACCCTGCTGTGCCACAGCAGCACGCCCAGAAATCCCTGGCACCTCTTCAGATTAAAAACAAACCCTTGGAATCAACACAGTGTAATTTAAGATGTATTTACTGTGTTTACATTTCCAAATCTCTATTTACAGAACCAAGAAAATGCCCAAGCAGAGCACTGCAACTTTTTCATCCACTACACACATTTGTAAAATTGATGTTTGGGGTTTTTTTGGGTATGAAGAAAAAAATTAAGTGTGCATTCATAGAGAATTTAATAATTGAAAAATTCTGTATCTGAGAGAATTAATTAGTACAGATTTATGTTTATATTAAAATATTTTATTTCTTTTCTATGATATATTTATTTTACATAAAGCAACACTAAGCCCAAGTGAACAGTTTAATATTCTCTGAGAGGTAAAATCCTCATCAAATTTCTATTTCCACAAGGAACAATGAAACTGTTTCAAACCCAATTTTACCTCTTGGGAGTAAAATGAAATAAAAATATTTTTAATTTTAGAAAATAAATTGCATATTTATTTTTTTATACCTGCTCATTGTCTTTAATGTGGGAGCCCTCAGGAATTGCATCCAGGCCCTTCTCCTCTCCCGTGCGCCTCGAGGCCTCGTTGAGGAATTCTATCACTTTATCCTCTGGTAAAAAGTCAGGATTCCAGAGCAGCTGGTCATCATTTTCATACACTGGATAAACCCCAGGGAGAGCACAAGAAAATCAAATCATTATAATAAAATGAAATCATTAGAAAGGTAATTATTGTCTCTGATCAACCTTGGGGGATCGTGGGGGCACCATTAATCTGGAAATCAGTAAAACCTCATGGATGCAGAGATCCAAATGACTTGGGGTTTGGACTTTGCCTTCAAATCCTGGCATGATCTGGGTTCTGCATTATAGAACTCATCCTCCAACTCCAGAATTTTAACCTCCACCTTTTCCAGGGCTTTCACAGGAGTTTGAGAGCAGGGAAGCCACAGTTAACTGAATTTAATGGAGAAATGTGGGCCAAGTGAGACATCCCCTGATTATTTTGGAAGAGTTTTATTTTGGAAGAGCCAAGCTTTGGACTGCAGCAAAATAAGGTGAAATTCTGGCTATTAAAGTAGGAAAATATCCAGACCTTGTCTGTGGGCTCCAACAACCTGAGGAAGAGCAGAAAGGAAGGAATTTGAGCACTGATTCCACGAGGAATGCTTGGGAAAGCACAGCCAGCACAGGGAGGGAGGTGTGGGGGAGCTCAGGGGGTTCAGAGATCAATCTCTACTTGGAAACCAAGTAATTTATCATGGAAATAAATATAAATAAAACCCCAAAGGTGGTAAAGAAATCATTAAATGTCTTGCAAAGAAAGCAGCTTCTCTTCACCCAGGACACAGTTTGGGAACAACTCTCAGGAGTTTTCTGGGTTTTTGTTCGAGAGGTTCCCACTCAGCTGATGTTTGGCTGCTCATTCAAGAAAAATAGAGTTCTAGGAACCCTCAGAGAATCCTGGAATGGTTTGGGTTGGAAAGGACCTTAAAAAACATCCAGTTCCATGGATTCCCCTGGGAGGAGGGAGCTCCACTGTGCCAGGGTGCTCCAAGCCCTGCCCAGCCTGGCCTGGGATCCCCAGGGATCCAGGGGAATCCAAACCTCCCTGGGCAATGAGGTAACTGAGCAGAAATTCGGGTTCTGGGAGGGCTCTGGGCTTTGTGGTGGTTATTTAGAAGTTAAATTCTACAAAGCTACAAAGAAATCCATTCTCATTGACCTGCAGTGTGAGCAAATCCTTAGGAACGGGCTGAATGAGCAGGAAAATTTCCTTTTTCTGCTCCCAGCTGGGTTTAAACACGAGCTGCCTTTCCTGACAGCATCCAGCCAAAGCCTCTGCTTGGGATGAGGGGAAAAATTGCTGGGGAAAAAAATCCACAAGAGCAGAACTTCTTCTTCCTGATTGAAGAGGTACAAAATGTGAAAAACAAAGCTGCTGGTACCATTTTGCCCTTTTTACTGTGATAATCCAGTTCCAGCAGTGCAATTTCTCCATTAGCTGTTTGATTTCACATAAAAGAAATCCGTAAGTGAAGAGGTTGCAGCTTGTGTGCATCGCTAAATCAGAATCCAAGGGTTCAAGAGGCACCAGGCCAAGAATAAAATCCTTCTTCTCCTCTTCCTCCAGCTCTGCTGAAGCACAGGATGAGCTCTAATTTGATGATGGTGGCTCTAATTGTCACTCATTTATTAAGACACATGACATCAATCCAGTCTTTTCTTTCTCCTAATCAGACATTGATCCCAAGCAGCAATAAATGGTCAAATCTCACCTTTTTCATTCTCTTTGTATTTGCAGGTGCCAGCTGGAATTTCAGCTTGGAACATAGAGCCCACCATGATTTCCTGATTGGAATAAAAAGAAGAAGTGAAGCCACCCTGAGATGTTTTGTTAGCAAACAGGAACATGACCACATCTTTTTTCCTTCCCTCTTGAAACTTTCATGCTTTAAAATCACAAACCACAATTAACAGGTTCAAAATTGAAGGCAGCTATATGGAAATGGATTTTTGACTGCTTGGAGAGGATTTAAAAGCTTCTCATTACCAAAACTCTCCTATTTATGGGGAAAATCTGCAGAGGATTTAGGTGCTCCACAGAGCTCAGAGCTACCCAGCAACAGATTAATTAATTATTAATGAAATGTGGGCTGAATATTTACCTTTTTCCAGTCTTCTGAGGGAATATAATCTTCATCTTCTTCAGATTCCTCCTCTATTTCACTATCTGCAAGGAATTTCACAGACATTTGAGCCCAGAGCAGCAGGGCTGGCAGAGCCCAGCAGCCCCAGCCCTGCTCCCTCCCTCCCTCCTTATCTCAGGGACACTTTTGGGGACAACACTCATGGCTCCACAGTGACAAGATTAAAAAATGACCCACCCATATTTGGATTAAGATACAATCTAGGCTCTGAGAAATTGAAAAGATATAAACAAAAACATCCCTAAATTTCGTTACTAAATTCACATTTCTTTTCCCTCGGCTTTGAAGGCTCCCTATCCAAGTTTATTGTAAATTTGTGGGAATATTTTTGTGGATTTCAAGCCCTTTTCCATCAGCTTCTGCCTTAGTTACTGCTGCTTTTTTCCAGGGAACTTCAGGTAGATCTCAGCAGAAGGTGGGAGAAATCTGGGAGTGTTTCCTCCAGGGATTTAGGAGCCTGGGATGCCCAGCAGCACTTCCAGGAGATTATTTGGGATAAGGACTGGCAGGAATGTTAAGCTCTGTATGGTACAGGCCAGCTGCCTTTCCCAAAGTGCTGGTTTCTGTACAGGACGGGATACAGCAGCACTAAAATTATCTATACATTAAAACAACATTTTATAGACAGCTGAAAGCTGTAGAAACCCCCAAACCTAATGCAATACACTTGAATTAATTCTGTGCTTAAAAATAGGAATTTATTGAAGATATTTGCAATCTTCTGCCCAGCTACACACTTGGCAATTGTTCATTTAGATTTAAAGGTTCCTTGGCAATTTTGGATTTAAATAAACCACAAATTAATAACTGCATTTCTAACTAATAATTATCAAGTAAGGTATGGTAAGGATCTTTTATTTGTTCAAACACAGAACAGAAGGAATTCAAGAGCAACAGACACTTTTATTGAAGAAATATAAAATATCTGCCATCCCAAGCAGCCCAAAAGGGTCAGATCCCATCAGGGGAGATTCCAGGGAAATCAGAATTCAGGGGATGCAAAATCCATTTGTAAACAAAATAAGAATGAAAATGATCAGCTCAGTGCTGGCAACAGAATCAAAACTGGGATTCTTGAAGCAAATCTTCTTCTTTGTGACCTCCCCCTTCCACTACTTCAGGGTTAACAATTCTTGGCCTTTCCAGATTTTACTGTTTTTTCTGTTTCTGAGGAAATCTGTGTTTTATTTGTAGGAAACTTCAGTTGATTCTTCCCTTCAGGTGGACTCTGAGGTCCTTTGGATGAGGACAGAGCCCAGGCTTTGGCAAATAACCAGAGCACACCAATAATTTTAACCTGTAAAATGTCAAATTTCAATTATTCAATTTCCAAATCTCCTCCTTTCTTGTAAAATCAGAGATTATCTCGTGCCCTTCCACAGAGCCAGCAGAGCAGCTTCAGCCCTCAGCTAAAACCAGGGCTTCCCTTCTTTGTTTTGAGCATGATTCTCATGCACAGCAGTGCCATGAAGAGGAAAACTCAATATTTTTAGGGCTCAAAATGCATTTCTGGCACAGAATACTGGGATTTGGGGGCTGGACTTACTGGTATCAAAATATTTACAGCGCCGAGGGCGAATGATCTCCTGGGGGTCTTGAGAAGCCACAGATGGGGCTGGGTCATCGTTGGAGGACTGGGTCTCATCTTCCTGCCCTGAGGAGTCCTTGATGGTCTCCTCCTGCCACAAAAGCAAATCAAAATCAATGAGGGGAAAAATCAGCAGCGCCTCACTTATCCCTGGCAGTGAAAAATCTGATTTTGGCAATATTTTATCAATAGATTAACCCCAAATCTCCTTTACTTGTGGCATGTCCAGGCTGCCCACCACAAACGTAACTTCTTATTGTGTGAACACATTTTGAGGTTGCTTTTTAAGTAGATAAAACTTAAATATTTGGTTTTTTTAATTCACATGGTTTTTATTGAATTTCATTTCAATGAATTTTTACTTTGGTGTCCAAAGCCCTTTCTTAGGAATTATCAATAAAGAGGGGAGGGATTTAGATGGAAATGGTACCTTCCATAAAAATCCATGTGAATTGAGTGGTTCAAGCCCACAGGAACAGCAGGCTTGGCTCAGTACATTGAGTCAAGACCAAAAATAGAAATAAATTCCTTAATTAGAATAAATTCCTTTATTAGTACCATTTTAATGTGTGAATATACTCTGAGGTTGTTTTTAAGCAGATCAAGAGAACAGCCAGACTGTAACAAATCAGAAATATGGACCCAAAGGAAATCTGAATCTTTGCTTTTTTCAATCCTCATGGTTTTTATTGAATTTCATTTCAATGAAATTTTACTTTGGTCTTTAAAATCCTTTCTCATGAATTTTCAATAAAAAAGGGAGGGATTTAGATGGAAGTGGTACCTGCCATAAAAATCCATGTGAATTGAGTGGTTCAAGCCCACAGGAACAGCAGGCTTGGCTCAGTACATTGAGTCAAGACCAAAAATAGAAATAAATTCCTTAATTAGAATAAATTTCTTTATTAGTAACATTTTAATGTGTAAGCATACTCTGAGGTTGTTTTTAAGCAGATCAAGAGAACAGCCAGACTGTAACAAATCAGAAACATGGACCCAAAGGAAATCTGAATCTTTGCTTCTTTGCTTTTTTAATCCTCATGGTTTTTATTGAATTTCATTTCAATGAAATTTTACTTTGGTCTCCAAAGCAATTTCTTAGGAATTTTCAATAAAAAAGGGAGGGATTTAGATGGAAATGGTACCTGCCATAAAAATCCATGTGAATTGAGTGGTTCAAGCCCACAGGAGCAGCAGGCTTGGCTCAGTACACTGAGCCAAAAATCCAAAGAAATTCCTTTATTTGCAGACAAACCACCACAACTACAGGAATTATTACAGGCAGAGAAAACAAAAATGATAAATATTTTTTTTAAATGGATTTTTGGCACTCCTAAGCCTGCTGTTGTACATTTGGTGTTCTGTGCTGGACACCCAGGGGCTGTGTGGAGCATCATGCCCAGCACACAGGGCTGTGCACTCCAGCAGGGCCCTGTCACATGTGCAGCTCAGAGCAGATTAAAAATAGCAGCCAGTGAGTGCAGGGAGGGAAATGGGCTCAGAGAGCTGGAGCAGGAGAGCTCCGTGATCCCACAGTGCTCCACCCCCACAGCCTGCAGTGCCCTGAGCTCAGAGCCCACAGCCCAGGCACCTAAATCCAGCTGGGACCTCTGGGGGCTGCTCCAGGGCTGGGCTGGGCTGGGATGGACTGGGATGGACTGGGGGGGCTGATCCCAGGGCTGGGATGGACTGGGATGGACTGGGGGGGCTGCTCCAGGGCTGGGCTGGGCTGGGATGGACTGGGATGGACTGGGATGGGCTGGGATGGACTGGGGGGGCTGATCCCAGGGCTGGGATGGACTGGGATGGACTGGGATGGACTGGGATGGACTGGGATGGACTGGGGGGCTGATCCCAGGGCTGGGATGGGCTGGGATGGACTGGGGGGGCTGATCCCAGGGCTGAGATGGACTGGGGGGCTGATCCCAGGGCTGGGATGGACTGGGATGGACTGGGGGGGCTGATCCCAGGGCTGGGATGGGCTGAACTGGGATAGGATGGGATGGGCTGAACTGGTGTGAACTGGGATGGGAATGAGGGGTGCCTGCTCCTATTGTAGGGCTGTGATGGGCTGAACTGGTGTGAGCTGGGATGGGATGGGCTGAACTGGTGTGAGCTGGGATGGGATGGGCTGAACTGGTGTGAGCTGGGCCAGTGCTGCTGAGGGCAGAGGTGCCAGACCTGCACTGTCCCTGTGGAGTGGGGCCCTGCAGGGGACAGGACAGGGGTGGCTCCTGTGTGGGACACAGGGACAGCAGAGGCAGGGCCTTCCTTCCATCAGCTGCTGAGAGCCCAGAGGACAGCCAGGGTGGCATTTGTGCCAGCAGGGGACTGAGCACTGAGGGCACAGCAGCAAGTGACACTGCAGGAGCAGCACCAAGCTCAACCAAATGAACATTTGGGCCTTAGTTTGATTCTGCACAGGGTGACTGAGGTTGGAGAAGCCCTCCAGGATCACCCAGCCCAAGCTGGGACCCATCCCCACCCTGTCACCAGCTCAGAGTGTCACATCCAGGGGTTCCCTGGGCACTCCAGGACACTCCAGCCCCTTGCAAAGCCTGACCACCCTTTCTGTGAGGAAATCCTCCTGAGAGAATTTTCCCTGAAAGAATTCTCCTGCAGCCTTCATGTTACATAAGTTTCTCCCCCTCCCCTGAACCTTTCCTGATCCAATCCCACTCTGGATCTTCCTTTTGAACTGTTCAACCCCCACAAAGAACAATCCTCTCCAGCACTTGTCAAGGCAGCTTGTAAATGCCAGGCACTTCAGTTCCTGACTCAGATGTACCATTCCTCATCCCTGGGTGCCATTCCAGGGATTCTCAAATAGGTGAAGGTACCAAAAGCCCAGAATGGATCTCTTTTGAAGCCACACTAGGAGATGAAACCTCCTCGAAGGCCTCAGCTTTTGTGTCACTGACAATTCCAAGGGGTTTGGATCTTAATGGAATTCAGGATGCAGCAGCTGTGCCCATGACAGGACTTTACATTCCAAGCAGAAAAATCTCTTTTTTAAAATCAGAAAAATATTTGAAGAGAACACAGAAAAGGAGTTTGAAAATGCTAAGCTCAAAACGAAACATTTGGCAAAGATACTCAAAGCATTAGGTTGAGTTAATTCAAGTACAACCAGGCTGGAAAAACACAATTTAAAAGGCTCAAGCTGGAAAACTTGCAGGGTTTCCAAGACCCAGAGCCACATTTAATCCAGCAGTTTGTGCAGTTTCAGTAATCAGCTTTTCTACTCCAAGTAAGTTCAGTTGTATCCCTAAAGGTGTCTGCAGGCATTTAAAATGTCAGTGCTGAGGTTTTGAAGGACAATTCCCATCCCTCACATGATGCTGCATCCAGGGATTTTCAATTGCCTCCGTTTGGGATGAGAGAGATGGAATTAAGAGCAATTAAGAGAAATACAGATGGGTAATTAAGAATAAACCTTATTAGTAAAGCAAGGTTTATGAAATCAACTCTATTACAAATTAGCTCTGCCAGGAGCTGGGATACTGAGTAGTGTGGGTATGCAAATCAAGAATTTACATATGCAGATGAGCATCCATTTACCTTGTTTTCCCCACTGCAGCCACTGTTGTCATCGTTATCGACATCATCATCATCTTCTCCCTCCTCCTCCTCCTCTTCTTCCTCCTCCTCCTCCTCCTCCTCCTGCAGGGGCACGGTGCCATCGTAGCCGTAGCGGCTCAGCAGCTCCTGGATGGGCATGTCACTCTCCTGGGGAACCCCAACAAAAACTGGGAATTAACTGGGATATCCCACAGGAACTGCTCCATGGCACCACGGTTCTCACCACAGCACAGGGAGCAGGGCACCCACATCAAGAATGGCCACTGTGGACTGGCAAAATTAATTGGAAGTTTGGGCTCCTAAGGAAAATGTGGGGATTCTGTGTGGGATAACTTCTTTCCCAATCGTTGATTTATTTCCAGTAGACCTCCCACCCCAACACGATGGGCAGGTCATTTTCCTGGGCCAAATTCAAACAAAAACTGGGAATTAACAGGGATATTTCACAGGAATTGCCCTGCAGCATCAAGGTTCTCACCAAAGCACAGGGAGCAGGGCACCCACACCAAGAACGGCCACCCCAAAAGGGAGGAACTGGCTAAATTGGAAGTTTGGGCTCCTGAGAAAAATGTGTGATTTTTGTGGATATATCTGGGATATTTCCACTGGGATTAACTGGGATATTTCCTTGATGGACTGATAAAATAGGAAGTTTGGGCTCTTAAGAAAAATGTGGGGATTCTGTGTGGGATAATTTCTTTCCCAATCCTTGATTTATTTCCAGCAGACCTCCCACCCCAACACGATGGGCAGGTCATTTTCCTGGGCCAAATTCAAACAAAAACTGGGAATTAACAGGGATATTTCACAGGAATTGCTCTGCAGCATCAAGGTTCTCACCAGAGCACAGGGAGCAGGGCACCCACACCAAGAATGGCCACCCCAAAAGGGAGGAACTGGCTAAATTGAAGTTTGGGCTCCTGAGAAAAATGTGTGGGCTTGTTTTTCTGCTGGATAATTTATTTCCTAATCCTTGATTTATTTTCACCATGGACCCAACAGGATCTCCTGGATGAGCATGTCACTTTCCTGGGCAAATCCCAACAAAACCTGGGAATTAATAGGAATAATTCCACAGGAGTTCTTCCACAGCATCAAGGTGAGCACTTCCCCACAAGCCACAGGGATCTGGGCACCCACACCAAGAATGGTCATTATGGACTGGCAAAATTGGAAGTCTGGGCTCTTAAGGAAAATGTTTGGTGGTTTTTTTTTCTGCAGGATAATTTATTTCCCAGTCCTTGATTTATTTGCAGCAGACTTTCCAACCCAGCAGGAACTCCAAGGGGCCATCAAGCTCATTAAAAGGGTTTGGTTTTATCAAACACCTTGAGCACCCAGAGGAATACTGGAATATTTATTGGAATATTGGAAATATTGGAATATTTGTTGGTATTCCCTGCACTGCCCAAAACCAGCTGGAAATTGTGGGTTTTAGTACAAACTGGTGGGAAAACGGGTGAGATGTGTGTCAGCAGCAACTCCTGAGTGACTCCCAGAACTCAGCTCAATTACAACACCTGGCTGGAACATGGAATTTCACCTTTTAGGGGAAGTTGTGCTCCAGGGACAATTCCACAGAGTCCCACAGTTCTGGAATATAAAACTCCACCCAAAATGCTCCTCTCAGTGTCCCTGACCTCTCATTTCTCTGAGAGTTTGGATGGGCTGAGGGATCCCTGATACCCAGGGAAGGACAGCAGGAATTTTTATTTCTCATTTATTTGAAGCTGCTTGGTTCCAAACCCATCCCCAGCTGGAAACAAATCTGCCAAAACCTTAAAAAATTGTATTTAAAAATCATTAAAAAGCTGGTCCACTCTGAGGAGACATTTCAATTTGTACTGTCAGTTCTCAAATTAATTCAAGTATAACAAAGGCTCCTAAGCTCTCACCTTTCTTAAAAAAATTTACTAATACATACTATGAATAAATACATTAAATTTTATTAATAAATACTATTAATAACATTGCTGGCTCTGCTAATTAATTCCTTTATTACTTTTAATCCTCAGAGTCCAGCCTCTCACCCTAAGTGAGATTTTTCAGAGCAGAAATTCTCAGGGATCATTTAAAAATTCTATCTCAAAGCATCAAATCCTTTTTTTATTATTTGGAGTTGTGTGCTTGCTCTAAATAGTTTTTTCCTAGTATCTAATGCACATGTTGGCTGATAATCAGATATTTTTAGTTATTGGCTGACCTTAGACTTCCTATCCTAAGGGCCTGCACTGATCTAATTTCTGGAAACATCCCAATAATCCCAATGACAAAAGTGGAGTTGGTTGTGCTCTGTAAAAACAAGTGACAGGGCTTATCAGCACTTCTTATCTGTGATTATTTTATTTTATTTTATTTTATTTTATTTTATTTTATTTTATTTTATTTTATTTTATTTTATTTTATTTTATTTTATTTCAAAGAACTAAGCCATTCCACCTCTTGTTCCCCTACTCTCTGGTTAAGCTTTACACCCAGCCATACAAAACCCATGGAATTAAATGGTTTTTTTTTGGTCCCCACGGTGTCACTTGATGGGGAATAAATATTTTACTGACACAGACAACATGAAAGGCCTGTGCTCTTAATTAAACCTGGCAGCAGAGCCAGCAGTAAAATCATACTGGAATCATCCAAATGTTCTCCAGGACATTTTGGAAAGGAATATCCTGTCTTTAAGCACTCCCATCCCATAGAACTGAGAATTAAAAATGAAAAATTTGACTGGAATTTGTAGGTATTTGGGAATTATGGAACAGGAATATCACTGACCCTGTGTTACCCAGCAAAGGGGGTTTGTATTTATAATGCTTTTTTCAGGTTAAGCCTCTTAACTTCAAATAGTCCATTGCAATTCCAAAGCTCCAGAGACCAGCAACTCTCCAAGAGAAAACAAAAACTGGAATTTCTTCATCACTTCAGGGCGTTGCAAAATGGAAAAGGTGAAAAAAAAGAATGTATTTATTTATTATTTACCCACAGCTAGAGGTAACCACTGGCTATGAGGGGATAAACTGAAAGGCTGTAATGTGGTGAGAGAGTTATATGAAATATGAAGGGAAAAGAGCCAATTTTCAATTCAAACCCCACATGAGAGACATGTGGAGCTCCACTCCTCATTTAATCTACATGAAGCACATTTAGATTCACCAACTATTTATTTATCTTTATGTTTTCCATTTAGTATCAACCTGGAAATTAGCAGATTAAAAAAAAGATAATTTCCACTGGAAATATAGATTAAATGGAGTAAATTAATTTCAAGTCCTATTGGCAGAATCACTTAAGCTAAATAGGATTTGTACATCAAATATTCATCAGTGAATCATTAATGATCTGTTCTGGAGGCCAACAAGGCCACAGACAGGATCTAAATTACTTTGCATTTATAATGAACCCACTTGGTAATTTAAGAATATTATTCCTGCCTGAGAAATAATTGAAGACAATACAGAAGTGACAGCAGAATCAGGAAGAAATTAGCATTTACACTGGAAATATTGATTAAATGCACCAAATTAATTTAAAGTGCTATTGGCATAATCATTCATTAAATAGGGTTTGGACATCATTTCCTCTGCATCTCCCTTTAAATGAGGCTATTCCTAAGTGCTCCACGAGTTGACAGATATCTGTATCAAAATGCACAAGGAATGTGAATTATGAGAGGTTTTGGTTTAAAATAATAATCTACAAGCAGTACTCAGGTGCAGCTGGAATACACAAGTTTAGTCAGATGATATTTTAATTTATATTATTTCTAAAATTCACATCCTAGAGATGCAAAAAACAACTAACCAAGCACATTATAAATATTTATGTACCTTGTTTTTACCCCAATTCTTGGTAAATTTATTCAGCCTTTCCTCCCTCTTTATTATTTATTTATTAATGTTTGGTTTTTTTTTAATTCCTGCACGTTTTGTGGGTGTGGTTTGGGATCTGTTCCAGATTGCAAGGCAAGATGTAGGCCATTACCATCTGCATGGCAAGTTGTCTTTTGTCAAGTGGGCAGTTTGTCCTATCTCTCTGTGAGTGATCACAGCCACTCCTCCCTCTGGGCAGACACCTGCTGATAACAGCCATTGAATGTCCCTGCATGGCTGATAAGAACTGCAGCATCCCACTGGGAGATGTGAGCCCAGAGGGAGGAGCCAAGCATTCCTACCTGGATAGAATCTGGAGATTCTGGAACACCAGCCAAGCATTCCTACCTGGATAGAATCTGGAGATTCTGGAACACCAGCCAAGCATTCCTACCTGGATAGAATCTGGAGATTCTGGAACACCAGCCAAGCATTCCTACCTGGATAGAATCTGGAGATTCTGGAACACCAGCCAAGCATTCCTGCCTGGATAGAATCTGGAGATTCTGGAACACCAGCCAAGCATTCCTACCTGGATATAATCTGGAGATTCTGGAACACCAGCCAAGCATTCCTACCTGGATAGAATCTGGAGATTCTGGAACATCAGCACAGCTTCTCCACTGGATTTCCCAGAGGAACAGCAGCTGCCTCTTCCACTGGATCATCAGAGAAAGACTCCACCCTTCTACAGGGAACCACCCCTGACACTGCAGGAGGGCTGAGCCACAATTCCAATGGGACTGCTGCCACCACCCTGACCCACAGGGTGTCAGGTTGTGTTCTGACTCTGTCAGTGTTGTTTTGGTTTACTGCATTGTTTATTTTATCCTTTTATTTTCTCCCCTATTAAAGAACTGTTATTTCCTGCTCCCATATTTGTTGCCTGAGAGCCCCTTAATTTAAAATTTATAGCAATTCAGAAGGGGAAGGGGGTTCACATTCTCCATTTCAGGGGAGGCTCCTGCCTTCCTTAGCAGACTCCTGTCTTTCCAGACCCGGACAGGACCCTGGAGGCCACCTACCCTGTTAAGATCCTCGATTTCAGACCTGAAGTTTGTCTCCCCTTCCATCATCTCCTCCTCCTCTAGTGTGCGCTCATCGTCGAAGTCGTGCACCAGCATGTCAGCCGAGGGGTCGAACTCATGGTCATCAGAGGCTGCTGATCCTCCTGGGGGAACATTCCAGCAGCAGCTCAATTCCAGCAGCCCCTGGAACTCTGCTGGGCTTGAGCTGCTTGTGGAGGGGGGGCTCGAAGCAGAGTTGTGAGCAAAAATTCCAGTTATGGCTCCTCGGTCTCTGCCTGGCTGCCCAGGGCAATTCCCCTTGTGGCAATTCCTCCTTCTGCACAGCACGTCTGGAAAATTCTATTTGGGAGCATTTCACCCTTAAATAATCACAAACCTGCCTCCATCAAGCTTTGCAGAGAGTCAAAAACTCACAATTAAAAACTCAGGAAAAAAAATCAAATAAAAACAAACAAAAACTCAACAAATAAAACCTCAAAAACTAACTCACAAATAAAAACTTGCAAATAAAAACTAACTCACAAATAAAAACTCACCAAATAAAACTTATCAAAAAAAAAATAAACTCACAAATAAAAACAAAACTTATCAAACAAAAACTAATCAAACAAAAACTCAGCAAGTAAAACAAAAAAAAAAACTCACAAAACTTCTCCTTAATCCCAGCCCTGCTCATGTTTTCCCCCTTTTCTCCTGATTTTTAATTCCAACTCTGCTCACAATTTCCCTTTTCCCCCGATTTTTAATCCCAGCCTTGTTCATATTTTCCCCCTTTTCTCCTGATTTTTAATCCCAACCCTGCTCATATTTTCATTTATCTCCTGATTTTTAATCTCAAACCTGCAAGTCTTTTCTCCTGATTTTTAATCCCAGTCCTGTTCATATTTCCCTTTTTTCCCTGGACAATTTAAATTCCATTTTCCAAACCTTGCCTCCACACTGAGGGTGTGACAGGGAGGAGTGACTCTAAGATTTAATGATGAAGCACTTAATTATTTCTCTGAAAGAAATAAAACCTCAGGAGAAAACAACAATCCAGCAGAAGGAACTCCTGGAAAGTTTTTCCACCCATAGGATGCCCAAACCCTTGGAAATTATTAAAAATATTTACCTGGGCTTGAAGACTCAACAGAAGGCTAAAAAAAAAAAAAGAAAAGAAAGGAAATTATTTTTGCTATGTTGACCCTGCATAAATCAAATTATTTAGCTGATAGAGAACAACTCACTGCAGAAAAATAGATTTATAAATAATAAATAATTTAAAAATAAATTTATAAATAAATGTCTATAAATAATAATTAAATTGATAAATAAATTTATCAGTTTATAAATAAAATTATTTACCAAGGTAAACAATACTTTCACTTTAGCTGTGATTGAACTCCAGGTATAAATCCCCCTTTCCACAACCCAGGGATATCCCAGATTCCACTGCCAGTGAGTCCCAGTTTAAGAGGAATTACTAAGGAATGATTTAATTATAATTTAATAAATTAAGAGGAAGCTGAGCACAAATTCCCCGTTCCCCTTCAATTCAGGGACACACTTTTTAAAGGAATCCCAAATCATAATAAGAATTCCTTACAGAATAAAGGAAAAAACAATTTAATCTCCAACCAACCCAGCTGTAAGAAAAAAACAAAAAACATCACCAGGAAATACTATTTCTGAGACAGAGAAAGAAAATTATTCCCTAAGAATCCAGGTACCAGAGTCCCTCTTTGGCCCAAAATTTGGTAACCTGGCCTTCATAACCTCCACAAACAAATTCTCCCATAAAATCCTGCTTTCCCTGTGCCAGTCTTGAACCCCCGGGGGGAAATTTGCATGTCAGCCATTGAAAGCTCATTTGTTTGGATAATTCAAGCAAATGTTCCCACTCATTTCAGGCACACAGTAATGAAATGTTTATTTCCAAGGCAGGAAAACTGAATTTTCCCCATGGGGCTCCTGCCACCTCCTGCAAACTCAGATATTGTTTGGCACCATGGATTTTGTTGTATTAATTAATGTATAATGCCGTCCTCAAGGAAAAACTTGGATTTGCTGAAGGGTTTTCCTTCTCCTTGCCTCCTTCTCAACTCAGCCTAGTGGTGCAGCAAAGCAAAAGCTAAAACTGAAAAAATTCTGTCTGATTTGAAGTTTTTTATATCAAAAGCTCCTCAAAGTGAGAAGAAAGAGACTTTCTTAGGGAATAATTTCCCTTACACGTCTGCCTCCCTTTTGTGGGAGTCCCCAGTGTATAAATGAACTCCAAAAGTGTCCAGATAAGGAAAATGCAGAATATAAACACTGAATTCCTTGCCAGCATCCCATCCATCCCTGCCCTGTGTCCCCTTGTCCCCAGCCCCTCTCCAGCTCTCCTGGAGCCCCTCAGGATTCCCACAGAAATTCACATTAATGGGGAAACACCACAAATGGTTTTGCAGATCATTGCACAACACCAGGGGAAGTTTTGCTAATCACTACACCCAAAAAAGTCTTTATTTGCAAAGATTATCTTAACAAATTCCAGAGTCCAGTGCTCCTGATCTGGAGCTGAATATCAGGATCAGCCAGCCTGGACTGGTCTTTATTTGGTGTTTTGTTTGTCTGAATGAACCTGCATAATTAATAGAATGCAATACATGATCATTAATACAAATTAAGAAAGTCTTAATGTGTTTATTGCAGCAATCTTTGGTCGGGAACTGTGGGAAATGAATTTGTAGAGAAATCTTAAAGCGTGACCCAATTATTTCTTAGTTACAATACACTATAAACATTTCTTAACCTAGCAACTTTCATCACACTATATCAAAAATACCTTAAAACCAATAATCTGAAATTACCCCTTGTAAATCCTACTATAATCCATCTTTCATAACTCTATTTCTCCAAAATATTTAATCTTTTTTACAAAACCACCCTTTAAAACTTGTTTCTAATTCCATTTCTCTCTCAACAATATCTATCCTTTTCCATTTCTAAATCAACATTTCTTATCTCAATATTTACGTACAAATACACATTATGTGAACCTTCTGCCAGACTCTAACATTTCTCTACAAATCCATTTCCCACAGGAAACCAAATGAATTCAATCTTCCAGGTCAGGAGAAAAGCCACGGAGAGCCTCCCCTTTTCCTCCTGCAATGGGCTGGAATCAGCACCCTGCAGGTGTCCCAAGCCAGGTGCAGGTGGCACTTGGGGACATCGACTGATGGGATGGACTCCATGATCATAAAAGGTCTTTTCCAATCTTAATTCCAGCATGAAAAATGATTCCAGCAATGACTCTGTCCTCCAAGGAACAGAGCGGGTTTTAAAGGCCTGAGGAGAATTTATTCTGAGGGATGAAATATTTTCCTTAGTAAACAATCAATTCTGCAAATACCATCTTAGAACTCCTTTTAAATTAAAAATTATTAAAGCTTTAGCTGTGATCTAACTCTAGGTAGAAATCCCCCTTTCCACCACCCAGGGATATCCCAGATTCCACTGCCAGTGAGTCCCAGTCCAAGAGAAACTATTCCCGTTTGAAGTTGAGCACAAATTCCCTGGTCTCCTTCAATTCAGGGACACATTTTTTAAAGGAATCCCAAACCACAACGAGAATTCCTCACGGAATGAAGGAAAAGCCATTAAAATGTGTTATTGGGAGCCTCTTACACAAACTGACACTCACTTTGCCAAAAAACCGTCTTTCCAAAACGTCCCCTGCTTCCCTGGATAATTTTGGCTGTAACAGAGGAGTTTTGAGGAGGTCCCAGCTGCAAAGCAGGTTATGGGTTTATCAATCAGTAGTGCCAGCCCTGATTTGGTGATAATCCATGGGGAATTCTGGCTGGTCCATGCCCAAGGGGCTGACCCACCTCAGCTCCAACCTGGGCAGGGAAGTTCTGGGGAGAGGCCTTGATGCGGAAGGAAAAACAGGATACAAAGCAGGGATAAGGGGAGTTCAGGGAGCCATGGCTCCCACACCCAGCCCCAAAAGCAGCCTCTGGCTCTCTGCCCCTCCTCCCAGGCCTTGCCAGTGACATCTGCCCTGCCTGTGGACTCTCCTGTCTGCCTTTCCTGGCTTTCCAGCCTGGGACAAGCTGCCAATCGTTTCCTCCTTCTATTTCCAGCCGTGAGCAGTGTCACACTCCAGCTCATCTTTATTAATGCCCAGCTGCAGCCAAAAGCAGCCCTGACCTCTGGCACCACTCCAGATCCAGCTGTGCCAGCTGTCCCAGCCCATCCCCAAGGTGACTGGCACCACTTCTCCAGCCTCTCCCTGACTTTATCCCAGGCCTCTGTGAGTGCCAGCTGTGCTGCAAACACCAGTCTGGGGCTGGGCGTGTGGAAAGGAGAGCTGGAACACCCTCCAGTGCCAGGCTGGCAGCACAGAGGGTGAGGGAGCAGCGTCTGGTTGAAGAGTTGCTCCAAGACAACTCCTGCAAGGCTTGGTCAGTCCCATTCCCTGCCTCCAAGGGATGGTGGCTCTGGCCAGGGGACAACAGATGGCTTTGGGGGCATTTAGTGATGACAATTTCCTGGCACTGGCTAAGGGTCACATCACAGATCCACATTCCTAAGGATGGCACGGCCATGGAACAGGAATTCCTGGGAAAAGGCCACCCCTGCTCTTCAGTGGAATCTTCATTTCCTGCCCAGCCATTCCCAGGGAAGCACAGAGCAGTTTTGCCTCAAGGGCATTCATGGGAACAAAGAGCTGCCACCTATCACAGGATAATGGGATCCAAGGCCCGGGAGAGAAAAATACAAGAAAAATTTGGGATAGTGACAATCCACAGGCAATGCACACTGCAATTGCTCTGGAATTGCACCCTCAGCGAAGGTAACAGTGAACGGCCTGCTGCGAGCTCAAAGGAATGAAAATCACCCAGAAACTCCTAACTCACGGACACTGAGGAAAAACTCCAGTGAGCAAGGACTCCTGCTGCATGGATACACCAGGAACTCGCCTGTTAGTGCTCCAGAGCAGCCTGAAGGGACCCCAGCTCTGAGGGCTGCAGGAAACAAACCCCAGGCAAAGAGGGAAGGAGAGACACTGAGCCCCAAACCACCAGCACGGCTGAATGCCACTGCTTGATTCCAGGGGCATTTTCAGGGATCCCAGGAAAGACAGGAGTTCCCAAGGTTAGGGACACTGGCAGCAACAACCAGCCAGATCACATCAGTGTATTCCCAGGATGTATCCAACAGGATATGGGATGGATGGCCAGATCCCATCCAACACATTCCTCAGGGTGTGGATATGGGATAGACGGACAGATCCCATCCAATCCATTCCCTGGATATGGGATAGATGGGACAGATCCCATCCAGTCCATTCCCTGGATATGGGATAGATGGGACAGAACCCATCCAGTCCATTCCCTGGATATGGGATAGATGGGACAGAACCCATCCAATCCATTCCCTGGATATGGAATAGATGGGACAGATCCCATCCACTCCATTCCCTGGATATGGGATGACGGACAGATCCCATCCAGTCCATTCCCTGGATATGGAATAGATGGGACAGATCCCATCCAGTCCATTCCCTGGATATGGAATAGATGGGACAGATCCCATCCAGTCCATTCCCTGGATATGGGATAGATCCCATCCAATCCATTCCCCAGCTTTGGATAAAGAGGTGAGATAGATCCCATTCAATGGGACAGATCCCATCCAATCCATTCCCCAGGCATGGATATGGAGTGGATGGACAGATCCCATCCAGTCCATTCCTTAGGGTATAGATATGGAATAGCTGGACAGGTCCCATCCAATCCATTCCCCAGGGTTTGGATATGGAATAGATGGACAGATCCCATCTAATCCATTCCCTGGATATGGAATAGATGGACAGATCCCATCCAATCCATTCCCTGGATATGGAATAGATGGACAGATCCCATCCAATCCATTCCCTGGATATGGAATAGATGGACAGATCCCATCCAATCCATTCCCTGGATATGGAATAGATGGACAGATCCCATCCAATTCATTCCCTGGATATGGAATAGATGGGACAGATCCCATCCAGTCCATTCCCTGGATATGGAATAGATGGGACAGATCCCATCCAGTCCATTCCCTGGATATGGGATAGATGGGACAGATCCCATCCAATCCATTCCCCAGGCATGGATATGGGATAGATGGATATGGAATAGGTGGACTGAAGCTGGCCAGCATCCCTCAGACACCTGTGACTGCCAAGAGGCGAAGGCAGCAGAGATGTGTCAGACATGGGAACATCCCCAGAGCTCCCCTAAAACATCTGCCTGGACTTTGGGATCTGGCTCATCCCATCCCTTGGGATGGCAGTGACACACCCCCCGAGCTGGCACTGTGACAGTTCATTCAGTTCAGGAGGCAGCAGCCTTGCCCAGTTTATTCCAGGCAATTCCCAGGGCTGCAGGGGATGGCCAGGTCTGATTCCAGCACGTGGAATGGACTGGGATACTCCAAGGGGGATGCACTGGGATACTCCAAGGGGGATGCACTGGGATACTCCAAGGGGGATGCACTGGGATACTCCAAGTGGGATGCACTGGGATACTCCAAGGGGGATGCACTGAGCTTTCTCTTTCCCCTACAGCAAAACCACCTGAACAGAAGGGACAGACACTGCACAGTTTCACTCCTACCCACAAAACTCTTGTCTTTGCTGACACCTTTCACACTGTTCAACAGAACTGATGAATAATTAAACATCTTAAAATTTGCAGAATAATCTGCAGTGTCTACAAGACAAATACACATGCTGTCCAAATTGACTCAGTTATCTTTAACAGCTCCTGAAGTGTTGCATAAAACAGTTAAAAACTAGAATCAAATTCTCTTTATATTGATAGCAATATGCCTGACAAGTCCATCAATTTGTGCAGGTCTTGAACTCTGCAACAGGCAAATATCCCAAAGTTAATAAACTCTCCTGTGAGTTGGGTCTGGAGAAAAGAACTGGGTAAAAATAGGGAGTAACATATTTTATTCCGGAGGGAATGTGTGCCTTTCCATAAGAGGAAGGCTACAGTCCCAGCCTGCCCCTCTCTGTGCGTTGTGTTACAAATTAACTTGTGTTAAAATATAAAAAAAAAGGCCACATTTTTATCTTGGGGAGAAAATAGCAACATTGAAGCAAGGCAAAAAGGAAAAACACTTCTGGTCCTCTTTTCCAGTCCTACATGTGAACACTTGCACAGCCCAAACTGCAGTGACATCCCTCAAATGGAAGCCTTTACCTCCATGGATTTTTACTTTTTTACTCTGGTGGCTACATGAGAAAATTCCTGTCCTTCCAGAAGACAAGGACCAAGAGCAGCGTTTGAACTCACAGATCCCAAATGTGAACCTCAAAGCCTTGCAGCTTCTACCTCAGCAAAGCTGCCTTGGCCATTTCCTTCTGAGACTTGACCCCTGTATCCAGAGGACTTTTCCCCAATGCTTTTCTTTGGAAGTTTTCAAGACCAGGCTGGAGACAGCCCTGAGCAAGCCTGGGAGACCTGAGAGCAGAGAAGGTCCCACCAGAGACCTCCTGAGCTGTCTCCCACCCCAAATCATCCCACAATGCTGAGTTCTGAGATTCCTGAGAGAGCTGTGCGTGTTCAGCCTGGAGAGGAGAGCTTAAACCCACCCTGCCACGGCAGGGACACCTTCCCCTGTCCCAGGCTGCTCCAGCCTGGCCCTGGGCACTGCCAGGGATCCAGGGGCAGCCATGGCTGCTCTGGGCACCCTGTGCCAGGGCCTGCCCACCCTCACAGCCAGAATTCCTTCCCAATAGCCACCTAAATCTACCCACTTTCAGCTTACAGCCATTCCCTGTGTCCTGTCCCTCCATCCCATGTCCCAGCCCCTCTCCAGCTCTCCTGGAGCCCCTTTGGGCCCTGGCAGGGGCTCTGAGGTGTCCAGCAGGGACAGGGCAGGACAGACAGGTGACAGTGACATCAGAGTGCCAGGAGAGCAGCTGGTCCCCCCTGGATCCCTGCACTGAAGGACTCAGGTCCGTCCCAGCCTGAAATCCCTCCCAGGGAGCTCAGAGCTCTGCACTCCCTGCAGCTCCTGGGTGCCGAGGCACAGCGAGGGACAGGGAACTGCAGCGTGCTGACAATGGCTTCTGTCCCAGGTGCCACTCCAGAATCCAGGCAGGGATTTCCCAAGGGACTGGGCCTCAGGGAAGCGCTGCTGCTCCAGGCTGAGGAAGCTGCTGGAGGGACAGGAGATGAATTCCCTGCGACTTCCCCAGGAGAGCTTCCCATTCCAAGAGAATTCTGGAGCACCACACCACAGGCAATCAGAACCCCACCTGCCCTACCCGAAGGACACAATTCCACACTTCCCCATCTCCTTTTCATTTTCACTTTAACTTCCTGTAATAATCTAAAACATTGTGCCAAGAAAACTGGGATTTTATGGAGTGATTGGATCCTGCTATAGAATTCCAGAAGCAACCAGCCCCAGTCATATGCCAGGCAGCACAAGGAAACATTCCTATGGACAATTTGTGACGTGAATGGATTAGGAGGGAAATATTAATGCAGCCTGGGGCTTCTGGCCAGGAAAAGGCTCAAAAAGAAACAACTTTACAACAATTCCAGTCTCTGCCTAAATCCCTCTGCTGCGTCAGGAAGGACTTGAAGTCCTGACTGGAAGCCCACAAACATCAGTGTTTTATCACATGTGAAAAATATCCTCAAAACTCTTCTACTATGACAAAAGAACTCAAGGGCCACCCTCTTTTTAAGATCAGAAATGCAGAGTGCACTGTATCCCTGCAATTCCCTCGAGGGAATCCAAGCAGTGCCTATAACCAATCACTCTGGGGTTTATTCCCTCACCAAGGAAGGGAAAATCCAGAATTCCCAGCTCTGCTTTAGGTTCACTGGTACCTCAGTGCAGTATTCCACAAACACTGCTCAAAATGACACAAACCCCCCAATTAGTTACAGCTAAGATCAAACCAGAAAAAATATGAATGACTGCTGTCAATCCCCGATTTTAATGGTGATTTAGATCAGTAGGAAACTTGGATTTAATCTATTTTGACCTTGTTCTGTACCCAGGAGCTCCTCAAAAACCCTGACTGTTCAAACAGCTCAATTAGCAAACACATCAGTGACTGTGTGAACTTTACTGCTGCTTCCTACTACACCTTAGTTCAATAAAAACACCGAGAAAGTGAAAAGGTTACTAAGAACAGTTATCAGGTCACGTATTCCTTCAGCACTCCATCCTGAAGCTGTTCCAAAACAGAAATCAAAAAGTAATGTTCAAAATATGAAAACAGAATTCAGTCACATTCCCAAAGTTTAAAATTCTTCAGCTGAAAGAAGCAGAACATTGAGGAAAATGGAAATTTTTTCCAGACAATAGGGATTTATAGATGACTTTTTAAAGCACACCATGTTAATAAACTGATTTTTTGGTTGAACACAACTAAACTTTCAGAAATTTAAAAACACTGAAATATTGAAATGCACTCAAAGAAATTAGGTTGAGACATTTAATTGTCCACTGACACCAGAGGAGAGCTCCTGCTCCAAGACAGCTCCTGCTCCTTCCCATACTTTCCCAACACCATAAAACGCCAGTCCAGATTTTTAACCCCTCAGAAATTCACTCTGCAGAAGCAAAACTTTAAGTTCTTATTTCAGCAAGTCAGAAAATTGAGGAACCTCGGTGGTTCTGGGTGAGAACCACAAGGAGCTGCTCAGCTGCCTGTTGGAGGTTTGGGAGGAACAGGAATTATGTTCCAGCATCAGTCACGGGAAGGGAACCATGGAATCCTTTGGGTTGGAAAACATCTCCAAGCCCATCCGTTCCAAGCACTCCCAGCTCTGCCAAGGCCACCACTGCCATGTCCCCAAGTGCCACATCCACAGGGGTTTTGAATCCCTGCAGGGGTGGGGACTCAGCCCTGCCCTGGGCAGCTGTGCCAGGGCTGGAGAACCTTTCCATGAAGGAATATTCCCAACATCCATCCTGTCCCTGCCCTGGCCCAGCCTGGGGCCGCTCCCTCTCCTGTCCCTGCTCCCTGGAGCACAGCCCGACCCCCCGGCTGTCCCCTCCGGGCAGGAGTTGTCCCCTGACCCTCCTGGGGATCTGCTGGTCCCAGGGCTGCTCCTGCTGTCCCGTTCCAGCTCCTGGGGGGCCTCTCCCTGCTTGCCCTGCAGGAAGCTTTGACGTTCTCAGCCAGAGATGGATCAGCCCATGGAAGCTCAGGGACAAGACACAAAAACACCAGGAGGAGCAGGATCTCCCCTCTCAGGACCTGTCAGACCCCCTCAACCCAGAACTAAACCAGCCTGCAGGTAATTCCAAGCTATGCCAACCAAAAATCAGGGATATTTAGTCCCCAGTGCTCCCACCTCACCTCTGACCACACATGCCCACCCCTTTTCCCACTCCTAATTCACTGAACAACAACAAAAAAACCCAAACCCTCATTTGGTTCCCTTTATTTTTGCATGCTCAGTATCCTGGCAAGCGATATCCTGTAGCAACCTGGCTGGTGCATCCCTTCATGGAACACAAGGAACAGCAGGAACTGGCACTTCTGGAAATTACAGCAGGTACTGAGCTGCCTCTGTTCAACATAAAAGTCTGACCCCAGCTCTTCCAGTTTGGGATCAGAAGATCTCATTCTCTCACTTACATTTCACTCCAACACTATAAAGGCTGAATTTACAAAAACCATTCTCTTTCAGCTGCTAATCAAGCTTTTCAGCACCAACCTTTTCTTCTCAGGAGGCATTAAAATACTTATTTTGGAAAAATCTGTGTGTATCAGCATTCCCTCCACCAAAACCACCCTGTAAGCAGCTTAGTGCAGGATACTGTAACAGTAACAAAGCTTCAGCTGATCTTAAGTTAAGAGATATTTTCTTTCCAGTTTACGCCTGGAACAAACTTCTGACATGCTGGAGTATGAGGAATCATGTAAAAGTGAAAAGATCCCTAACACAGGTTATTCATCCCAAATTTAATATATATTCAAAATTTTTTTGTCTGTCCTGTATTCAAATCACTTCTGCAAAAGTGAAGCAGCACTTTTGGTGAATTTAGTTTCACTTTCTGGCCTCCAGCCCTGCTTTCTGAAGAGCCTTCCTGTGCAACCAACAAGTTCCAGAGCCACACTGGGCTTGCAGGGCTGTGCCTGTTGCTGGTCCTCTGCAACACAAGGTTCTAGGATGGCTCCTGAGGGCAGGATGAGCTCCTGTGCACCCCTCACAAGGTTCTAGGATGGCTCCTGAGGGCAGGATGAGCTCCTGTGCACCCCTCACAAGGTTCTAGGATGGCTCCTGAGGGCAGGATGAGCTCTGTGCACCCTCACACAGCAGCACAAGGTTTGCCACTGGCACAAAGGATGGCAGAGAGGACAAGAACCATCAGCCTGCCACCTTGCCATCCATACTTTGGTGATCTGCAGCTCCTCCAGGCCGGTGGCTGACACCAGAGCTACGAGGAAATGACATGCCAAGGAGAATTCCCACTCTACTCCCTGTGGATTTCCTAAATTCCTGAAATCCTGGCATGCTTTGGGCTGGAAGGAACCCTACAGACCATCCAGTTCCAGCTCTGCCAGGGGCAGGGACACAAACTGAGCTGGAAACTGTGTCCAAGACCTTAAATCACTCCAAGTATCAATTTTTTTAAATCATTACTGTTTCTCCATGCAGATGCAACAGCTGCCTGGGGATGAACTCGAGGTGCTGCAGCTCCTGAACTCATCCACAGGCGGATCAAACGCTGCCCCTGCCCCTTCATCCCAAAGAGAATAAGGAACTCACCTCCAAAAAGGCCAAGATTAAAGCCCTGAGTGCAGTATTGAGACCTCAGCCACAGGAACACCATCCACAAAGGAAAAGCCAAAGGTGGCCAGCCCCACATCCCGGTGGGATCTCCCTGCCCTAGGGCTGGCACTGCTGTGACAGGGAGTAGGAAATGAGCCCAGCTCAGCCCCACAGGACACAGAGGGGCTGTCACAGGATATCGGGGTTAATTCACGAAAAAATGGACAAAAACTCCAGCCAAACGTCCCCAATCCTCTGATGCCCACAGCAAAGGCACCGCTGTCTCTCCAGCTTTGTACAAGTGGGTTTCAAACCCACAGTTTTTGGGATCAGACCTGTGATTCCCTCTGGAGATACAAAACCACCCAGGCAGGTTCTTGGAACTTCTAAGATTAGCTCAGGACGTGTTGTCCCAACAACAGAAGACTGCTCCATTAAAGGTTTGGTTTGGAAGGAAAAGAGAAAGCAATTTAAGGGGAAAACCCCATACATTCAGGAATTTCAAGGGGAGAAGCTCCACCTGTAAAATCTAAAATCTGGACACTGCCAGCTCGCCCTGGGAGCAACACCTGCCCCACAGATTTTATTTTTCCGAAGCATACTCTTCAAATTTCCATTTCCAACACATTCATCAACACTGCTGGAGCAGCAAACAGCCCCGAGATTGGGATCTGGGCATAATTTGAGGAAAACTTCGTGGAATATCCATTCATCAATCCCCTCCTAAAAGGGAAAGAGCTGATCCTATTGGGACGGGCCAATCCAACCCCCAGCAACCCAACCCTGCGATAAAGAGGCTTTTTTTCCCATTTCCCCATTATTTCCCTATCATTATCATATTACATCCCGCAACACAACTCCCATTATCCCCAAATAACCCCTCCCACTCCGCAAATCCTGGGAATTCCACCAGAAAGCTCTCCCGGGCTACCTTTTAAGCAATTCCTCTTTGTTTTAACGATTACAAAAAAGATATTTAAAGGGAATAAAGCGATGGTTTAGCATATGCGGTCCGATAAAAACCGGGAGGCGCCCCGCTCGGTCCCGCCCGCTCCCCTCAGGCGCCTTCAGCCCCCGGGACGGCCCCGAACGGGAGCGGGCGGCTCCCTGAGGGGAGCGGGCGGGACCGTCGGTGCCCGCGGGCCTCCGCTCCCCGCAACAAACTTGCGGCGCCGCGCAACAAGTTCCCGGGCAGGCCCCCGCCGCTCTCACCTCAGCCATGATCGCTGGTATTGCCGGGAAGTTGTCACATCGCCGGGAAGCGCCGCCGGGTCCCGGGGGGAGCGGCGGGAGCAGCGGGGACGGGACCGGGAGCGGCGGCGGGGCGGGAGGGGCGTGGCCACGTTACGCACGACGTCACCGCGCACCGCGGGAAGCGGGCAGGGCGCGTGCGGTGGCTGTCAGTCAGGTGAGGCCACGCCCGCCGCGCCTGTCGGTCAACGGGAGGACACGCCCTCTCGTATGTAATATAGCGCTGGTTCAACCTGTCAGTCAGGGCAGAGGACACGCCCTCTTCCTGTCACTTGGGGGATTGGCCACGCCTTCGCCTGTCACGCAACGCAAAGGCAAGGCCCAGTCTGTCACTCAAAGTCTGAGGCCGCCTCCTTACACGTCAATCAAAGCGCACACCGCTCCCCACCGCCTGCCACTCAACCCACAGGCCACGCCCCCGTCTGTCACGATGCCACAGGCCCCGCCTGTCACTCAAAACACAAGGCCACGCCCCCACCCCACCGAGGCGCGGCCGCCGTGGCCCCTCATGCCCATATATGTCATTCGGCACAAGCCACGCCCCCTCACGTGTCACTCAAGTAACAAGCCGCGCCCCTCACCTGGCAATCACGCGGAGGCCACGCCCCCTCTGATCTCATTCAATGCCAGGGCCCCGCCCCGGTCGGTGCTCGGTGCTGAGGCTCCCGCTCACCGCGGCCCCTCACGGTCCCCGAGTGCCCCGGCCCCGCCCGCCGCCGCCGCCACCGCCTCCGTATCCTCGCCCCGCTCCCCCCCTCCGGCCCGGCCGCGGCCGCCGTACTCACGCGGGGAGCCGCAGAGGCGCGGGGGTGTCTCATCGGCCGTGAGGCGAACGGGGGTCCTCGGGGAACGGGGGCTCTCTCTGGGCGTGAGGCTCTTGGGTGACACGAGAACAGTTCCAGGTTACACACAACACCCGAAACACCACCCCGAATAAACAGAACAAAGCTACGGACCCGGCGGTCGTTCACCGTGTCCTCCGTGCAGCCCCGGTGCCTCACCTGCCCGGCTCAGCGCTGTCCCCGGGCCGGCGCGGGGCAGCGCCCGGCGCGCCCGTCGGGCATCGCGGCCGTGTCACAGCGAGGACACCGCGGCCTCGGCCGTGCCCTGCAGAGCCGCGCGGCTCACGCGCGCCCGGCGCCTCCGCCCAGGAGCCGCATCCCCGACCCTCACACGGTCCCCGCGGGCGGTGCCGAAAGACCCGGCGGGCGCGACTTTGCTGACTCAGGGGTGAATCCCCCGCGAGCGAGGCGCCGCAGCCCCGCGGGAAGGCCGAGCGGTCGGCGGGGCGGTGTCGCGGCGGGCGCGGGCAGCGCCGGTTCGGTGACACGGGGCGGGGGCGGGACCCGAACCGGGGCCGGGGACGGCCCGGGGCTGCGGCCGCGAGCACAGCGCGGCCCGCGCGCCGCACCGCGACCAATCAGCGGCGCCCTTGCTGGCGGCCAATCGGCGCGCAGAGTCTTGGGCGGCGTTGTCACGGTAACGGCGCGACGCCATGCAGGGGCCGCGGCCTCCGCGGTGAGTGGGAGCGGGTCCGGCCCAAAGCTGCAGCGTTATGGGAATTAAAAAGCTTTAAAGCCCTAAAAATGCCGGGAAATAGATGATAAATTATAGCACAGAAACAGTTATAACAGATCATTAATTATAATTAATGAATGGGAAAAGTTCCTGTAGTATAAATGGATTACATCCCTTAAAATACTTAGTAATACATAAGTTATAATATACAATTAATTATATTCTGTAATATTAAATTATATTTAATAAATCACATAAGTGTCCAAAATTCTTAATTATAAATAGTTTACATCCCTTAAAACAAAGGGTAGCACTTAATGAATTATAATATGAAATAAATTCTATTCTATAATAAGTCATAATAAATCAATGGTAAAAATCCTTTATTATAAATGGTTTACATATTTAAATTAATGGGTAATAGATCATGAATTGTAGTATACAACAAATTATATTCTATAATAAATGACATTCTAGAATAAATGATGAGGCATAAGAAGTTATAACAAATAAACAGTCGAAAGCCTTATTTATAAATGGTCGAAATCCTTTAAAATAATTGGAAATATGTAATTAGTTATTATACACAATAAATTACAATAAATGGCTGCACTACCTTCTTATAAATCCTTAAAATCCTTTGAAATCATTAATATATAATAAATTATAATGAATTAGTGGCTGCAATCCCACAATCTTGTATTATAAATTATTTACATCCCTTAAAATCATTGGTAATACATAAAAAATTATAATACATAACAAATTACATTCTATAATATGTCATAATTTATAGTGGTTTAAGACAAATAAGTTGTTACAAATATTTTATTTATTACATTATCATATTGATTATGAACTGGTTTCCATCCCTTAAAATAATTGGCAATATATAATCAATTATAAGAATCCTTTCTTCTAAATGGTTAAAATCCTTTAAAATAATTGGTATTTTATAAGAAATTATCATACATTCGAAATTGTAAGAATCCTTTATTCTGAATTATTAAAATTGTTTAAATCCTTTAAAATAATTGGTAATAAATAGTAAGTTATATAAGAAATGGTAAAAAATCCTTTCTTATAAATGGTTTAGACACTTTAAAATATTTGGTAATATATAATTAATTATAATATATAAGAAGTTATAAAATCCTTTATTATAGGAGATTGAAATCCTTTAAAATAATTGGCAATATATAATCAATTATAAGAATCCTGTATTATAAATGGTTAAAATATATAAGAAATTATAAAATCCTTTATTATAGGAGATTGAAATCCCTTAAAATAATTGGCAATATATAATCAATTATAAGAATCCTGTATTATAAATGGTTAAAATCCTTTACAATATTTGGTAATAGATAATAAGTTATATTCTATAAGAAATGGTAAAAATGTTTTCCTATAAGAGGTTGCAATCCCTTAAAATAATTGGTAATATATAATTAATTATAAGAATAATTTGTAATAAACTGTTAAATCCTTTAAAATAATTGGTATTTTATAATATATTATACTACATAAGAAATTGGAAGAACCCTTTCTTATAAATGGCAATAAATGGTTAAAATCCTTTAAAATAATTGGCAATTATAAGTAATTATTAAAAATAGGTTGTATTTTATAAGAAATGGTAAAAAAATGGATCAAAAACCATTCTTATAAATGGTTTACATCCTTTAAAATGTTAGGTAATATATGGTCAATTACAATAGATAAGAAATGGTAAAAATCCTTTCTTATAAATGGTTTACATCCTTTAAAATATAGCTGCTATAAATATAAAATAAATAGAAATATAAATATAAAATAATAGGTAATATATAATCAATTTTAATATTCAGGACGTGGTAAAAATCCTTCATTGCAAATGGCTGAAATCCTTTACAATGCCAGCTAACAATGTGATATTTACAAATATTCCCGTGTGGTGACTCCAGGGCATGGCCGGGAGCCAGCAGAGCCCCGAGCTCCCGCAGAACTTCCACGGCCTCCTCGGCTTCCCTGGGAAAAGTCCCCCGGAGCGGGGCCCGCTGGGACAGCCAGGGAGCCCTGCAGGTGAGAGGGGCCGGGGGCACCCGGGGGGCTGCGGACAGCCCGAAATGCACCCGGGCGACAGACGGGAGTGGGTGGGTTGGGAAAGGTGGGGAGAACCAAAAAGCCCTGGAATGATTGGGTTGGAAGAGGTGGGGAGAACCAAAAAGCCCTGGAATGGGTGGGTTGGAAAAGGTGGGGAGAAAGCCCTGGAGTGGTTGGGTTGGAAAAGGTTGGGAGAACCAAAACGCCCTGGAATGGTTGGGTTGGGAAAGGTGGGGAGAACCAAAAAGCCCTGGAATGGTTGGGTTGGGAATGGTGGGGAGAACCAAAAAGCCCTGGAATGGTTGGGTTGGGAAAGGTGGAGAAAGCCCCAAACCCACCTGTGGGAAGGATCTCAGAAACCCTGGAATGGTTGAGTTGGAAAAGGTGGGGAGAACCAAAAAGCCCTGGCGTGGCTGGGAACCCTTGGGAAAAGCCCAAAATGCACCTGTGGGAAGAAACATGGAGCCCTGGAATGGTTGGGTTGGGAAAAGTGGGAAGAGCCCAAAATGCAGCTGTGGGAAGAACCATGGAGCCCTGGAATGGTTGGGTTGGGCACATTTGGGAAAGGTGGGAAGAGCCCCAAATCCACCTGTGGGAAGAATCAAAAAGCCCTGGAATGGTTGGGTTGGGAAAGGTGGGAAGAGCCCCAAACCCACCTGTGGGAAGGATCTCAGAAACCCTGGAATGGTTGGGTTGGGAAAGGTGGGGAGAACCAAAAAGCCCTGGAATGGTGGGGTTGGGAAAGGTGGGGAGAACCAAAACGCCCTGGAATGGTTGGGTTGGGAAAGGTGGGGAGAACCAAAAAGCCCTGGAATGGTTGGGTTGGGAATGGTGGGGAGAACCAAAAAGCCCTGGAATGGTTGGGTTGGGCACCCTTGGGAAAGGTGGGAAGAGCCCCAAATCCACCTGTGGGAAGAATCAAAAAGCCCTGGCGTGGTTGGGTTGGGAAAGGTGGGGAGAACCAAAAAGCCCTGGCGTGGTTGGGTTGGGAAAGGTGGAGAAAGCCCCAAACCCACCTGTGGGAAGAATCTCAGAAACCCTGGAATGGTTGAGTTGGGAAAGGTGGGGAGAACCAAAAAGCCCTGGAATGGTTGGGTTGGGAAAGGTGGGGAGAACCAAAACGCCCTGGAATGGTTGGGTTGGGAAAGGTGGAGAAAGCCCCAAACCCACCTGTGGGAAGAATCTCAGAAACCCTGGAATGGTTGAGTTGGGAAAGGTGGGGAGAACCAAAAAGCCCTGGCATGGTTGGGAACCCTTGGAAAAGCCCAAAATGCACCTGTTGGAAGAAACATGGAGCCCTGGAATGGCTGGGTTGGGAAAAGTGGGAAGAGCCCAAAATGCAGCTGTGGGAAGAATCATGGAGGTTGGGTTGGGCACATTTGGGAAAGGTGGGAAGAGCCCCAAATCCACCTGCAGGAAGAACCAAAAAACCCTGGAATGGTTGGGAACCCTTGGGAAAAGCCCAAAATGCAGCTGTGGGAAGAACCATGGAGCCCTGGAATGGTTGGGTTGGGCACATTTGGGAAAAGTGGGAAGAGCCCCAAATCCATGTGCAGGAAGGATCTCAGAAACCCTGGAATTATTGGGTTGGGAAAGGTGGGAAGGCCTGGAAGGGTTGGGTTGCCCCTTCAAGCCCAGTGACAGGAGTGGCTTTTCCCAAAGAATCCCAAAAACTGGGGCTGGTCCTGCAGGAAAGCAGGAATTCAAACCCCTTCCAGGTGCCTTCCCTATAACACAAGGAATTGATCCTGATTATTTCACTTTTTCTCCAGGTTTTTGATGAGGAAGGGAAGAATGTGACACCCCAGCCCCTCTTCCAGCCAGACCCAAATGCTGCCAGGCAAGAAAAGTTTTATTTAAAAAAAAATAAAGCATTATAAGTACTTTTTTAAAAGTAAAGTATGTATTTTAAAGTGTTTTATCTGTATGTGCAGACAAGCTTTTATGCAAGATTATAAAATATAGAAATTAAAATATTGAACTAAAATATTAAAAATACCAGTTCAATGATCAAAATATGTTTAACATAATAAAAATTCTCTGCTTTAATAATATTTAAGCAAGTTACCTCTGTGTAGTTATGTGCATGCATCCATCTCCAAAAATGCTCTTGAACAAAAAATTTGGAGTTAAAACTCCTAAATTATGTTTCACTACACTTTCATTTACAAACCTCCAGCACAGAGGGAAAAAACCAAGTCAAAGACTTTGGCCTGACAAACTCAATTTAATCATGCAAAGAAGGGAAATAATTATTGGTGTTTTAAATGAAAAATCCCGAGCCACAGCATGATCAAAATGCAAGGAATAATTGTAATTATTCACAATTTATAATTACAATAGTAAACACTGATTTCTGAGATGAAGATTGCTTTTTCTGCCACGTTTCCCAGGCTGGCTGTTCCAAACAACAATCCCAAGGCTTGGGATACCAACCAGGAGCAAATATACATAAAAATTACTTTATAATTAAAATACTAATAATTAAATAAAAATAATAATAATATTTAAATATAAATACTAACAATTAAAATACTAATAATTAAATATGGATACTAAAAATATTTAAATATAAATACTAATAATTAAAAATACTTATAATTACTTAAAAGTACCTCCAGAAAATGAACACTTTTTTAGTTTTTTGAGACAATATCTGCTTGTTTCTCATCCCTGAAGGACACATGGAAGCAGCACATCAACAACCAAGCCTGGCTCAGATGAGACAGAACCTCAAGAAGACCCAGCTTTGAGCTTGTCTGGTAAAGAACTCACCCAATAATTAGAAATTTCACATGTGAAATTCTATATTCTGGGATTTGTTTGATTCCCAGCATGATTTCCCCGTTAATTTGGAGCTGTTTGTGTTCTGGCTCGCCAGCAGAGCAGGAGCAGGGGGAGGCAGCCCTGACAGAGGCAGAGCTGGAGCAGAGGGTGGAGGTTTTGCTGTCGGAGACAGGCACGCTCTGGATGCTGGACCTGCCCACGGCCCTCGTGTCCACCGAGGCAGAGGAGGCTCCCAGGGTGCTGTAAGTCACAAATGCTATTGCAAAGTTTGCCTTCTTGCAAATATTAAAACAGATTTCATATGTGTAGGGTTAAAATAAGTTTGCTATAAATATATCAGTTTTATTTTTATATATATATACATTGCTATATATATTATATATACAATATTTATATATAAACATAAATATTAAAATATATTTTATGCATGTAGTGTTAAAATAAGTTTGCTATAAATATATCAGTTTTATTTATATATATACATTGCTATATATATTATATATACAATATTTATATATAAACATAAATATTAAAATATATTTTATGCATGTAGTGTTAAGTTTGCTATAAATATATAGTTTATTTATATATATAATATTGATAATATATATAATATTTTATATATATTGCTAATTGTAAAATAGGTTTTATACATGTCATGTTAAAATAAGTTTGCTATAAATATATAGTTTTATTTATATATAATATTGATAATATATATAATATTTTTATATATATTGCTAATTATAAAATAAATTTTATACATGTCATGTTAAAAGAACTTTGCTATAAATATATAGTTTTTATTTATATACATGTTGCTATATATATTATATATGTATTCTATTTATATATATATTGTTAATATTAAAATAGATTTCATACATGTAGTGTTAAAAGAACTTTGCTTAAATATATAGTTTTTATTTATATATATTATATTTTTTATATATTGCTATATATGATATATGTATTTTTATACAATATTTTATAGAATATATATTAATAGACATGATATTTATATATATTGCTATATATATTATATCTATTGCTACAAAAATATAGAATTTTTAAATTTGATTTTATTTTTATAGTTTTGATTTTATGATAATTAAGCTTCAAGATAGTAGTGAAATAGCTGATATAAATAAACTTATGTTAAAATACCTACTTAGATGAAATAACATCCAATAAACACATAAAGAAGACCAACTATCAGCACTCACTGTCTAAGATAGTGTGGGCCAGGGCCTAAACTAAATAAAATAAATAAATAAAAGTATTTAAAATAAATAAATAAACAAAATAAATAAATATTATAATAAAAAAATCTAAAACCACAACCAAAAAACACAGACGCTATATAAAAGTAGAACTGAAGAGGAGCCATGCTAAACAATATTTAGAATATGTAAACTAGTTCAAGAAAAAGTTTACTCTACATGATTATTTATGAATATACAAGAAGCTAATGTAAGAGAAAAAATATTTAAAAGGTATCTCCAAAAATGTGTGCTCTTGGCTGAGTGCTAAGATGCACCCAGCCCTCATCTTTACTCGATGTTCCTTTTATCTCTGTTGTCCTTTATGAAACTTTTAAAATTTTCACAAGAAAATAAACATGTTTTTCACAGCTAGCACCCATTTCTCTGAGTGCAAAACCTCCATTTCTTACAGCTCCCTGTTCTGGGTGAAATTCTTCCTCCCTTCCACTGAAAAACCATGGCAGCTTAGGAAAATCCAGGGGTGGAGGAGGGTGATAATTTGATTTTCATGGAAACAGTAAGACATTCCAAACTGTGCATTGATTCTTGCGGGTAGCTTCTAATTATTCATTAATTAAGAAGAGTTAAATGTATCAGGCAGCTCCCCTTGGTCCTCCCTGAGCTACCAGAGCTTTGGTGGGAGTGCTGAAACAGAAGAGGAGAAGTTTCCTTTTTGTCTCCTGCCTTTCACTGCCAGGTGTGAGAGCTCTGAATTCCCCAAAGCTCAGGGGCAGCTGGATGAGGGAATTTTGCTTTTTCTGGGCTCTGTTCTGCACAGGCCATTCCTGTTTTAGAACAGCATCACAAAGATCAGAATGAGCTGCTGAATAATACAAAGGCTGAAATTCCATCCAGCAAAGCAAAAAGCAGGACATGGGGGACATGGAAAAGCCTCTCCTGAGCAGCTCCTTGTTACAGACCCTGAGAATTCCAGGCAGGATTTCCCAGGGACTCACCAGCCAGTGTTTCCTTTGTTTCCCAGGGAGAGGAATAAGATTTACACAGAGCTTTGTGAGGCTAAAATTGGCAGTGAGTACTATGAAGAAAAAATCGTGCAAACCTTCTCTGGAGCTGCCAAAACCAAGGAGGCGCAATGTGAGACCATCACCGTGGCAGAGAAAGGTAAACCTGGCCAGGGCACTGACAAAAAGCATTTTTTACTTCCACCTCTGAGCAGATGCTCCCTCAATTTCCACTTCCAGAGCTTCAAGTGCAGGCATGACACTTGTGGTGGCCTTTTCTGCCCCTCCTAAATCTTGAATTTAGTGCTGGGACACTGAATCCATTGCAATAAAAATGTTATTAACACTCCCAGAGAATGTTAGTGTAGTGTGTAAGAGGCTAAAGAAATTAGCCTCTAACACTTTTCCTTTGTGTTAGTGTACGTAAAACCCCAAAAGTAGATAATCATCTGTTTTGAAAAGCTATTTGCCACTTTTTTTGTGGCATCAGCAGGGCTCATTCCAGCCCCTGAGCACAGCCAGGCACGTTTTGGGTGGGAGCTGGCCCTGCTCAAGGGGAGCCACCCCAAAAAACCCTGATGGAGCTGCAGCAGTCACACAGCAGGAGGAGCTTTAAAGTTATTTTAACTGCTTTAATGATTCTTATTAAGCACAGGCAACCTTTACTGTAAATTTGTAAAAGATGGCAATTAAAAGATGAAATAAAAATACTAAATGAAAAATATCAGTTCAAATATCAGCAGCTTTGGAGGCAGAGGTGGTTCCAAAGCCCAGCCCAGCAGTTGGGGTGTAGGAAGCTCCCTGCAATAATTTACAAAAGAAGAGCCCTGTGTGACAGGGAATTCATTCCCAGGGATGATGGTGACTCCCTGGGATCTGGACAATCCACTGGATGCCCCAGGAGCAGAACCTGCAGAGTCAGAAGAACCTGAAGGTGCAGCAGGGACAAGCAGCACATCTCCCACAGCTGCAGAGCAGGCTCAGGCTGGGGCTGTCCCTTCTGCCACAGGTAACATTTCCCATTTCTGCCCTGTCCTCATCCTCCTAAACCAGGCACATCCCTGGGATCTGTGGGGAAAATTTCCTGAAAAACACTGCCTGGAACCTGCAAGAGAGTTTGTTGAAGAATCTCGGGCAGGGCTGCACTTCTCTGCACTCTGCCATCAGAAATCATCTTAAATAAAGATAAATACTCAGGGACAAGGTTTGCTGGTGATCACTTTAAAAAGTAGAAGCAAAACACCATTTGTGAAAAATTCCAGAAGTAGCTGAAAAAGATAAGGAAATTATAATGAGAAAAATGATAAGATGATAAAATTATAAGAAAATTATAGGAAAAAATCACAGTGAAAGTATTTTTTTTAATTCTCTCCTTTTTGCAGGTGGAGGAAAATTCTTAGGCCTTGATCTTTCTGTGTGAAGTTTTCTCATGTTCAAAGCCTTTCTATGCCATTTATCTCTTATCAGGCAGTCTGGGCCTGTTGGGCTCCACGATCCTTGTGGATCCATTCCGGCCTGGAATATGCCAGGATTCTGTAATTCAGCTTCTTGCATCACCCTTGCAGAGATTGCTGCTCCTGCCAGGAGCCCCGAGGAGCAGGAATGCCACTCTGGAGCAATCCTAACCTCAGCAAAGCTGCAGCACGATTTAGTTGTCATGGAGAGGATTCTCATGGAGAACATTTTCCAACCCAAGCTCGCAGTCTATCGGCAGATTCCTGTCCTCATAGGTTTGTTCCTTGCTCAGTGCCCTCTTTCCAGCCAGAAATTCCTCATTTTCCACAGCAATTCCTCACTTTTGCCTGGGTAGCTAAACCCACCTGCAGCACACCTGCCTCACTCCAGCCCAGTCCAGCTGTCTGCTCTGTCCCCAGCCAATTTTAGCCACAGTTTTAGAAGTTAGCATGTCTTAATTCCTTTCCTTTCCTTTCCTTTCCTTTCCTTTCCTTTCCTTTCCTTTCCTTTCTTTCCTTTCCTCCTTCCTTTCCTTTCCTTTCCTTTCCTTTCCTTTCCTTTCCTTTCCTTTCCTTTCCTTTCCTTTCCTTTCCTTTCCTTTCCTTTCCTTTCCTTTCCTTTCCTTTCCTTTCCTTTCCTTTCCTTTCCTTTCCTTTCCTTTCCTTTCCTTTCCTTTCCTTTCCTTTCCTTTCCTTTCCTTTCCTTTCCTTTCCTTTCCTTTCCTTTCC
The DNA here is from genome assembly GCA_019023105.1 of Diglossa brunneiventris. Classification (NCBI taxonomy): domain Eukaryota; kingdom Metazoa; phylum Chordata; class Aves; order Passeriformes; family Thraupidae; genus Diglossa; species Diglossa brunneiventris. Next base: position 1,409,562 of record CM032361.1, read on the forward strand.
TTTCCTTTCCTTTCCTTTCCTTTCCTCCTGCAAAATATTTGCTGAAAGGGCAAATATTTCTTCTGGTGGAAATAATTGGAGTTATAATATTATAACCTATAATAATATAGGTTGCATTTAATAATATAGGTAATATAATGTGGGTTATGTATAATAAAATAGGTTATATTACATAGGTTTAGTATATATAAATATATAAATCATATATATTAATTAAATATATAAATATAAATATAAATATAAATATAAATATAAATATAAATATAAATATAAATATAAATATAAATATAAATATAAAGTATGCAATTATACCTATAATTAGGTAAGTGAAATGTTTCCACTCAGATTCTGCATCTGTGCATTTTAGAACCTGTTGTTACCTCAGACACTGAGGTGGAAGAAGATGAAGAGGATGAGGAGGAGAAGCAGGAGGAAGCAGCAGAGGCAGCTGAAGGCCCAGCAGAGGGGGCAGGCCCCATGCTGGAGCTGCTGTGGTCGTACAGGTGTGATTTAACCAGGGGGCACAGCGTGAGCAGCATGGCTTGGAACAAAGTGAACCCTGTGAGTGACAAACCCTTCTGGGGCTGGCAACAAACTCCTGATCCTGGGATGCATCCCAAAGGGGGATCCAGTCCCTCACTCTCACTGCTTTAATCTGTAGGCTTCCCTACACATCACAGCTTTAATTGGCCCAGAATTTCATTAATTGCTCCCTGAGCAGCAATGTTCATAGACTTGGTCTGTTCTAAAAGTGAAATTTAACCCCTGCTGCTAAACTTTGTTATCATTGATGGAGTTTATTTGTGGTAGTTTAGACACCACGTCTTTGTCTCTAACAGGAACCTCCCAAAACAGCAGAATTCCTCCAAATTTAAGGGTAAGATGCACAATAACAGCACAGAAGGCAAAGCTTCCTAAGTCTGGTCATGTAAATCTCTGTTTTCCCACGAGAACTCACTTATTAAACAAAAATAATGAATGGAAGAGAGGTAAAAAGCAGCTGAGGATGAGAAACAGAAACCCAGTGAAGGAAAAAAAAGAGAGAAAATAAAGACCATTTTATGCTTTTGGTGCACCAAATCTCCAGATATTAAAAAGTCAGACATGTTTAGAGACTTCAGTCTTAGAATACAGGGCAAACAATCAGCTACTTTTAAAATGTGAGTTTCACAAACTACTTGTTGAGTGCAAGAAAAGAAAAATTACTGGAGCTGAAGGCTAAAGGTTGCTGGCTTTTACTTCTGCCTGTGAAAAGGAATGAAGGGAATTCACTGGATTGTGGAAAGCTAAAAGCCAGGAATTGGAGGTGCTCTCTGAAGCTCCTTTTACAGCTAACCCTGAGAGGGAAAACTAGAAGTACTCCATCAAATAATGCACATTAAAATATGATTATAGAACAATCTATCTGCTGCATGGGAGAGAAGTTTTGTTACTCCAGACACAATTCCAAAGGTTATTCCAAAGGTGCCTTTGGAAATGTCCTGCTGAGCTTTGGGTGGAGCTGAGGCGCTGCTGCTGCTCTGTGCTTGCAGGATCTCCTGGCAGTTGGTTACAGGGAGTTTGTTTCTCGGGGTAAGAAGAGAGGCCTGGCTTGCTGCTGGTCACTGAAGAACCCCATGGTAACGAGCCCTTTTGTTTGCTTTTCCTGCAATCTGCTTTTCTCTGGACAATTTCTGCTGTAGTTCCCTTTTAGCTACAGTTATTTACTCTAACTTCTCAAACGCTGTAGTAAAAGAGGAAATTTCATAGATGTGACATTTACACCTCTGCAGATCCATCTGAAAAGGAATCCTTTTAGAACCAGCCATTAAAAAAAAGATTTTGAAATCTCACTTACAAAGTGTCCCAAAGTAAAAAAATTCTGATTGCCATAAATTACAACATTTCAGTTTGATTTCTACTACAAACTTCTCTTGGCCAAACCTGCATTAGAACTAATTTAAACCCCACAGAGTCAAATCTTAGATCCATCATTACCACACCAAGTACTCTCATGATTCCCTGCTGCCACCATAGATATTTTTATGTATTTGGTTTGGAGTAGCCTCACCTAACTTACTTTCCAGTGTCATATTTCTGCCCAGTCTTTATCCTTTTCCTAATTTTATCAGTAGTAGCAATAAATACATGGTGCCAGTCAGAACAGAGAATCATTTCTGGTCCCTGTGGGCACCATGTATTTATGGTGCGTTTCTGAGCAGACCCTGAGTGCTAGCAAAAGCGAGGTGGCTGCTAGCCCAGCTCAGAGGGCTGCTGTGCTCTCTCCTGGCAGTGGCCAGAGCGCATTTTCCGCTGTGAGCACGGCGTCACCGCTGTGGATTTCTCCCTGGCCAGGCCCCACCTGCTGGCAGTGGGCACAGCCAGTGGCCGTGTGGCCATCTACGACGTGCGCAGCCGCCAGGACACCGCGCTGCTGGACAGCAGGTCAGGGACCCTCCTCCTCCTCCTCCTCCTCCCCTGGGCCAGCGGGCCTTGGACAGGCCAACAGGGACTGCCAGGGCCTCAGCCTCTAGGGGACTGCAGCTAAGCACCCCATCGATTATAAATTCATGAATAAATAATTCATATTCTGGGACAGTCCAGCCCTGGGTAATAAATCCTTGTGGCACACCAGGGGTAGCTTTTGGTGCTTTCTCTCTGAGCCTTCTCGCCAAAACTGGAGAGAAATCAGCAAAAGTGAGGAGCAGGTCAGCCTGGCCCCCCCTCCTCCCCTGAGCCAGCAGGCCTTGGAGAGGGCAACAGGGACTGCCAGTCCCTCATCCTCTAAGGGACTGCAGCTATTTACCCCATTAATAAATAATTCATGAATTTATAATTCATATTCCTAACTGGGACAATCCAGCCCTGGGTAATAAATCCTTGTGGCACACCAGGGATAGCTTTTGGTGCTTTCTCTCTGATCCCTCTTGCCCAAACAGGAGAGAACATCAGCAAAAGTCAGGGGTGAGCAGGAATTAAGAAGAAAATGAGAGAGGGGATGGGTGGGTGATGAGGGAAGCACCTGCCCTAAGGGCAGCTCCCCAGGTCTCTCCTACAAGGTGCAGACTGATTTCATGGCACAAGCACATAAACAGTGCCCTGAAACTAATTATCAAACATGTTTACTAAGGAAACATTCTCCTGGAGAAAAAAAACAATGTTCAGACCATCTTTTAACAAGAAAAGCTAAACATTTCTGTTATAAGACTTAACACTCATTACAAAGTGGAAGCTTAATTATTTTTCAAACATGTTGTCTTGTCTTTGCTCATCTGTGATTTACTATGTGTATCTCCTTTGTCCCAGTGCATCCCTAAATAAACACAAAGGTCCCGTGTGGCAGCTGAAGTGGGTGGAACAGGACGGAGGAGCAACAGCAGGTGACAAAGAGGAGAGACTGATGTGCATCTCTGGAGATGGGCGAATGACCCAGTGGTTCATTCAGCAAAGGCTGGATTGCTCTGGTGAGCCCCTCAAACTGCTCTCTCTGACTCCAGCTGGCATTCTTTACACCAGTAATCCCACAAAACATCTCAGAGCTCCTGGGCATCCCAGAGCAGCACAGGTTCCTCACTCCTGTTTGACAAAAACTCCTGCTCTCTGCACAGATGTGATGCAAATCAAGCGAACAGAAAGTGAGAAGAAAAAATCACCAGGTGAGAGAGAAAGGAAAAGTGAAGGTCCCATATCACAACAGGCAGCTGGAATGTGCTTTGACTTCCATCCAAAGGTAGGCTCAGAAAGCCCATCCTGGCTGAAATATTAGCCAGGAAAACTCTGCAGCAGAGGTGGGATGCTCAGCTGGAGCTGCTTTAGTGGGAGCTAGCCAGGGACTTGGCACTGCTATTTAAAGCATATTAATGTTGAAATAAATTGCTTTCTAGCTACTAAGGTTTACCCCAAATGGGTAAAATGGTAAAACAAGCCCTGTCCTCCTCATGCCTGGAGAGGCTGTCTGGAACAGAGGCTGGGCAGTGTTAAAGGAACAAAGTGGGGATTTCTTGAAAGGCCTTCAATGGATACACCTTGGGCAGTGCAAGAGCCTGGCCAAGGCTACACCCAGGATGGACCCCAGCTCAGGAGTTTTCACCCTTTTATAAATTTTGTTCCATTTCCATATTGGGGTTCAGTGTCCAATTCCAGCTCCAGGTTCTGCAGTCCCACCCTCCCAGGTTGCTCTCCTCCATTCCCTGCTGTTTGCACTGTTTGGGCTGAAGCTGCAGTGGTGTCCTTGGCTCTGGGCTGGAAAAGGATTGTTCTGTGGGACTGAGCTGGGAGGAGAACTTGCTAACATTTATATGGAGTTCAGAGTTATACACTAATGCAGTACAGAATTGTGGGAAATGGATTTATAGGTAAAATAAGCTCAAAATTCAGGCATCATTCCCAGCCACGTTACTCACATTTCCTTGGGCAGGCCTCGGCGCAGTTCCCCTCTGAGTGACGGCCAAGGCTGGGAGAATTTGTCCAACACCTCCCACATCCAGGACTCAGCTGAGCTTCTCTTCATCCAGCTGAGTCCTTCCTCCACAGAGCACTCGAAGAATTCATGCATTTTCCAGATGGATTGCTGAAAATCCAATATTTTCAGGAGTCAAACCCCAGCACTTTGTGCATTGGTGGAGAGCACACCCAGCAAATGTGCAACATTGTGGTTCCACTTTCCCCATCACTCACAGGAGCTCCTCCAGCCCTGGATGATTTCTGCAGGACTGATAAATTCATCCAACCTAGGCCACTTTTCCCTTTCTTTCAGGATACTGATATTTTTCTTGCTGGAACAGAAGAGGGACACATCTACTGCTGCTCGTGCTCAGGCAAGGAGCAGATTCTGGGCACATACAGAGGCCATGAGGTGGGTGACACTGTAAACAAGGACAGCAGGAACTCCTCAACCCAAAAATGGAATCCTTGCTTATATTTAGTGAACATCTGCAACAAAAGAAACCTAAACTACTTCTCTTATATTAGGAACGAATTCCCATAGCATAAAGCATTTGGGAGGTGTTGGACAAATGTCTTACAACATTACTTTCTGTCAGGAATTTTCAATCTGTCAGGATTTTTTCAAGTAATGTATTAAAATTGGTACTATAAACTGTTTTAAAGCTTTAGTTCTAGCTTTATTTTAAGACAGCAATCAGAAATCTGATTGTCCCGTAGAGTTAAATAGTCTTACCTGTGGGAGGAAGGCTGGGTAACTCTAGAACAGAATCTGTAGCTCTGCAGCAGCACCCAGTTGTGTTTTGTTTCTGTCCAAACAGGGCCCTGTGTACAAAGTTGCCTGGAATCCCACCAGCACAGACATGTTCCTCAGCTGCTCTGCAGACTGGAGCCTCCTCTTGTGGCACAGGGATTCCCACACCCCCCTTTTAACCTTCACTTCTGTCACAGCTTCTGTTCACGACATCAAGTGGGCTCCACAATCAGCCCTCATCTTCGCAGCAGTGAATGAGAAGAGGGTGGAGATCTGGGATCTGAGTGTCAGCATGTGAGTAATGGCTCTTCTCAAGGAAGAGTCTGAAATTTAATTGTCACACATTGTTACCTCATCAGTGTTTTTATCAGATCATTACAGCTCCACGCCTTGCTTGCTCAAACGATTGCATTTTGAAATATTTGTTGTGTAAAAGCAGATGGTGGTTACCAGAGATTTGGGGCAAGAAGAGAAGGAGCTGGATGCCTCCTGGAGCTGATAAAGGGTAAAACTGCCCTTTCTCTGCAGAAATTGTAGCAGAGTTGGGAGGAACAATAACAAAACTGAGCTACTTTGGTAAAGATTGGATGGTGTGAAGTTGAGGTGACTCAGTTTCCTGTGACCTTGTCCAGCTGCTCTGGGTTTTGTGTTACTGACAGTGTGAAGCCCTGGTGAATCCAGAGCCCTGCCACATCCTGCAAATTATTAATCTAACAAAAATATTAACCACCACTCTCCAGATTAGGACAGATTTTAAGCAAGCAGGGTATCTTAGTTAACAGCAGCTGGGATTTTCTGCAGGCAGAGCCCAAACCAAGCCCTGCCTCACTTCCCAATTTCTGAGATAACCTAGAACACAGAAAGTGAGATGTGCAGCCTTTCAGCTGATGAATGCATGGTGCCCATTAACCCTTGGGTTGCAGCTTCGACCCGGTGCTGTGCTGTGCTGCCAGTCCTGAAGGGAACCTGAGCTCGCTGCTGTTTGCCAGGAACGCCGAGTGCCTGCTCCTGGGGGACAGCTGTGGCCAGGTGGGGGTGAGGCTGCTGCCCAGCCTGGCTGTCCCCAGCACCGACCAGGTATGGCTGTGCTCAGAGGGCCTGGGCTCCTTCCCCAGCCAGGCAATCCTGGGAAACACCCAGCCGGGCAATATTGCAATAGGCGGGATCACAGTTCCGGGTTCAAGGTGGTGGTTCCTGCTCTTCTGCGGCCACACCACTGGGAATTAATTTCCTTTATAAACGAGATAAATGTTTGCATGCTGCCAAATAGGACAGCACAAATGCAACCCAACCTGGCCTGCCAAAAAGGGCTATTTTCCAGCACTAACAGAATTCCACGGAAGAATCAGCTCCTTTTCCTCTTGTTTTCCAGGCTGGCTCCTTGTATGACATTGTTGCTCCTGCTGGAGCTGTTTAACAGTAGCTGATATCCCTTCTCCTTCAGGAAACACTTGCTGTAGTGGGAACACAAACTGGTTCTCTTTTTTAATCAATAAAGTTTCTCTTTGAAATCACACTGCTTAGAAACTTCTTTCAAAAGGCCTCGATTTCCTCCTGGAAGTCCCCTCATTGCACCATCAGTGCTCATGCATGGGTGGTCTTCTATGGAATCCTGATCATGGAAAGGTCTCTGCAGTCTTTTCTCCTTGGGCCTTTACCCCTTTCTGCTTTTACCCCAAAGTCTTTCCTCCTTGGGTTGAAAGGAGGCAGTGTTTGGCTGCCTGGGGTGGCTTTTTTGGGGGCCAGAGCAGAAGAAACAGAAAAAAATTCCCAGCTGGAGGATTTCCAGGCACATCGTGGCCACAGGAAACAGGGAGCATCCAGAGGAGTGATTAAGCACAAGCTGTAGCCCTGCTGCTGAGCACATTACGTATGGAAACCTGTATTTTATAGATGCAGAACATGCTGCTTCTCTCATTATCCTGACAATAAACGCCCAGCACTCAAACACATCACTGAATTAAGGATCATTTGTGCTGCATTAACATCCACTTCCTCCTGCGTGCTGCACACCTGACAGGGCACATGCAAACTTCCCCCTGATATAAAATTCATCTTGGTGTGTTTCAAGGAAAGACACTCGTTAAGGTGAATCATTTGTTAATCATTATTATAAATCTGACTAAAATACACCCTGCATTTTCCATTCATGCCCATGACTGTTTGCTTACTGCTAAAAAACAAGCTTTCTGTAACACATCATAACCCACCCTGCACACAGTGAAAATCAATTACCTGTAAACTTTATAGTGCTGGAAAATCCTTGTGGTGCTAGGAAAGGCTCAAGATCTCCAAAGTTCCTCATGTATTTTGTTCTTAAACATGGAATTTCTGATCATATAACCCAGAAATTTCCTCCCGGAGGCATTTTATTGCAAGGATTTTTTATAGAGATGTAAATACACCGAAGCCAACATTAGGAACCAGTAAGTCAGAACCAAGCTCTGTTCCCAGAGCAGAGACTGAGCTCCATGTGTTGCAGGATCATGTCCTGTCTCTTGGCACACTGGGACCCCTGGCTGGGATAGCAATATATGGCACAAACCCCTCTGGAGTGGATTTTCTCAGCAGTGCTTGGCACTGGCAGGGTTTCCCCACAAGCATCCACAGTTACCAGTCACCAAGGTGGGGAATGAAGAGGTGCACGATGCAGACATCATGGGGAGGAGCTCATTCCATTTTTCTTTGGGATCACCAACACAAAAAGATCCCAGCCAGGACTGGGCATCAGGCTGTGTAGGGAACACAGACACCAAACCCACTGAGGACAAATCCCACCACAAACACCCTTCTGTTCTGGCAGAACACACATCAACTGCATCCACCCAAGCCATACCCCATAAACTGTCACACCTCAGGTGTTCCCAGTAAAGCAGCTATGTACAGAAATCTTTCATACCTGACTGAGATCCCAAAGCACTTCAAACATGACCAGAAACAAGCAGTTTATTTGTTTTTAGCAAACACTGCCACCCTCAGAGTGAGCTGTTACCCAGTGGAGTGGACAGACCGTCAGTATAAATGGGAAAGCTCCAGCAGAATTCCCCACTTCATCCCTCCTGCCCTGCCCACGCCCAGCTGGGAAGCACCACGTTGGCAGCATGAGGGGCACGCTGCTGGCTCTGGGCTGCCTTGTTCTCCTGCTCCTGGCACGGGAAGGGACAGGGGAAGGGAGCAAGGTGAGGCTCTGCGGGAGAGACTTCATCAGAGCCGTGGTGTTCACCTGCGGCGGCTCGCGCTGGAGAAGGGACCGCGGCCTGCGGGGTGAGTACGGCCACGGCAGCCGGCCTGCCCTGCCCTGCCCTGCCTGCTGCAGCATCCCATGGGATCCCAGGGGCCTGCCCTGCCCTGCCCTGCCCTGCCTGCTGCAGCATCCCACAGGATCCCAGGGGCCTGTCCTGCCCTGCCGTGCCTGCTGCACCATCCCACGGGATCCCAGGGGCCTGCCGTGCCTGCTGCACCATCCCACGGGATCCCAGGGGCCTGCCCTGCCCTGCTGTGCCTGCTGCACCATCCCATGGGATCCCAGGGGCCTGCCCTGCCCTGCCCTGCTGCACCATCCCACGGGATCCCAGGGGCCTGTCCTGCCCTGCCCTGCCTGCTGCAGCATCCAGCGGGATCCCAGGGGCCTGCCCTGCCCTGTCCTGCTGCAGCATCCAGCGGGATCCCAGGGGCCTGCCCTGCCCTGCCATGCCTGCTGCACCATCCCACGGGATCCCAGGGGCCTGCCCTGCCTGCTGCAGCATCCCATGGGATCCCAGGGGCCTGCCCTGCCCTGCCTGCTGCACCCATCCCACGGGATCCCAGGGGCCTGCCCTGCCCTGCCGTGCCTGCTGCACCCATCCCACGGGATCCCAGGGGCCTGCCCTGCCCTGCCCTGCTCTGCTGCACCATCCCACGGGATCCCAGGGGCCTGCCCTGCCTGCTGCACCATCCCACGGGATCCCAGGGGGCTGGGGAGCAGCACATGCCCTGCTCCCCTCAATCCCTGCAGCTCCAAGCCCCCAGCACAGGCTGCGCTCTGCTCCCTCTCCTTGCAGCTTGTCTGGCTCAGCTTCCTGGGCTGCTTTGCTAAAGAAAAATAATTCAGAGCAAGACTTTCTAAGCTCACCTGAGGAACAGGATCCAAGGCAAGGCTGAAAATCTCTCTGCCATCTAATTTCAGTGACAAGTTTCACTAAAGGCAGTGCAAGTGTCTTGCTGTGGTCTTCATTCTCCCCACTAGAAACCAGAAACGTTATAAAACTTTGTAACTAAAGCATGTTGAATATCTCCTCTGCAATTTAAGCACCTTCACATGGGCTGTTTTGCTAAAGAAAAATAATTCAGAGCAAGACTTTCTAAGTTCACCTGAGGAACAGGATCCAAGGCAAGGCTATCACTGAAAACCTGCCATCCCATTTCAGTGACAAATTTTGCTTATCCAAGTGTCTTGCTGTGGTCTTCACTCTCCCCACGAGAAACCAGAACCTTTATAAAACTTTGTAATTAAAGCATGTTGAATATCTCCTCTGCAATTTAAGCACCTTCACATGCTTTTGTATATATTTATACTTACTAGCACATTTCTTGATACTCAGAAAATTTTGATTTGATAGTCAGAAAATTCAATCGTTACATACACAGCTGGAAATCTGTACTCTGATTAAAATAAATACAGAACATGAAAATAACAGAGGCAGATGACAGCAACAGAGGCTTTCTGCACTTCCTACATCTCCATTTTTGGAAAATTCTCTTGTAGCAGCAGCTTTAAACAAATACAAAAGTGGTAGCATGGGCAACCTCCTCCCCAAAATCTGTTGAAGAACTTTGCTTTTAAAAATTGAGAGCTACTACACCTTTACAGACTGCACAAAGCCCAGCTGTACTGAGGTGGTTCAGCTGCAGCTGGACTGTAATTTCTGTGAGAACACCCAGAACTCTGGGGTAGCTGATGCCTTAATGCAACACCTGCAATTCAGGAACCCCCCAGATCCAGCTCAACGTGCTGGTCAAGAGCCTCTGACACATCAAATCACAGTTTTTCCTGGAGAAGCAAATATATCAGTGTAAGACTCAAGGCACCACAGGACTCTTCAATATAAATCCCTGAACTCCTCAGTTTTACCACATTGATCACAGACTGTTCCTCACAGTGAGGAGCCCATGATGTGCTCTTATCAGAGGGCAACACTCAGCTCCCTGGCTGTAGCTTGGTCTGTCTTCCTAGTAAAGATAAAAAGCATAAATTACTCATCTTCCCACGACTTTCAGCTTCTCATTTTCCTGCGACAGAGAGTGAAAACCCCCAGTATTTCCCACACGAGGACGAGGGCGACGCTGACTTCTCACCACACCCAGAGCTGAGGCTGGGGATCCACAGAGAAGAACCCCAGGACATCAAAGCTGAGCAAGACTTGCAAAACACCAGCAAAGTTCCTGTGCTCAACAAGCGTGAGGCAGCCAAGCTGCTGGCCACATCCTGCTGCAATGAGGGCTGCAGCAGGACAGAGATCAGCTCCCTGTGCTGAAATGCAGCAGCTCGGTGTCACAGCTTCCAGGGATTAAAATAATCATGACATAAACCACAGTCCTTTCAGTTGTGTTCTTTAATTGTAGCTTTTGGGTGTTAAAATGTCACAGTGTGCACCAGTAAGTGGCTTCAGGGTGTCTGCATTTCACAGTGATTACAGTGGGTTAGAGTTAAACTTTTAGTTATGAGTACATGAAGTATTACTTCCCAACTAACTACTGTTCTGGTTTCAGCTTTGCACCTAAAATGTAATAAAATAAGCAGCTTGTGATAAGTTTGTTCTCTGACTCAGTAAAACCCAACAGCAGGTTTCAGCTGGGAAATAGGGGTAGCAAAAAGTCTGGTTTCAGATTCAGAGCAAGGTGAGCCAGACCCCCCACCTCAGTGGGGAATGGCTGCACCAGGAGAGACTCAGGACCATCAGTACCAGCCCCAAAAGTGAGCAGGCAAAACCCATGGTTTATTCCCTTATCCAAATACTTCCAGTAATGTTTCCTGGAGGAGAACAGGGAAAACATTGCTTACAGGCAATATGCTGAAAGTATCTCCCCTACAGAGCAAGTTCTGAAAGCAGCAATCAGCTGCAAAACTATGTCATAGAAAGCCACTTCCCAGAGAAAACCCTGGGAAAGATCCTTATTCCACTCACCCAAAGGCTCACATTTCAGAGCAGGTGAGAGTACCTCAGTCCTTCACAGATTTTTCAACAACAGAGCCAGGAAGAGTTAGGCTGGATATTAATTTCTCCTGCTGCTAAACTCGACTACCTCCCTATTCAAAATACACACCATAGACATTTGCCACAGCAAACAGCGAGGTGTTCTTGAACACGTAGGAGGAAAAGGTGTCGCTCTCGGGATCCCAGAGGCACCTGCTGCTGATCTGCAGGCTCTGCCCACCCAGCTGCCCAATGTGTGCCACCACCACGATCTTGTACCTGGGCACCACCAGCGCCTTGACCCGCGCCTTAACGGCCTGCGGAGAAAAACAGATTCAGCCCATAACGGGTTAAAAAATGGGGATGGATTTACAGCAGGGCAAGGGGGGACGGTATTGAACTGACAAGAGGGCAGGGACGGATGGGAGATTGGGAATTAGGAACTATTCCCTGGCACAGGTGCCCAGAGCAGCTGGGGCTGCCCCTGGATCCCTGGCAGTGCCCAAGGCCAGGCTGGACACTGGGGCTGGAGCCCCTGGGACAGTGGCAGGTGTCCCTGAGGCTGGATGAGCTTTAAGGTCCATCCCCACCCAAACCAGCCTGTAAATCCATTAACTAACTCGTACATGTCTGCACCCTCCTCTGAGCAACTCCCGCCGGCATCTCGACACCGCCTCCAGCCTTTATCTTACACTTTATCAGAATTTTTGGGGGATATTTGGGGCACCCATGGAGGCACAAGTGTCCCGTCCCGGTCCCACCTCGGCGATGTCCTTGGCCGCCTCCCGGCACGGCCCCGGCTCGTAGCGCCGCTCCCTCAGGGCGTTCCCCAGCACATCCCTCAGGATCTCCTCCACCGCCGCCACCGGGAAGCGCCTGGCAGGCCCTGCGAGGCAAAGCCCGAGTTTAGGAAGGAAAAATCGCAGCGCTGGAGGGTTTTACAGGGGCAACCGACACCCACCCGAGCCGGGCTCGGCGGGGGATTCACTGCCCTCCATCGCCCTCAGCTGCGTGAGGGGAGGCGGCGCCGGGAGCGGGGCCCGCCCGCCGCGTTCCCGTTCCCCGCCTCCACCCTCCGTATTCCCGGCCTCCGTCCCTCCGTGTTCCCGTTCCCCGCCTCTATTTCCCCACATTCCCGGCCTCCATCCCTCCGTATTCCCGTTCCCCGCCTCCGCATTCCCGTTCCCCGCCTCGTCCCCCCACGTTCCCGGCCCCGCCATTCCCACCCTCACGGCTGTGAGTTCCTGCGGCTCCCCCGGCTCCCCATAGTTTCCAGCGGTCCCTGTGGGTCTCCACAGCCCTCACAGGTGCCCGTGGCTCCCACGAGTCCCCACAGCTCCCTGTGTGTCCCCATGGCTTCCACATATTCCTGCAGTCCCTGGTGTCCCCACAGCTCCCTGTGTGTCCCTACAGTCCCCACACAGGTTCCCACGACTCCTGCATGTCCCCATGTTTTCCACAGGATTCTGGATTCCTTTACAGTCCCCAGAGGTTCCCATGGCTCTCACATATCCCTACAGCTTCCTCAGGTCCCTCTGTGTCCCCACGGCTTCCACAGGCCCCTGCATGGTCCCATAACTTCCACATCTCCCCACAGCTCCCACATGTCCCCACATAAACCTAAAGATTCCAGGCGGCCCCATGGCCTCTAAATATCCCCACATATCCCCACAGCTCCTTTATGTTCTCAAGGCTCCTGAGGGTCCCTGTGACCTCCTTGGGTCCCCATGGCCCCCACGGGTTCCCACAGCCCCCCCAGATGTGGGTCCCTATGTCACCCATGGGTCCCTATAGCCCACGCAGATTCCTGTGATCCCTGTGGATCCTCACAGACCCCTGTGTCCCCACAGCCCTAAAGTGTCCCCATGGCCTCTGCAGGTCCCCCAACCCCACATCCCTCATGTCCCCACAGCCCTGAAGTGTCCCCATGGCCTCTGTCCCCACAGCCCCATTCCCTCAAGCTCCATCCATCCCCACGGTCCCTGTGGATCCTCATGTGTCCCCACACGCCACCCTCAACCTGTCCCCATGCTGGGACACTGCCCATCACTCCAGCAGCAATGATAGTTTTTGGGACAGGGACCCTTTCTTGGGCCAGCCTTCAATCCCTCTGCCCGCTCCTCTGGGTGCTCCTGCATATGGAAGCAAAACTGGCTCAGAAAAAGAAATGTTTTACATTTTTTGTTTATTTTCAAGGAAAAAAATAATAATAATCACATTTAAATTGCAACTCAGTTGGGTATTTCGTGTGGTTCTTATGTATAGAATGAATAAACTTTGTTCTGATGTGGGGATTTCTTTGTCACAACGCTCTGCATGGTAAATAATTGCATATTTGAGAGTCGGTGAAATTGGTGATGGGGAGGATGGAGGAGAGACATTTATAAAAAACAGTATTTACAAAAATGATATCCACATAGTCGTACTCTAATCTATAAGGCAAGTAACATTTAAAATATGTTGTTTCATGATTATCTTCAACAAGTCAATACAACACATTCATATTACCAGTGGTCAAATACAAAGCTTCGCTGCAGTAGTCCCTGTGCAACAAACCTGTACGTCTTTTATAGGTTATTAATTTTTTCTCTGAGAACAGTAGGAAAGCAGCAAAGTTTTCATCACAGACTAAGCAGTACCTAGGCCATCGTAGACTAAAGGTATAATATATCTCATTGCACGTTCAGGCAGAAAAGGCCAGCCATTCATTAACTTATTTAACTTAAATCTTAAAAATAGACCTGTGTATCTTCATCCACAAATATTTATAAACATTTTATACACGAGGGAGTTCATGAAGTGGTCCAGGGTGATACCTGGGGATATCTGATTCACTGCTGGGGTGTCACAGTGGGGCTGTCCCACATCCTGGGCTCTCCTCCCACCAGCCCTGGGAGCTTCCCGGCACATCCCGACCCAAATCCTGGCTCAGACCATGCCACATCTCTGTTTGTTTTATGTCACCCAAGCACCCAGAGGATTTCATCAACCTTACAAGGTCTGGGAGTGAAAAACCCCTTCCTGCATGGATGAGGAGCCCAACATGGGGGCAGCACATCCACAGCAATTCCCACTGTCCCAGAAAACCTGAATTTCTAAAGGATGAACCGGGCATCCCCAAAGCCTCGCTGGGATCTGGTGTGCTCCACCACATCCTGCTTGTCCCCAGGCCTTTGAAGAGCATCACACCATCAATTCGTGGTTCCAAGAACCACTGCCAGCAGCATCATCCCTCCCAAAGGGACAGGGGAAGCCAGGCAGGAGTGGGGTGTATTCCTGCAAATATTTTCCTTGCCTTGCAGTGAAAGAAGAATTAAAATCCTGCCTGGAATAATCCTGATTATCATAAAACCTCCCTGGCTCTACATGGATTCATTTCCTTGGAAATTGTGAGGAGAAGAGGAACAGAAGAATTCTGGCTATGAAATGAAATCTTTGAGACAGTCATTTCTGACCTGGAAAGTACAACAGGATGGCACTACGTATTTTGGTCATGACTAGCTTCAAAATTAGGGGTTCTTTTACCAATATGTTTTCACATAAAAACCACAAAAGGGTAGGGGAAAAAATGTTTGACTCTCTCTTAGGTAAATTAAAAATCTGTCGCCTTTTCAGTGCACTCCAGCCATTGAAATGCTGGGAGAAAGAGGTGGTGACTCTTTTTTTTTAGGATTCTCCTGCTGGAGGGATCTCAGGGAGCAGCCCAGGAAGGGTGGCAGGGGGGCTGTACCTTCCCTTCCCATCCCCACTCTGCCTGGCTAAAAAGGGAGCGCATTCCAACAGAAACTTGCAGGTTTTCCCACTTCTGTTTTAAAAAATGATAGATAAAACCTAAAAGAGCAGAGTGAAGACAAATTAATTTCATTGGAATACCGAATGACAACAAAACCAAGAAGATGTAAACAGGGTAGTAATATTTAAGAACAAATGCAGACACCAAACAAAAAGCTCGTTATTTGGTGACTTTTCTCACTATTGAGAGAATTCAGAGTTATTAAGAAATATTGTTAAAGTGGGAAACTGCTCTGAAAGGTCTCCTGTGAGGAGCACCGTGAGCTGGCTGAGAATTGTGTAAGACTCCAAGTCTGAAGGTGTCCATGGGGAAAAACTCTCCTGCTCTGCCGGTGGGACCTTGACTCTGTGTGGGCTGCCAAATTCCCAGGGGAAAATTCCTTTGGGAGAGGCTGCAGAGGACAGTCTACAGGGAAATGTCAGTGGAAGGAAGGGAGCTGAAGCCTACCTGTGCATGCATTCACATATTTATGATTGAATGCCTCCTTTATTTATCCTCCTGCTCACCCACATGGATCCTGGTGCTGCTGAGCTCAGGGGTGCCAGGGCTGGGCAGTGCCAGGGGGCTGAGCCCCCTCTCCAGCCTCAGCCTGACTGGGGAAAAGCCCTGATGGGAAACAGAGCTGTGGTGCTTCCCTCTGGGAATGCTCCAGAGCTGGAGCCAGGCTGGGACACCTGGGGGTGCTCACCTGGAGAGGAGAAGGATCCAGGCAGAGCTCAGAGCCCCTGGCAGGGCCTGAAGGGGCTCCAGGAGAGCTGCAGAGGGACTGGGGACAAGGCCTGCAGGGACAGGACACAGGGAATGGCTCCCACTGCCAGAGGGCAGGGCTGGATGGGAGATTGGAAAGGAATTCCTGGCTGGGAGGGTGCTGAGACCCTGGAATAGAATTCCCAGATTTGCTGTGGCTGCCCCTGGATCCCTGTAGTGCCCAAGGCCAGGCTGGAGCACCTGGGACAGTGGGAGGTGTCCCTGCCATGGCAAGGGTGGAACAGGATGATTTTTAAGATCCCTTCCCACCCAAACCGGTCTGGGATCTGTATGGAACCAAATCAGTGCTCACCTCCCTGCTCTCTGTGAGGGGCCAGGCAACCCCAAACAGATGAAGTCCCTGAAAATACACAGATTTTCCTTCCTAAAAGCCGAAGTGAAGCCTGCAGAGCTTAAATGCCCTGAGCACTACAGGTCTCTGGAGACAGATGCTCTCACCAAGCTCCCAACAAATCCCAGGGCACTCTGAGAAAACCCTGTTCCAAAAACTGGCAAGAGCAAGATGGAAAAATCTGTCCCGAATTGCTGCTTTTGGTCCCAGTGTCACAGGGTTGGTGTCACCTGCCAGTGCCTGGAGCAGGGGCTGTGTCCCTGTGGGGCTGGGAGTGCTGGCACATCCCACATGTCCCAGAAACAGGAAAAAGTGCCCCAGGCTGTTCCCATGTCTCCCTCCAGGCCGTGAGGGCTGCATCCCCAAAAAGTGACTGACCTCTGTTTTGTTCACCAGCTCAAACAGGATGAGCTTGGGAGCTTTGGGTTATGGGTTTTTCTGTTTAAAAAGCACTCAAAACCCCAATGCTAATGTAAACACCTTGTCTTTCAAATGAAATATAAAGTAAAATCTCTATGTTCTGGTAATATTTACATTATAAATCCATTTTTTTCAGGTCTATGCCATAGCTCTCTTTTGGAAGGATGGGTTTGGAGCAATTGTACACATCATAAACCTGATTCTTAGGGTTTACCCCTATATTTCTGTGTCAGAAAGGGGTGAACTGCACACTTTATACAAATTTCCAGTTCAGGGGAAAATCATTCATGGAGTGGAACACTGGGGAGTGCACTGCCAAAATCTGTGAGGATGTGG
The DNA here is from genome assembly GCA_019023105.1 of Diglossa brunneiventris. NCBI lineage: Eukaryota > Metazoa > Chordata > Aves > Passeriformes > Thraupidae > Diglossa > Diglossa brunneiventris. Next base: position 1,426,559 of record CM032361.1, read on the forward strand.
GAAGCTGCAGGAGCAAATTGTGCTTTTCCTTTCCTGCTGCTGCCTTCTGTCAACTCACATACAGCTCACCCCCCCAAATCTCAGCCTGGGAGCCACCTCACACCTGAAATATCCCCACATTTCCTTCTTTTCTCTTAAGATGGGCACAGATCTCTGCTTTCCTTCATCAAACTGCACCATGAAAAAGCACTTCCAACATGCCCAGGCTGTTTTCCAATGTAAATTCACCACTCTAATTCTGGCAACACCTGAAAAATCAGCACTTTTTGTCACCTTACACATTCTCAAAGTCCCAGCACCCCAGAGGGTGCTCTTCTGTTCACCTGTGTTTAATTTCACAAAAGTTCCTTCATTTTTCTTCCCAAAATTGCCAAATTCTCCTGTTTCATGAGCCCAGCTCAGCAGCTGCAGTACATGAATGCCACCAACGCTCTCACCGTGCTGCCAGGAGTGGGATGAGACTGAGATCCACAGGAATGAGCAGCACTCAGTGGGACAGGGAAAACACAGAGGGATAATATTTTGTCCCCCATTCTCCAGTTTAGCACTTCCATGTATTTTCCCATCTCTACAAGACAGCTGCTCCCAGTGCTGGCGAGCTGGGCTCCTGCTCTGGCTGCTACCAACAGCCCCCGTGCTGCTCCTGCTCCCTGGGGAATCCTTTCCCAGTGTTTTTCCATACACATTTCCCTGCCTGAGTGCTAAAATAGAGAAGCAGGTGCAGCTGCAATCCTTTAAAGCGTTTTCTAAACCCGTAGAGCTTTCAAAAATGGGGGAGAAGGGCAGAAAAAAGCCAGCAAAGCAACGTAAAAACACAACTGAACGTCCAGAGGCAGCTCGGAAAACACATCCTTGAGCCCAACAGTGACACTTTGTGCCACTGCTGTGAGCTCAGAGGGACCACCCAGCCTCTTTGCTGCTTCTTTCCTCATCTGTATCCCTGCAAAATACCTGGGCACAGCGCAGGGAAGAGCTGCTGAGATTCCAACAGGGAATCTGCAGCTGTAAGAGAACACAGAGCTGGAAACTGGGAGTCAATACTCCTGGCAGAAGTGAGATTTCCTTCCTGGGAGACTGTCCTAGGAACCTCCACCTTTCCAAGAATATTTTTCTGGGGTTAAACCAGCTAAACCTGAAGGATTTTATTGATTGCTGTGAGACGTACTAAGGACTGAAGGAAAATTAAATCAGCCTGTGGGCCCTACTGAACTCTCTTTTGATGAGGCACCCCCTTCATAACAGCTACCAGTATCGTATTTAAATTGTATATATTGACAAAATGCAATCTACCTCTGTAAGCATTGTGCCATTCAACAGTACTACTATTAGATTTATATACCACAGTTTAAATTACATCCATTTCATGAATGGTAAAATGCTAAAACTCAAGTGTCTAACTGCCAAAATACAGCCTTACTGGAATGAGTACAATTTACAAATACAATAATTACATTTTAAAACCATTAACAATGTTACATCTAGAAGTAAATACTGGAGGACTGGTCAAGACGGTGTTTTCCAAGGAAAAAAAATGCTGAAAGTTGTCGACACTTCCAACAGAAATGTCCCGAGTGCAGGATTTAGTTCATTTTCCTTAAACTGTAATTAAAACCCGTTCCACGCACAGCAGTCCTTGGGTATTTTCCATAGTATTTTCCATGGACTTGCATAAGCTTCCATCAGTTATCTGCCAAATATTTACCTAGAAACGGGATCAGAAATCAGCTGGGGGGAGGGAGCAGCCCTGATTCCCAGGAGTTTTTGCCCACCTCCACCAGTCCTTCCTGCCCACGGGAAAATCCTCATTATTCTCTGCAACCGCGAGGAAAAATCCTCATTCTCTGCAGCAATGAGGAAAAACCTTGTTATTCTCTACAGCCATGAGCACAAGGAAAACTCTTCGTTATTCTCTGCAGCCATGAGGAAAAATCCTCGTTATTCTCTGCATCAATGAGGAAAAATCCTCGTTATTTTCTGCAGCAATGAGGAAAAACCCTTGTTATTCTCTACAGTTATGAACACAAGGAAAAATCCTCATTATTCTCTGCAGCAATGGGGCAAAAGCTCTTCCTGGAGATGCCCTGGAGATGCCAGCCCTTGCCTTTCCCGCAGGAGCAGGCATGAGCCATGAAACCCAAGGCTGGCAGGTGGCAGCAGGATTTATTTCACGCAGGCTGTCCGTCTGTCCCCCCCTGCCCGAGCTGCAGTGTGCAGACACACAGCAGCAGCGCTGCCGGCATCCCGGCACGGCCCGAGGGGACCTGCGGGGACACTCACCTGCCGCAAACCTCTTCTTGATGAGGGAGAAGCGGTAGCCGGCGCCCACCAGCTCGATGTCGCAGCTGGACAGGGTGCTGCCCTCGCTGGTGAACTGCACGGCCAGCGGGGCCGGCGAGCTCGGCCCCTCCGCCAGCTGGAACCGCGCCAGCAGCGAGCCCACACCTGCGATGGAAAGCGGAGAGAGCCCGGTGAGCGCCGGGAGGGGCGCTCGGAGCACCCCGCACGGACGGGGGCCGGCCCCGCAGCATCCCCGGGCGGGCACAGCCAAACCCCCTCACCAACCCAGCAGCATTCGGCTTTTCACACATCCCAGCGCTAGGGACAGCTTTCCACCTGCAAAACCTCTGTGGGAGACAGCAACCACCCAGCGAGGCCTCAGCCTTGGAGCAGAGGGGAGCCGAGGACTTGGCACCCCACCACATCCCAGCCCGGTGTGTGAATGCCCCTCGGGTTGCCAAGGTGGCTGGCAAAGCAGCGCTGGTGGCACTTAGCCCTGCTTTTTGAGCTCCGAAATTAAGTAGCTTTGTCCCCAGCAGGAGCCCGAATGCCTGGGCTCGTGTGCCGGCACCCTCAGCGGGTCCGTGCCTGCCTGAAGGATTCTGAGATAATGACATGCATATTTGCAGGATTACCTCCATTTTCTGACTTCTGGGAGATATCAGGGATCTTCCACAATATCCTTTGCTGTTCAGCATTCCTGCAAACACATGGAGAAGAGCATTTCTGTAGGAATCAAGAAATTGCCAAGGAGTAATTTGAATTTTGCTGAAGGCTGGTGGTGGGGTGGGGAACTATTCTGGTGCTGCCCTCTGGAGTAGCAGTTCTGGGAGCTTGGGTTTGGGTTTCACAGCAAATGAAAGTTCAAGTCATTGTTGGACTTGATAGTCTTAGAAGGCTTTTCCAAACAAAATATTGGCATGATTGTTATGAGGATTGCAGGTGAGCAAGAGACATGGAAATGTGCCGGTGCCTATGGCAGCGACAGCCACACATTCTTCCATGAATCCCAGAATCCCAGACTGCTTGGGTTGGAAGGGACCTTAAAACTCATCCATTCCCACCCCTGCCATGGCAGGGACACCTCCCACTGTCCCAGGGTGCTCCAGCCCCAGTGTCCAGCCTGGCCTTGGGCACTGCCAGGGATCCAGGGGCAGCCACAGCTGCTCTGGGCACCTGTGCCAGGGCCTGTCTGTGCATCCCCCTAAACCCTGGGTAAAGCAGCCAAAACACAAAATAAGGGCTGATGCCCTGATGCCTGCACACGCCCCTTCATCCCTGACCATTTTCCTGTGGGAATGGCAAGAGAAAGGGAATTGGAGTGGGGTTAAACCTTTCCTCCTACAAGAGGAGGGCAGGTTTGGGTCCCCAGCGTGTCCCCAGCTCCCACCCACAGACCCCCTGCAGCAGGATGGGGATTCTGGGCAGGGACAGGATGAGCAATCCCTACCAGACAGCAGGAGGAAGCACAGCTTGAAGTTTGGTTACTCCTCCATCGACGGGGACGAGGAACTGGACGTTGTTTAGAGCTACAGGCGTGGTCATTGCCTCTGTATTGTATTTGTAGTCGATGCGCAGGTCAGTGCTTGCAGGGTCACACCGCCAGCTCACTGCAAGGTTTAATGGAGTAGACTGAATACCCTGGGCAGACACCTTCCAAAATGACAGAAAAAACATTTAGTTTCCGTAGGGCTGAAGGGAGAAATCCCGTTTTACAGACGCGGACATCGCACTTGGAGGCAAGACCTTGAATTCCCCTGAATTCAGTACTGGGCTCAAAGCCAGGCAACGCAGTGCCACACAGAAGGGACAGTGGGACAGGAAGCCCCCACCTCACATTAGCTCCACTCTGCACTAGGGAAACACCATCTTTTACATTTACCATTTTTTATTTTACATTTACCATTTTTTTACAGCCATAATCAGCACACTTCTATTTTTAAAAATTGTTTTGGCACATTTTTATCTCACAAAAAAACCCCTACCTGGTATTTGAGCATATCCACATTGTAATAGGTGGCTTGAGGTTTCTGTTCCGATACCTTCTTTAGGTGAGTCATCAGATTTGGCATGTTGACCCAGAACTCCTTGGAGTTGGAGTCACTCTGCACGTTGTCACTGCACAGAGGAGAAGGAACCCTTTGGACAACCTGCCTGGGCAGAACAGGGCTGTTCTACACAGCACAGGGTCTGCACTCAATCCCACCTCCAGAGGAACATTGGCTCCCTCCCACCCAGCTCTAGCTTGTCTTGATCCATCTGCACTGGGATTCAGAACCCCCCCAGTCCTGGGCTGATCCCCCAGTGTGGGCAGCAGCAAAGGGTGGATTCTGCCCCTCTGCCCCTCCCAGGTGAGGCCCCACCTGCAGAGCCGCCCCAGCCCTGGGGACAACATCAGCAGCACCTGGAGCTGCTGGAGAGAGCCCAGAGGAGGCCCTGGAGCTGCTGCAGGGCTGGAGCCCCTCTGGAGCCAGGCTGGGACACCTGGGGGTGCTCACCTGGAGAGGAGAAGGATCCAGGCAGAGCTCGGAGCCCCTGGCAGGGCCTGAAGGGGCTCCAGGAGAGCTGCAGAGGGACTGGGGACAAGGCCTGGAGGGACAGCACACAGGGAATGGCTCCCACTGCCAGAGGGCAGGGCTGGATGGGAGATTGGGAATTGGGAATTGTTCCTGGCAGGGTGGGCAGGCCCTGGCACAGGGTGCCCAGAGCAGCTGTGGCTGCCCCTGGATCCCTGGCAGTGCCCAAGGCCAGGCTGGAGCAGCCTGGGACAGTGGCAGGTGTCTCTGCCCATGGGGTAATCCTGATATCAGGATAATCCTGATGATCCATCAACCCAAACCATTCTGAGATTTCATCGGGTATTTGAGTGTTTGAGAGTTTCACTCCCACAATCAGCGTGTCTCCCAAGGAAGACACTTCAGGCCGTGTATTTCTGCAAACTCCCCGTTTTCCCGGGATCCCGCCCTGCCCTGGGATGCTGCTGGGGCCCGGCTTACCAGCAGAGGAGCTGGGGGTTTGGCAGGACGTGCTCCAGCCTGTTGAAGTTGAGCACGCGGAAGGTGAGCACGGCCGGGGCGGGGTTGTTGGCAAAGTGTCGGGTGATGCCCGCCGGGAAGGACAGCACCATCTCCCCCGTGATCTTCACGATGCACCTGCAGCGCCCAGCACAGAGAGCCAGGGGGAGCAAACGGGGCTCAACATGCAGCAGCGAGGGAGGGCTGGCACCATGGATGGTGTGGGGACAGTCCCCCCTCTCCACCCGACACATCTGAGCCCCTGGTGGCCTCAGAGAGGGCAGAAACAGCGCAAGGGCTGAAAGGGAGCATCTTAAATAAATCCTTTCTGAAGCTTCTTATTTTTGCTGTCATTCAGTATTTCAGTGAAATTATTTTGTCTTTGGTCTTCCCTTTTGGGTTTTATCTATTAGAGGGTCTTAAAATAGAGGTGAGGAAACCCTCCAAGTTTCTGTTGAATGCCATCCTGTTTTGGCCAGGCACGGGAGGGGAAGGCTGCAGCCCCCCTGCCGCCCTTCCTGTGCTGCTCGCTGAGATTCCTCACACAAAGTCCTCACCTCCCTTTCCCACAGCAGGAATATTTTTAAACAAGGCAACACAGCAGTGTCCTGCCCCTGGACACCCCAGGCCACATCACCTCCTGTCCTGATGCCCCAGGTTTTGGCTTTTCTATTTTCAGGTTCTGTGCTGCTTTAGTGTGTGGGTCTGGACTTCACATGAGGGGATGCTGAGCTCTGTGCACAGAGCAGGGAGACAAAACAATTCCTGCTCCAGCTGGGCACCAAGGACAAATGATCCAAATCTCAGCCCAAGAGCACAAACCCCGTGGGCTGGAGAGAGAAAAACAAGCAGGGTGGGACTGCAGGGGCTAAAGCTGGAATGGGACAATGAACTGCAAGATGCAAATGGAGCAGAACTGATCCCAGTGACAGACCCCGTGCCCGCTCGTGCATTTTGGGGCCATTTTGGTTCATCTTGGGTGCAGCCCTGGCTGGGCTCTTGTGCTGCCCAAGGTGGATCCATGGAGGAGATAATTTGAATCAATCCCTGCTTTATTCTGTAGCTCTGCCCAGCCTCTGCTCCAGGGCAGCCTGCACAAGGCATCAGTTTCTGGCTACCCAGCTGGGACAGACCGCATGTGGAAAACCCCCTGGACCAGAGCCAGAGGAAGCCCTCAGTCCCCTCCTCACCCCTGACAAACCCCTCATCCCCCACCACGGCAGGGACACCCCAGGGGTCGGCACCTACTTGTTGGGGTCAGCCCCTTTGAAGTACGCGTTGACGGTCTCGGTGAAGGCAGCGGCCACGGGCAGGGTGTCCTGTGCCCCCATGGTCAGGGGGCTGGGGCCCCGTGACGAGCCTGCAACAGAGCAAAGAGCCCCCTTGGCACCTGCCGGGCACCACGCCGTGCCCCCAGCCTGACTCCGTGGGCAAAGAATCACCAAAACCCCCCAGGCTTCGGATGAGGCTTTAAAACGTTTGGGAAATGATCTCTGCCCCCGCCCCGCTGCCAAAAGCAAGCAAAGAAAAGGATGGAGGAGGCCAGGCGGGAGCAGCATGCGGGGCTGCCTCGTGGCAGGCTTTGCATGACAGTTTTTGCAGTCGCTTTTTGGGGCCCGCAACAAGGGGCTGGGGGGTTCATTGTGTCACCCCGAGGAGCTCGGGCTGCCCCTGGGGATCAGAGTGTTGGCAGTGTCCCCCTGATGTCCCCAGCACACTCTGCTCTACTCTCCTCTCCTGCTCTGTGGATGCCTGGAGCATCCCCCACACCCCGCTCGCTCCACGAAACCCTCAGTGCCCGACAGGAAATCTGCAAATCATCAGAAACTTGGAAAAACAGAGGCACTGGCACAGCTTGTCCAGAGAAACGGTGGCTGCCCCTGGATCCCTGGAAGTGTCCAAGGCCAGCTTGGACAGGAGCCACCTGGGATAGTGGAAGTTGGAACAAACTGGAACAAGCTGAGATTTAAGGTTCTTTCCAACCCAAACCATTCTAGGATTCCGTGATTTAGAAAAGGGGAAAAGCTTGCCTTGGTGTCGCTGTGCATCCTTGGACACTTGCCAGGCTCTAAAATAACTCAGCCCTGCAGGATCACAAGTTTCCCTTTGCTGGCCAGGAGTTGTTGTTTCCAAAAGACATTTGAGGATGAAATCATCACTGCAAGTGCTCCTCAGGAGCTCCAGGTGTGCTGGAAACCCTCTGTGGGACCACAAGTCCTGTGCCCACCACCAAGGGGTTGGCACAGCCAAGCCCACACCTCTTCCCCATGGAAAGTATCCAAAGATCAGCCCAAATGTCCAAGGTGTTGATCCCACAGACAGCCAAAAAATCCTGGAGAGGTCACTCCCTGCCCTGGCACTGCCCTTCAGCCTCATCCATTTCCTGCAATGCACCATTTTGGAACCTTTTTTAAATACCACATCCTGTACACCGGCTGAAGCACAAAGATTATTTTGGCCCCAAATCTGCTAAAAAGGAGCAGCAAAGGACTCCAGAGGGGCAGCTTATCCAGAGACCCCCTCAGTCCATAGCCTCCTGCCAGGCAGGTGGAAAGAAGACAGATCCAGCCCCAGCTTTGCTCGGAGCCCAGGAGCACCTGCCAGCTCCCGCCAAAGCTGTAGGAATTCCAAAGCCACGGGAATGCCAGCACCAGCCCCAGGAAGGGCAGCACTCCCACAGGCAGAGGAAAAGGGGGAAGCAAAGCTGAGCAAAACGTGTGAGATTCCTGGTGAGCCCTTCTGCTTGGGCCATCCTCAGAAATGGTCCCTTCCCTTCTTTCTCTGCTGCTGCTCTGGGAGTAAACAGGGGTTTGGGAGCAGGAAATTGGGATTTACAGCATCTCCCGGGAGAAGCACTTCTGTCACTTCAATGACACTTTGAGTTTGGGGACATTAATGGGAGAAATGATGGTTTCCACCAGCAGGGAGGAACCCTCACACCTCCCTGAGGCACCCACGTTAATGGATAAGTCCTAAGTGCTCTTTCCTGGAGGCACAGATGAGGGATTTTCCCTTGCAGTGCCTAATGCAGCCTAAAAGTGTCAAACACCGATGCAGCCACACGTGTCCCTGTCGGTGCCACCCCCGGGGGGGCTCGGGGGAATCAGGGATTGCAGCCCCAGCCCGGATGGGGGTGCTCAGGGATGGATCCTGCTCTTCCTGGAACACCTCACCCACGCACATCAGACCCACGGCCACACACACACATTCATTATCCTAACGAGCCCAGAGCCTCCTGAGGCCACAGCCCGGGATATCCATCAGGGATTCCCTGGGGGAATTCCCACTGAAGAACAGACACAGTTCCAGATGAGGGCACAGTCCCCAAAACCCAGGACACCACACCCCAAAACCCCATGACTGAGGGGACACACAGGACAACATTTTCTAAAAATCCTTCCCCCAGACACCACCGGGAGCAAATCCTTGCTGCCCACCCAGAGCAACGACCCCTCAGAGCATCAAACACAGCCAATATCCTGGCAGTGGGACTGTCCCACTGCATCCACCTGGAAATTCAGAGAATTCACAGAATCCCCAGGTTGGAAGAGACCTCCAAAACCACCGAGTCCAACCCAACCCCAGCACCCCAACTCAACCCTGGCACCCCGTGCCACATCCAGGCTTTGTTAAACACACCCAGGGATGGGGACTGCACCACCTCCCCGGGCAGCCATTCCAGAACTTTATCATCTTTCTGTGAAGAACTTTTCCCTGCTATCCAACCTGTATTTCCCTTGGTGCAGCTTGAGGCTGTGTGCTCTGCTTGTGTCAGTGTCCAACCCCAGCTGAGCACAGGCACCTTTCAGGAGCTGCAGAGAGTGATGGGGGCACCCCTGAGTCTCCTTTTCTCCAGGCTGAGCACCCCCAGCTCCCTCAGGGGTTCCTCACAGGGTTTGTGTTCCCAGCCCCTCTCCAGCCTCGTTGTCCCCTCTAGATGTGCTCAGTGTCCCAAGGTCCTTCCCAAACTGAGGGGCCAGAACTGGACACAGCACTCGAGGTGTGCCCTCACCAGATGAGATCCAAAAACACCCACAAAGTCTGGCTATGGAGGAGGTGCCAACCAGCAGAGGAGCCGCAGGCTTGGCTCCTAGGGAAGGCACAAGAAAGGACTTGGCAATGGAATCATCATCCCTTGGAGAATGCGTTTCCCAAATGCACAAATTCCAGCTGGGCTTAGCCTGGACCCTGTGCCAGGCCATGGAATGTGGGCCAAGGGTCTGCCACAGCACCACACTCTTTTCCTCATCTTTCATCTCTCCTTTTCCCTCTGTCCCTCTGCATCTGTATCCTTGATTGTCCAGGATGAAAAATCAGGAATAACCAGGGAGATCTCCTGGATCCCCAGGCTCAGCTGGGATGTGGGAATGTGAGTCCATCTGAGCAGCAACAACAACAAAACATCCTCATTTCTAATGGTCTGAAGGTCATGTGGGTGGAATTGGGGTTCTTGGTTCCCTCCACTCTTCCCTCGTGAATCCATAAATCCTTCTCTTCATGGCTTCAGGGAATAAATTAATTTTTATGCTCATGTTTTCACTAAAAAATAAAAGTATAAACTATTATAAGCATTGCAATTATTGTCCAGAAACCTGAGAGACAAATCCAGTTGCTGTGGCACAGCTCCACCCCAAACCTGCCTTTTCAGCTCCTGCTTCAAAAGTCATTTTTATAAACATTTCATTTGTACAAACGACCTGATAATAACAGAGAAAAAAAAAATCCACTTTATGGAGCTTTGGATCCAGCTATAAGCAGCAGACTGGCTTAATTTGCCTTATTCTTCCCTACAAAATGTGGAAAACTCAGCTGTGGAGTAGCCAGGGATCCCAGAACATGAGAGCATCACCACATCTCCTTCCACACAGGGACAAACTGCCCCACATTCATCAAGCACATGGATCTTGCCACCAAAAAAACCCCCAAAAAACAGAAACAAACCCAAATCCAGAAAGAAACCATAATTTCCCTTCTGGCATTCCATGCCCTGAGTTCCAGACACCAAACTCAGCAGATCTCCTCCCCCTTCCCTGCACATGAAGTTTATATTTTTTTTCTTTTCGAGTTGGGCTTAAACATTTAGAGCTCATGAGGAAATCCGGTGTGTGAAGGTGAGACAGATCCTTGCTGGGCTGTGGGATGATCCTGGGGCAGTGCCACCCTCCTGCACTCCTGGGATAACCCCACCCCAGCTCCAGACCATTCACACCACCAGAACCAAGCCCAAGAATTCCAGTACAAGGTTAAGATTCCAAGGCACGGGAAAAGCCCCAGATGTGCGTTGCTGGTTCTGGACTGGGCAAGGAGCAGGGAGGAAGCAGGGGGAATGTGAAGCTGGAATATTCCTGCTGAGGGATAACACTGTCCCTGCTGCCCTCAGCTCTTCCCAGAGCTCCCAACAAGCCTCTGAGAAAGGAAATCCAAACAGGGATTTTGGCTGGAAACACCAAAACTGCCCCGAGCACCAGGACGAAGCAGCTCCTCCATGACCCCTCCTGGGTCTAAGCTGGGAGATGCCATCAGAGCAGGGACATCAAAGCAGGAATTGTCAGAGTGGGGACCTTGGAAAAAGGAGGAAAGGAAGAACCTAAAGCCCCTGGTCACCCCCTTGATCCCTGCCTTCTGCTGCTGCTCAGCCATCACTGTCACCAGGATGGGTTTGCTCCATGATCCCAAGCAGCCCATGCCAGACACTGCCATCCTGGGCCACTCCCCAGCCAGACACTGCCATCCTGGGCCACTCCCCAGCCAGGCACTGCCATCCTGGGCCACTCCCCAGCCAGGCACTGCCATCCTGGGCCACTGCCCAACCAGGCACTGCCATCCTGGGCCACTGCTGTGCTCCCCAGCCAGGCACTGCCATCCTGGGCCATCCCTTTCATCCCCAGCCAGGCAGTGCCATCCTGGGCCACTGCCCAACCAGGCACTGCCATCCTGGGCCACTGCTGTGCTCCCCAGCCAGGCACTGCCATCCTGGGCCATCCCTTTCATCCCCAGCCAGGCACTGCCATCCTGGGCCACTGCCCAACCAGACACTGCCATCCTGGGCCACTGCTGAGCTCCCCAGCCAGGCAGTGCCATCCTGAGCCATCCCTTTCATCCCCAGCCAGGCAGTGCCGTCCTGGGCCACTCCTTTGCAGGAGGGGACACTTTGGGAATCCCACATGGAACCATCCCCCGGCTCTGCCTGCAGGCAGCACAGCAGCTCCCAGGTGCTTCCTTGGGATTTGCGGGGATCCCTCCCCGCTGCTCAATCCCTCAAACCCCTGCTCCTCCTTCTGCTGTTAAAAGGAAGATGTTGGCTCCGTGCCTGCGGGATGAAGCTGCCCCCAAAGCCTGGGGTGTTGTCCTCTCTGGGATGTGACACTGCTCGGAGAAGGTGCCATCGGCCCCAAACCGAGGTTTTCCCCTCCCCGACGCCCCTCATCCACGAGGGACCCCAAAACCTCCAGCACCTGCAGCCGAGCACCCCAGCAGCACAGCCTGTGCCAGCGCATCCCGGAGCCCTTCGTGCCGAGCAGCGGGACGGGAGGAGCGGAGGAGGCGGCGGACGCGGCTCCTCGGGGTTTGAATTGCCCACACCCAGCTCCGGGAGCAGCGGGAGCAGCCCTGGCCGGCAGGGTCGGGTTCCTCGGCAGTGCAAGTGAAGCGGCTCCGCTCCCTGGTTTTCACCTCCGTCTGGGAATATTCGCAATGTTCCTTTGGGCTTTTGGTTTGCTTGGGTCGGATTTTTTTTTTTTTTTTTTTTTTTTTTGAAAATGAAATCAACGAGGCAAAAAAAAAAAAAAAAAGAGATCAGCGGGACAAATGGCACAAACCAAATCAAATCAAACCAATTCCGGTCGGACTGGCGATGTCATCTAAGTAGGCATAGCATTCCGCACGGGAAGCTGGGTTGGATGGAGCCCAGAAAGCTGGATTGGATGGAGCCTTGGAAGGGAACCCCGGGAGCGAGAGAGCGAGGGGAGCGAGTGGTTACCGGCTGTGCTTTGCACTACTTACCTTCGAAAGTCAAATAAAACTTTCCTCTGTCAAACCAAACGAGGGAAGGCTGTTCATTCTCTGTATGGCCAGGAGTTGAAGCGGGATGGGAAAGGTTAAGGAGAGGGAGAGAGAAGGACACAGTGTGAGTCACAGAGCAGGTCATTAATGTCGCTACGGGGAGGGGGCGAGCGCTGCAGGGCGGTCACACGTGCAGGGACAGGGGCGTGACACCGGCCGCCGGCTCGGGGGACAGAAAGCGGGAAGCAAAGCTATGGAAGCCCAGATGGAAGAGGCGTTCTGCCCGCTGGGCGAGCGGTTTGCAGGGGTGCTCTCGCTTTTTTTTGGCCGCGGTAGAAGAGGTTTGTCGGCTCATGCGCTCCGGGTTCTGCCTGCGCGGAGCGGGGCCGGCGCTCCTCAGCATTCCCGGCGGGATGCTGCTCCGCATGCCACCCCGCAGTGACACTCAGGGACAGTGACACGTGGCTGTTTGCTCTCGCATCTCAGGACACGACACTTGCAGAGAACCGGACACACGCACACAGAGCAGCGGATCCTAGCTGGAGCCTTCCCTTCCCATCACAGCCAGCTCCCTGCGCTCCCGCCGCCTCCAAAGGCACCACGCTGGAATCACTCGGGATGTGAGGGCGGGAGGGGGGCGTGGGGCAAACAGCTTTTGGAGCTGCTAAATGAACCTTTCGGAATTCGGGAGGTGCCAACCTTCCACCTCCAAGTCCTTTGAGTCACTGAGAAACTGTCATGCAAGGTGCTGCGAGCGGTGGGTGCCGCTCCGAAGGCGGAATTCTCGGCAAACTCCCTGCGAGTACAGTACCTGCCGGCGTTTCACCGCGCCCCTCAAACGCGGGCAGTTTGTCAATAAAAGCATCATCCTCTGATAACACAAGCAGAAGAAACGCAAAGGAAACAAAGAAAGAAAGAAAAAGAAGAAAAGAAAGGGGGAAAAAAAGAGCACAAAAAGAATGAAAACACGGATCCCAAGTGAAACCAAGCAGCGCACTTGTATCAACGCAGAGACAGAGATGATGGAGGGCCACAGACACGGGAACCCAAGAGCTCCTTGCTGTGCCAGGAATTGTCCAGACCGACATGCAGCCAACGAGGAAAGCACACCAGAACAGCACGGAGGACACGGGGATGGAGCAGCCCTGCCCCTGCTCCCGGACAAACTCCGTGGGACTTTGCCACAGGGCACAGGAGATGGGGAATGTGGTGGAGCCAGACTCCAGCCCCAGCTGGACTGGGGTGTCCCAGCCCCCCGGGACCTGCAGCAGTCCCTGATGCCAGACCTGCCCATACCTGCACACCCCCCAGCCCAGCTTTTCCTCTTTTGGGAACTGGAAGTTGTCCCTCCTCTGCTGTGGGTTTTCCTGGATGCTCACCCAGTACCAGTGCCTGCCCTCGCCTTGGTGGGGACAAGGAGACGCTTTCCCAGTGCAGATCCCAAGCTCTGTCTGTCTCTGCCTGCGCTCCATCCAGCTTTTCCCAAGGCTTAGGTTGGATGCCAGCAGAAAAGGTTCCTCATCCAGAGGGTGCTGGCACTGCCCAGGCTCCCCAGGGAATGGGCACAGCCCCGAGGCTGCCAGAGCTCCAGGAACATTTGGGCAGCGCTGCCAGGGATGCCCAGGGTGGGAATGTTGGGTGTCTGTGCAGGACAGGAGTTGGATCCATGATCCCTGTGGGTCCCTTCCCACTCAGCATAATCTCTGCACGGAGCTGGAAGTGCAACACCTACAAAATCTGGGATGCTCCTCCTGGCTGCCCTGTTTGGAGTTCCCTGGTCAGGGGTGACCCCAGAGCCCCGATTTTGGATCTCCTCCAAGGAAATCTCCATGGAGGGTGTGGGTCCTCAGCTTCTCCCCACAGCCCAACACCCTCATCCCCTCTGCTCAGCACGGGGAGGTCACTAAATCATCAAACAGCAGCTTTTGATCCCAAAAATATGAGAGAAAAAAAAGAAATCCAAACAGAGAGCCTGAGGGAGCTGGGGTGGTGGAACTCAACTCGCTCCCACCATCCTTCCCAGCCTCCAGCAGCCCCTGGGACCGTCCCTGTCCTCAGCCTGGCTGTCCCCTCCCCTAACGCCGCGTCCCTGTGGCCACCGTGCCCTCAGACACTGCTGAGGCCACTGCCAGAGGCACAGGGGACGCTCGCTGTCCTGGTGACATTTTTCCAGCCAGGTGCTGTGACAATGACCAACAGCCGGAACAGGCACGAGAGCCTACAACACCTGAGAGTGGGGTGACACAGGACGGAGACGCAGTCGAGACTCCAGCAAAGCCACGGGGAGGGCTCGGTGCCACCGGCACCGCGGGGACAGCGCCGCCGTCACCGGCACCTGCCGGCCGCCGCAGGGGGGTGGTGGCAGTGCCACCGCTCCCCGCGGTGACAGCGGGGACAAACGGCCGAGCGCACGGGAACTCCCGCCAGGCCGGGTTTTCCAGAGGGTTGGGGAGAAAAGACGAAGGAGGGAGGTGTTCCTGGAGGAGATGGAGCCGCAGGAAGCGAGGGGCGAGGGGCTGGCAGCCAGGGATGGAGGAGGAGGGGGAGCGCCGGCAGCAGGGACAGAGGGGACAGGAGGGGACAGAGGGGATGGAGGGGGAGGCGTGGGGGGACCCAGCGCCTGGAGCTGGGAGCTGCCAGCCAGACTCGGTTCCCATTCCTCATCTCAGCCCCGGGGTTTTGGCAAACCCCACTTTTCCCAGGATGGAAACTGCAGCATTTGGTTCTGCCCTAGGACGTGCCAAGTGGCTGGGAAGAGTAATTTTCTTTTCCAAGACCCCTTTTCTGTTACTGCTTTAAGGGCAAGTTTGAATTTAAGACATTCCAAGAGATTTAATATCCCTGGATCCCAAGGTCTGGCTTCCAGCCCCGCTCCCATCCAGGCACAAGCATCCCCTGCAAAAAAAGCTTATTTTGCCCCAATTTACAGCCCAGAACCACATTTTCTGTTACAATTCCCTTGACTTTCACCAAACATCCATTTCCCACAACATTTGGAAAAACTTCCCTGGCAGCATCACCCTCCTGATCCATCACCCCCCCCCAAATCCCTTTCAGCGTTTCAAACCCTGATGGAAACCAAGAATCTGACCCCAAGGAACGACCTAGGGAATGAAAAGGCCTCAGGAGTTACTGGAGGATTAGGAAAGGTGAAAGAACAGCAGTGCTGTGTGTGTTTACCAACGGTGGGAGTGGTGGCTGCACTCAGGGAATTGGTGGAAGAAATGGAAGAAGTACTTTCAGCACGGGCTAAAGGTGCTATCGGAGGAGGGCTGGAGGAGTGGATGGGAGGGCTAAAAGGCCTGGACTGGAGAGAAACATAAAACAACACAAAGTTAAAGAAAATCCGCACAGAAACATTTGCATCAAACAAGTAAAATTCTGCCTGGACCCTCCTGACTGCTCTGCTGGTGCCCCAGAGGAAAAATTGGAATGAGTTGAGTTGTTTTAGTACCAATGGCATTTTAGCTTGGAGCTGGGAAAATAGATTATCCCCACCACTGTGGGGGTGGGTGTGGAGATTCCCACCCATCCACACTGAGGGTGGGACCTCCAGGGGCCGTGGGATGGATGGAATGGGCTGGGCATTGGGCAGGGAGCAGTGCCCGCCAGGTGCCAGCTCCCCAGGCCCTCAGGGATCCTTTGGGGGTCATTTTGTAGCCTCAGCATCAACCCCAAAGCCCTCACGCCTTACCTGCAGCAGCCTGGGGTGGCGCACAGGGCAGCCTGAGCCGGCACCGCTCCTGGAGAGGCTGGAACTGCTCTGCTCTGCCCCCAGAGCCTTCCCGGGGCACATTCCCACCCCAGCCCTTGCCCTGACTGGGTACCGTGGCTGGCATCACCAGGCTGGCAGAGCAGAGGTGGCACAGCCCTTCCCACGGGGATTCACAAATCCCAGAGGAGCCCAGCCCGCCCCGGTGCCCGCGGCTGGTTCGCCCCTCTCTGCTGCCCCATTCCCGACTGGGAACGCCACCCGCCGTCCCTGGCACCGCCCTGCCGTGCCCCCAGCCCCTGCCCACGTACCACGTCGCTGACGGGGGGTTTGCCCGGGGGCAGCTTGGGCCGGGACGGGGGCCGGGGCGGCGGCGGCGGGGGGGTGCCACACGGGGCCAGCGGCGTGCCGGGCCGGGCCGGGGACGAGGAACCTGCAAGGAACAAACAGACGGGAGCCGTGAGTGCCCGCGGGCTCTGCCCCCGCGCTGCCCGCCCCAGAGCCCCGGGAGCTGCCCAGCAGCTGCGCACGGAACGTTCCAGGAGGGATGGTGCCCGCGGGTTCCTGGGACGGGCTGCTCAGTGCCCGGTTCTCTCTGCAAAATTGGCATCAGAGGAGTCGTACAGCTTTCCCAAAAATACGGGCAGGGGGGATGGGATGATGGATGGAACACTGCTCCAGGGCTGGCACAACCGGGAGTTAGGGATCCTTGTCACAGTCATATTTTCTGGAAAATATCTTCACCCAGGATTTTGTCCTGGGAGCTGAGAAGCCTCAGAGAAAAAGGAAAACAATATTATCTCCTTTGCTTCTCCTGTGTTGTGCTCACATGTGGAATATGTTTGGAGATTGTTTCATTGGTTTCATGTGAATTGTTTTGACTTATTGGCCAATTAGGGTCAAGCTGTGTCAAGATTCTGGAGAGAGTCACAAGTTTCATTATTATATTTTTAACCTTCTGTAAGTATCCTCTCTGTATTCCTCAGTATAGTTTAGTATAGTATTCTGTAATATAGTATGAGAAAATAATAAATTAGCCTTCTAAGAACATGGAGACAGATTCATCATTCCTTCCTGCCATGGGGCACCCCAAAAATACAACAGATCCTCGTCACAGGGCAAAGCTTCAGCCCAGCAAAGGAGGGGAAGGGTGGAAGAGGAAGGTTCTGGGAGCACAACACAGCTCCCAACCCACTGGAAGAGACTCCCAAAGGAGGGAGCTGAGCTCAGGGCTCACACAGACCCTGCTGCAGAGGGGGATTTCTGTGAGCAAATGGGAATTCCAACAGGTGCCTCACAGGAGATCCAGGAGCCTGCTTTGCTCCATACACAGGAATTCCTTCCAGGAGAAACCCAGCAAGACCTAGAGCTGGGCAGAGAGGGCACCAGGACATGAAGGGCAGCAGGAATGGGAGGGAACTCAGAGCTCATTGCCAGGATATCTGAGCCAGTGTTTGTCACCAGCTTCCATGGAGCTCAGCAGCTCATGGCTCAGACTGAGGAGATGATAACTTAATAATTTTCCCACTTACAAGAAAATAATTTCCTGAGTTCTTTAGGTGATAACTCAGATTAAGCAAAGATCAAAGCTGGATTTATAGAAACAAGAAGAGGTGAAGGAGAGCAGGCTCAGACAAGAGAGGGCCTGACTTAAAGGGAGTAAATTCCAGTAATTCCTTTGTACAACTCCAAAATTCAAGCCACTTTTATTTCAAAGCCTAATTTAGGTACCAATGTTTGAATTTTTCCTTTCTTATCCCAAGAAAAGTCAGACAAAATAGGAAATACTGAGAGAAAATAACCTTGCAGGACTGAGTGTCAGGGAGGGTTCTGTGGCCACCAGGTAGCCAAATCCCGGCCAGGTGGTGGCTTCCATCCAGGGAATGGATATTTCCTATACCAGAAACTGACAGCATGTGGAAACCAGCATGGAATCAGAAACGTGCTGGAATGCTGGCCTTGGAGCAGCGTGGGGTGATGGAAGGGGGTTGGAACAAGAGGGGCTTTGAGATCCCTTCTAGCCCAGCCCTTCCACTGTGACCCTGCACAGAGCCTCGGTGACAGCCACGGGCTCTGAAGGCAGATCTTGGGGTGGCTGTGCTCCACAGCACCCAAAAACCAGCCGTGGAAAGGTGGGAGGGTGGGACAGGCACTGCATCTGTGCTGCACACTCTGCTGCAGCTTTTGGAGCATTTGCACCATTTTTTGTGTGTCTGTGTCCACACTTTCATTTCGCATTGCTGCCCAGACTGAGACAGGAGGCAATTTCTGGAGCAGGGCTGTGGATCTTCTGGGCCAGCCTTCCCCACCCATCCACGCCCACGGGGGCAGCCCTGGCACATCTCCATCCTGCGTTCAGCTGGGAGAGGGCAGGAGAGCAGTGCAGGATGGATCCTGGTGTTTCCTGCTCCTGGAAGCTCCTGGAGAAGTTCCAGCTCCTGCTGGACCCCACAGGGACCCCACCCACTCCCCGAGCCAGCACACAGAAGCCACCAGCACTGAAGCAAAGCCACATCTGCAGCACCAGCCACGCTCAGGGCACCCTCCTGGAGGTGACAAATCCCCCAGGCAGTGACACAAACCCCGAGCTCCCACCAGGAGGGTGGCAGGGGGCAGACACGGAGCTGGGGGGCTGCACACCCACCCCACCACCAGTGCAGGTTCCCCAAGGCTCTGATTGCCCCCAAAATCACCTTTGGTGGATGCAGGGTGGGAGCACAGGGCTGAGCTGGGCTCAAGCCCTAAAAGAACAGGCTCAGGCTGCAGCTCCTCAGGCAAGGAGTGTGAGTAAATTGAGCCTCTCCCGGCTCGTTTGCCTTAATGAACATTTATAATTAAACAGGTGAAAGCAGGCAGAGCCAGCAGCTTCTCCCGGGGGAGAGGTTCACCCGGAACACATCTCCCCATCCACACCCAGAGCCAGGAAGAGCCAAGCACCATTCCCAGCTGGGAATTACCGGGATGAGAGGATGTGATAAAAACAAGCACCCCAACCCTGATCTGAGGCTCGCTCAGACCATTTACCTGAACCATTCCATCCGCACGGAGAGCACAACCGCAGCAACAACAACAACAACAAACAACCCCGTGCCCGGTTTGGGGCGGGAAGGGCTGCGGGGAGCTCCGGGAAAGGCTCCCAGCCGCACAGGGAAGGAAGGACACGGGAGGCGCAGGACACAGGCGGGCAGCAGGGCACGGCCGGAGGGACACAGCCAGGCGGGAGGGTCACCAGGGCCACACGGCAGCACACCCGAGCTCAGCACGTACCGCTGGCGCTTCCCGTGCTGGCGCCCGGTCCGGGGGACGACACCACCGCGCGGTAGGTGGGCGGCGGAGGGGGCGGCGGGGTCCCTCTCTGGCCCGGCCCAAAATCTTTGGGAGAGGCGACCGGCTCGGCGGAATCATCCTTAAGGTGGGGCTGCTCGGGGAGCTTCTTGGGAGCGTCTTCCAGCTGCAGCGGCGAGGGCAGCGGGCGGGGAGGCTCGGCCGGAGCGCTGGCCGGGCTGCCCGCCGGGGACGGCGCTTTGTCCCGGGGCGACAGCTCCGGAGGCGCGTTTTCCGGGGATTGATCGGAAAAATTGACCCACTTGTCTTCCGCGGTGGCAGCAGCAGATTTGGGGACGGCACGGGGCCAAAAATGCTGTCCAAGTCATTGATGGACGGGAGTTTGTCCCGTTTGGGCTCTGCTGCTGCCTGGTCCCCTCCTGCGGTCAGAGGAGGTTTATTTTACACCGGGCGAGGTTAAGCGAGGGCTGCGCTACTCTCTACGGGCTCTACTTCTACGGGAGAGGCTCTAAAATCACCTTTTCTCATCTATATTTCTATAATTCATGGGCAAGAACGTTTCCACCACAGCCAGGCGCGACATGGAATGAATCCCGAGGGATCCAAAGGCTGGAGGAGGGAGCATGCACCAGGAGCCAGCACTCACAGCCAAGAATCCCAAATTCACAGCCTTTTTTTTGTCCTCTAAACCACATCACGTCCTTATCAGCAACTCTGATTTATCAGCAGGTACCAAAGGTGTGCACTCAGCGCTCTGGCACGCCCCACTCTCTCCATATATATATTTATAAACACTCAGGTATAAATACATATATTTAGACATGCTGGTTGGACACTGCTGGAGTCTGGGCATGCAGCACAGGATGTACACAGGGAGTGTATTCCAGCCACAGGGAATGCATCCAGCCACAAGCAGGAACAGGTCAGGATTTCAGGGCACAGATGGGGATTTTAAGGCACAGAAGGGGATTTCAGGGCTCTGATCACTGAGCCACCACACAGCAACATTCCCACCTGACTCCAGAACCACCGCAGATCCACCAGCCAAGCATTTCACATCCAGGGAAGGGAGCCTAACACTAAATGCCCTCTGGGCTCCTCGTGGCAGCATCGCCCCATCCCTGCTCCTGTTTTGGGATCTACATTTAGGGTGGGGGGGGATAAAATAGGGGTTTGCTGAACCAGACAAAACCAGACCTCAGCCACTTGCTTCACAAATACACAAGGCACAGCCCAGCAAATGATCAGGCATTTGCTGCTGGGAATGGATGGATGGATGGACGGATATGGACACCCTGCCAGCCTGGAAAATCGGGATTTGAGAGCACAGATGAGATGGGGATGGACAGAGCAGGGGCTCCTCGAGGCACAGGGGTTTCACCCCGAGGGGCTCTGGCTGGCCCCATGCAGCCCTCCCTGCTCAGACCCTGCTTTTCCAGCAGCCAGCACCATGAATTATATGCTTGGAAGCAGCACCCGATGTCCTCTGGCTGCATCCAACACCTTTCCATCCCTGCCCTCGGGCTGTCCTTCATTCCCAGCACCATTTCCCTTCCCTGCCCGGGCTGCAGGATCAGGGGGCTTTTCCCACCTCCCAGCAGGGATTTGGGGACAGGGAATGCAGGAGCAGCTCCTGCCACAGGCAGACCCCTACACACCTCTGGTTTCCTCAGCACAGGCTGTGCAGGGCTGCTCCAGGCAGGAGCAGGGCTCTGGAATTGGGAATATATCCCAGCTTTCAGCAGGATATTGAGGCTAATCCTGCACTGCATTCCCAGAGCAACTGATCCAAAGGCAGGGATGGTGTGAAGAACATTAATTTCACCGGGGTGAGACCGACTTGGGAGGCAAAACCATCTTTGTGCTGCTTCTACTGCAGCATCCACTGAGACACCTCAGGGCTGGGGCTGCCCCTGGATCCCTGGCAGTGCCCAGGGCCAGGCTGGGCACCGGGGCTGGGAGCACCTGGGACAGGACAGAAATTCCTCCCAACCCAGCCCAGCCTGGAATTCTCTGAATTCCAAGGGCAGAGGATGCACAGGGACCAAATCCGTGCCCAAAGCGCAGCCACAGGGACAGGGACGTGTCCCCCCAGAACTGGGGATGGGATATGTCCGCTCCCCAGTGCCCCCCACCCCCGAGCTGGGGCTGTCCCCGTGTCCCCGGTGTCCCCCCGGAGCCGTTACCGATGCCCGGGGGCAGGGGGGAGCCGGTGCGCGGCGGCGTGGCCGGGATGTTCTTCGGGGGGAGCGGCGGAGGGGCTGAAAGAGAGCACAGAGAGGGGAGAGTTCAGCCGGAGAGCAGCAGGGACAGCCCGTGGGATGTCAGACGGGATCGCTGGGAAAGGGGACAAGGCAGGGATGAGTGTCCAGCCTGGCCTTGGGCACTGCCAGGGTTGCAGGGACAGCCACAGCTGCTCTGGGAATTCCATCCCATCCCTCCTCATCCTCACGAGGAGGAATTCTTCCCAACATCCCATTAATTCCTTCCCAATACCCCATCCCTCCCTGCCCTCTGGCAGTGGGAAGCCATTTCTGTCGGGTTTGATGGAATTTTCCCCCTTTTTTACATCTCCTGTTTCAACCCCCTAAATTAGCATTTTAATTAAACCTGGATCCTCCGAGGCACGGAGCTGCCTCCGCCTTTCTCCCGTGCCCATCCCACGTGGATCCAGGATGTGGATCCGGGATCGGGAATGCTGGGGCTAATTAACAGCGCCTAATTAACCAGCTGTGCTTTACAGGGGCATTTCTGCAGAGGAAACGGCTCCGCAGCTGCCCCGGGCAGAGGGAAAGCTGCAATAAAAATCCGGGACTGGGGCTGAGCTGCTCTCCCTGATGTTATCCTGGAAAAACCGGTGCCTCCGACTTTTCCAGCCAAGTAACCTCGGCATGAAGGTGCAGGATCAGGATCCACCCCATCCCTCCACCCCTTATCAATCCCACTCTCTCCTCCACCCCACAGTGCTGTCACCCAAGCCTAACAAAGGCAAAAAAAACCACCTTTAAATTAAAATATCGTGGAACTGCACAGCCTGGATGAGGACAGCTCAAATCTTTGACCTGATTTCTGGATGTATTAATTTATTTCCATGGTCACTTACTTCCAGTTGGAAAAGGTCTTGGAAGTTTTGGGGACTCTACGTTTGTGTTGATGGGCTGGACTGACCCCCATATCTCAGGCTGGTCCAGAGCAGCTGAAAAATCAAAAATAAACATTTGAAAGCAATGAAAAACCCAAATATTTTCTTCCCATCACCCAAACACACGGGTGAGACACTGAGGCCCTGGGAAAAGAGGGCCCAGACAGTGACAGAAACCTCATTAATTAAGGACAGGGGGTTCTGTAACGGTGGATAATTAAAATCCTGTCTGATTTTGAAGCAGGACGTGCAATTAGTTTGACACTTATGCCGCTTGACAAACAAAACAATGCCAGGGATGGATTTGGAGGCTTAGTATGGGAAGGAAAACATTGTATTGATGGCCAAAGCGGTCTGGAATTTTAGGATATGTAAACAAAAAACCCCATCAGGTACTAAAATGAAAAGATAAGTGTATTCCCAGGAGAATAAAGGGGGGAAAAAAGATATTTTTGTATATAATTTCGATTTCTTGGAGTTTTTGTGCAGAGAACTGCTTCCAAACATTGCTTTGATTAAAAGAATTAACTGGAGGCGTTAATGACAGGACATAACGAGGCTACGAGGGCAATGGCCCTCCAGGAGGAGGAGGACGAAGAGGAGATCTCTGGGAAGAACCCGCTCCAGGGCATGGATGGGGTTGGTTTTGGGGAAAACAAGTCTTGCCAGGTTCCTGTGCTTTGGGAAAGCTGGGAAAATCAGCTTTGGAAGGAAGCAAAGTGTCTCTGTGTTAAAGGAGGGGGAAATGACATTTTGAGATGGCATTTCCTAGGCATGGAGGGGTGCAAGGCTTGTCCAACAGCTGCCTCCAGAATCCTGGATGGAGTTAAACCCCCCTGCTCCAGGGTGAAGGTTTGAATGGAAAATGCTGAGTTTTGATATTCTTGGACTGTTCCCTGTCAGGATCTCTCCCAGACCTCATAATTAACTAATTGACTTAAGCCCTTGCTGTGTTTCCACCCAGCCCGAATTGACCCTGAACATGGTCACCTGTCCTTCAACCCCTGCCTGGGCTCCTTCCTCCTGCGGCAGGAGGGCTGGGAACCTGGGAATCCGGGAATTGTCCAGCTTGGAAAAGCCCTCAGAGCCCATGGAGGTGCCAGTTCCACCCCTGACCTTGTCCCCAAGTGCCACATCCACACAGCTCTGAAATCCCTCCAGGAACGTGGACCCCATCCCTGCCAGGGCTGGAGAACCTTCCCACGTCCCTGCCAGGAGATGCCACCATGGCCCCAAAGTCACTCACCAGGTCCCCAAACTCACCCACTGTGGCCCCAAAGTCCCTCACTAGGTCCCCAAATTCACCCACCAAGGCCCCAAACTTGCTCTGTCACTAAACTCACTCACCATGGCCCCAAATTCACTCACTGCAGCCCCAGACTCCCTCACCTCAGCCCCAAACTCACCAAGTCCCCAAACTCCCTTGCCATGCCCTAAGATCACTCATCCTGGCCCCACACTCCCTCACCCCAGCCCCAAACTCACCCACCATGGCCCCAAACTCCCTTGGCCTGTCACCAAACTCACCCGCCCAGGACCGAAGTTCACCAGGTCCCCAAAGTCCTTCACCCTGGCCTCAAATCACCCACCATGGCCCCAAACTCCTTCACCCTGGCCTCAAATCACCCGGTTCCCAAACTCCCTCACCCCAGCCCCAAACTCACCAAGTCTCCCAAACTCACTTGCCATGCCCCAAACTCACTCAGCCTGGCCCCAAACTTATCCACCACGGCCCCAAACTCACCAGGTCCCTAAACTCATCCACCATGGCCCCAAATTCCTTCACCATGGCCCCAAACACCAGGTTCCCAAACTCACCTGTCCCAGCCCCAAACTCCTTCACTGTGGCCCCAAACTCACTCACCAGGTCCCCAAATCACCAGGTCCCCAAACCCACCCACCATGGCCCCAGACTCACCTGTCCCAGCCCCAAAGTCACTTGCCATGCCCCAAATGCCCTCACCCCAGCCCCAAAATCACTTGCCCTGTCCTCAAACTCACCCACCATGGCCCCAGACTCCTTCACCCTGGCCCCAAATCACCAAGTTCCCGAACTCACCCACCATGGCCCCAAACTCCCCAGCCCCCCAAACTCCCTTGCCATGCCCCAAATGCCCTCACCCCAGCCACAAACTCCCCTCCATGCCCCAGACTCACCCTCCAGCTTGTGCTCCTCGAAGGCCGACTCCAGCGGGGGCCCGAAGAGCGGGGCCAGCGCCGCGGGATCCTCCCCGGCCTTCTTGCTGTGGGGACAGAGCACAGAGCGGCCATGAGGGGCAGGTTTGAGGGGTTTATGGGGTGAGAGGAGCACAGAGCGGCCATGAGGGGCAGGTTTGAGGGGTTTATGGGGTGAGAGGAGCACAGGGCAGCCATGAGGGGCAGGTTTGTGGGGTTTGTGGGGTGAGAGAGCACAGAGCAGCCATGAGGGGCAGGTTTGTGGGGTGAGAGGAGCACAGAACAACCATGAGGGGCAGGTTTGAGGGGTTTGTAGGGTGAGAGGAGCACAGAACAGCCATGAGGGGCAGGTTTGAGGGGTTTGTGGGGTGAGAGGAGCACAGGGTAGCCATGAGGGGCAGGTTTGTGGGGTGAGAGGAGCACAGAACAACCATAAGGGGCAGGTTTGAGGGGTTTGTGGGGTGAAAGAGCACAGGGCAGCCATGAGGGGCAGGTTTGGGTTTGTGGGGTGAAAGAGCACAGGGCAGCCATGAGGGGCAGGTTTGTAGGATGAGAGAGCACAGAACAGCCATGAGGGGCAGGTTTGGGTTTGTGGGGTGAGAGGAGCACAGAGCAGCCATGAGGGGCAGGTTTGGGTTTGTGGGGTGAGAGGAGAACAGAACAACCATAAGGGGCAGGTTTGTGGGGTTTGTAGGATGAGAGAGCACAGAGCGGCCATGAGGGGCAGGTTTGGGTTTGTGGGGTGAGAGGAGCACAGAGCAGCCATGAGGGGCAGGTTTGTGGGGTTTGTGGGGTGAGAGAGCACAGAGCGGCCATGAGGGGCAGGCCTGGGTTCTGACCCCATATTTGAGGCAAACACAAATATTTTTGAGGCCTTTTTTTACCCCAGACCAAAGAGGAGCTGGCCAAACACAGGGTTCCAGGCGGGGAAAAGGGAAAGGAGCAGCACCCCAGTGCCAACCCTGTGGTGCCACAGCAGCTGCTGGGACACTGAGTTGCTTTGGGGTTAGTCAAAACTTCATGGAAAAGGATTAAAAAAATAAATACTTGAGGTCTGGGCCGTGCTGTGCTCCAACACACCTTGAGTCGACCCCTGGAGCTGCACAGGGCACATTCCCAGGGAGATTTGGCTTTATTCCATAAAAACTTGCAAGTTTGCTGTCCTGAATCAATACATCCCCCCCCCCCCCACAGCCTGGCCAGATCCCTACGGATCAGGGTCAAGGTGGCTTCCAGCAGGGAATGTCCTTGGAGAGCAGGGATGGACGCTGAGCATCCCTATTGACCAGTCCCTCACCAGTCCTGCCAAAATCCTGGAATGGTTTTGAGTGGAAAGACCTTAAACTCCACCCAGTGCCACCCCTGTCATGGCAGGGACACCTCCCACTGTCCCAGGTGCTCCAGCCCCAGTGTCCAACCTGGCCTTGGGCACTGCCAGGGATCCAGGGGCAGCCAGAGCAAATCTGGGAATTCCATCCCAGCCCCTCCCAGGGAACAATTCCTTCCCAAAATCCCATCTGACCCCTCCAGCTTCCCATCCAGCAGAGTGCAAGTGGGAATGTCCCAATCCCAGGTGGGACGAGGAGCCTGAGCCTGGGAAGGTCCCTGCACTGACCTGGCGGGGTCTGGCGTGGGCGTGGAGCGCCGGGGCCGCGTGATCTCCTCACCTGGGACAGGACAGGACAGACACGGATGAGAGTCAGAGCCATTCCCACCCCAGAGCATCCCCCTGGCCCCCAGAGCCCCTGCTGGCAGGGGGGCCACACCTGGTGTCCCACCCACCCTGCTCTGCAGGGATCCTGGCAGGAAAAATCTGCTTTTAATTCCGATTTATTTCTGTACAGAGCTCAATCAGGGGACTGCTCTGCTGCAGATGTCCCCCACACCTTCTCCAGGGAAAGCTTTTGGGAGCCACCAGCTCTGCAGGATCACTTTAAACCAAATTTAACTCACTCCTTTTCTCACCCCCACCCCCCAAACCCACATGGCTTTACGGACTCCAGGAGATACTTACTGGATAAATTCCTTTTAATCGTCCCCTGGAAGGAGAAACACAGGGATCAGCGGGATGCATGGGGACAGGGGTGTGCGGCAGTTGTCCCCCCAGGAGCAAAGCAGCCCAGCAGAGGTGGCAGGAGCTGTCTGAGGGGACATTTCCTGCAGGAGCCTGAGCTCCAGGGAGCAGAAAACCCTGCAGAAAACTCCCGAGCCACACAAAGCCACTGCTGGCAGCTCTGCTGTGCCCAGTGCCACATCCACAGGGGTTGGGAATGGGCACATCCACTGCCATGGGCAGCTGTGCCAGTGGCTCATGGGGAAAAAGCCAAACCCTCCCAGCCACGGAGAGGGGACACCCCAGAGCCAGAATCTCCAGGGATTCCCATCACTGAGGGCCCCCTGTGCTATCACTGGGGTGACTCAAGGGGCTGTGTGACACCCCTGGCAGCTGTCCCCATGCCCCGTGCCCCCCCAGAGCCCAGCAAGGGCAGGACCCCCGTGCCCCCATCCCAGTTCTTACCGGGCTGCGCCGCTGCGGTCAGCGAGAGGGGAGAGAAGAGACACCTGGTCAGAGAGTGACACGTCAGCACCCCAGGGCCCCAGCTGCCACCACCACACCTCGTGGGTCACCCTGGGACAGCCCCCCAGGGGAACCCAAGGCCTGGGAAATGGGGAGATTTCCCCCCTGGAAGATGAGTTCTCTTGGAGAAACCCCAGTGGCACCATGGATGGGTTTCCTGCCTTCTCCTCCCTTTGGATGTGCCCCAATCCAGATAAAACCGAGCCCTTACACACCTGGTCCAAATTCTTGGACCCAAACTACACCCCCAAGGCACTCTCAGAGCCAAGCCCAGCTCTATTTTTACACATTCTATTTTAAAACACTCTAAGTCAGCAATAAAGGAAAATAAACTTCATTCTAGAAGGGCAGGATTTGTTATTTGCTTTTGGCATTTCAGCTCTAGAGACTGGACAAGAGCACACACAAAGCTGGGTTAAAATATTCCAGGAGATAAAAATTGCATTTCTTACCGGACTTTTCCTCTAAAAGAAGGCAGAGAGAGAAAAAAAGAAGGAATGAGAAGGTGAGGGATTTTTTTCATGAAGAGGAATCTAAGATTTGTGTCAGGTTAAAGACAAAGCAGAGGGACAGGAGTGCTCCAGCTTCACCCCTCACGTGGGAGACTGGAGGGAGAGGGAGCACTTGGAAATGGAAAAGTTGTGTCTGAGCCGTTTTAGGGGGAGAATTCCATTGTTTTATCATGACAGGCCCTGCTGACCATTCCCAGGTAAGGCACCATAATTCCCAGTCCAGAGGGCTGGGAATGATGGTGACTATGGACACAGGCCCTGGCACAGGTGCCCAGAGCAGCACCTGGATCCTTGGCAGTGCCCAAGGATCCTTGGCAGTGCCCAAGGCCTGTGCAGCAGCCTGGGATGGGGGAAGGTGTCCCTGCCATGGAATTGGGATGGGATTTGGGATGGGATTTTAGGTCCCTCCCAGCCCAATCCATGGGATTTATGATCTCCCTCCCAGCAGTTCCAGAGCAGGGCTTTGTGGCTGGTTTGGGAGAGAAGACAAGCCCAGGATGAGGGCAGGAATCTGGCAGTGAATCCTGGGATTCCTGTGGATGCCTGGCAGTGAATCCTGGGATTCCTGCAGGTTCCTGCAGGCAGCTCCTGCCCGGGGCTCTGGTGTTTTCCTGGCCCATCTGCTCCCTTGGCTGCACATCCTGGCTTTGGGATCCTCCTGCCCAGCCTCAGGGGCTTTCCCTGAGCACATTCCAGGGAGGCTCCAACCCAGCCCCAGGGATCCCCTCCAGCCCAGCACCCAAATCCTTCAGCCCACCCCACACTGGGATCCTCCTCACCCCTTCCCAAACCCCCCAACGTCAGCAGGAAAAACACCACAGAAAAGAGGAGACAAAAATCCTACTCGGTAAAATGCACATTCTACAAGAATTTGGTTTTCCTAATATTATTATTATTATCATCAATATTAAATTGTTCATTTTGAGGTTGCTTTTTTCTCCCCTTATTTTGTGCTTCCCAAAGCATCCAACTGCCCTTTCCAATCCTGGAATGCCAACAAACAGGAACTCCCTGGTTGGGAAACAGAAACAAAGCACGTGGATTTTGTTTCACTTTGGCTTGGAGGGCCATTCACACTGCAGTTCCAGGTTATTTATAAATCATGGAAAGCTTTGTCTGGGAAGTCACTTCAGCCCACACTAAAAACTCCTGAAAGCCCAGAATCCAATCTTTTCATGGCTGAACAGATTGGGACGAGCCAACAGGAATCTTAACAATCCCAGGAAAAACAGAGGGGGATTGACTTTATGCCAGGATGGGCTAAGGAAAAATGAGCTTTTCTTCCAGGAACCTGGATTCACCTCCAGGGTGGGAAACATCCCTCTAAAATCCCATGGAAACCCCACACATGCTTGGGATTCAGGGCAAGAGCCTGAATGATGATGTTGAAAATTCCCCTTGATTGAAATTCCCCTTTTTCCTCATTGAAAAATGAGGATAAGAGGGGAAAAAATCAGGGAATAATACATCCTGATCTCTTTTATGAGCAGGAAAGGGAATTTTTGAGATGTTTTGTACTGGAAACATCATTTCAATACATCTGAGCAACACCTGCAGACCAGACCCCAAAACAAGGACAGCAAAGCCAAGTGGAACATCAGCTCCCACCGAGTTTGGGACGATCCCCGTGCACCACCACTGCCGCAGTGCAGCTGGTTTGTAGCTGCCAGATAAACTTGGTCATATCAGACCCCCAAACTCCACCAGCTTAGAAGTAAAACAAATCCCCAGACAAGGCAAGGATATGTTGGATTCAAACCTGCACGGGACCCTCAGGATGCCCCATCTGATCCTAAATGCAAATATCACTGGCTGAGGACCTGGGTGGTGCAGAGATCCCCACCCATCAGTTGTCCATAGGAATCTTGAATCCCCTATAAAAGGGGCTGCCATAATAAACTCTTGGCTGAACAATGAACTGCAAGCTGCAAATGGAGCAGAACTGATCCCAGTGACAGACCCCGTGCCCGCTCGTGCATTTTGGGACCATTTTGGTTCATCTTGGGTGCAGCCCTGACTGGGCTCTTGTGCTGCCCAAAGTGGATCCATGGAGGAGATGCTTTGAATCAATCCCTGCTTTATTCTGGAGCTCTGTCTGGCCTTTCTTCTAGGGCAGCCTGCACAAGGCACCAACATCACCAAATTTATCTGGCAGCTGCAAACCAACAGCACTGGGACACACCAGGGCCCTGGGAGTGGGGGAAGAGTGGGCCAAGAGTGGGGGCACTCACCACGGGGGATGGAGAAAGTGCAATGTTGCCGATGGAGGCCTTGAGCTCGTCCACGGTGGCGGCGCTGCGCAGGACGTCCTTGGCCTGCAGGGGCTTGATCTTGATGTTGAATTTCTTGTGCGCCTCCTCCTCCTCCTCCGACTCGCTGGAGGAGTAGAAGTGCTTTCCTTTGGTAGGTACAGCTCAGTTAAGGAATTTTCCTCCCTCGGTGTTCCCAACTTGCTGGAGAGTGGGAATTTGGCGGTCCCGAAATGCTGACCCCAAAACGGGGGGATAATCCTGGGCTGGGCCTGCCACTGCTGCACCCCTGTGCAGCCAGAGCACGAGGAGCTGCTGCTCTCATGGATAAATCCAGCCCAGGGGTTTGGTTTATGAATCCATGTCTGGATTTCCTGGAATTGTTCAGGTTATGAGACAATCCAGTCCAGCCATCCCCCAGCACTGCCATGTCCCCAGGTGCCACATCCACATGGATTCTAAACCCTCCAGGGATGGGGACTCCACCCCTGCCCTGGGCAGCTGTTCCAATGCCTGACCAGCCTTTTCCACGGAGAAATTTTCCCAATATCCAACACAAACCTGCCCTGGAACTTGAGGCCACTCCCCCTCCTCCTGTCCCTGTTCCCACCCCACCTGGCTCCACCCTCCTTGTCAAGAGCCAGAAGCTCCTCCCTGATCCTCCTTTTCTTCAGGATAATCATTTGGACATTTTGGTCTCCATGGAGCATCCCATGGGATGTTCCCCCACTCCTCATTTCACAGCAGTGAATCAAAGACAATTCAAGTGCCTCAGGTAATTCAGCTTTACCTGGGGAGAGCCAGCTCCAAATGGAAATCAAAAGGTAGAAATAAATAGTTATAATTAATAATAAATACTAACAGTGAAATAAACAGAGCCAGAGGCCTGCCTGTGAGCCCCAGCTCCCATTACAGGCTGTAACCCAAGAGGCAAAGCCAAAACCAAAGGATATATCCTGGTTCCTCGGGTCGGATGCTGTATCCCTCCTCATCCAGCTCAGGGGAGTTCTGGACAGGCAACAAAACAAAACAAAAAAACAAACAGGAAAATGAGGAATGCAAATTCCTGGAAAGCTGGAGCAGCTCTCCCCTCCCATGGGAAAGGATGTCCTGCACAGCCCAACCCGCTGGGGCCACACAGGGCAAAGGGCACCTCACATTCCACAATTCATTTTGCAGAAGGAAAAGTTTTAATCCTTGTTGAGAATTCAAAGTTTTCTCTGGCTAAACTGCAACATCCCATGGGCCAGGACAGAGCTCTCCAGAGCCACCTCATCCCTGGGAATTCTGGCTGACCTGCAGGTGGGGAATTGGGGTCTGAACAGAGCTGATTTCACCCAAAGAGCCCAAAATGAGTGTGGGAAGAGCCTGGGGTTCCCATGGGATGCAGCTGGGGGCAGGGAAGCTCCAGGGAACACTTACATATCTGTCCCAGTCGATCTCTGCATAAAATCCATTTGGGGCTCCATTGGTTTTCTTCTGGAAAGGAAAATTCCCGTGGTTCAAATGGAGGAAAGCAGGAACACAGCACATCCCATAGCAGATTCTGTTATCCCACACCCACACCAGGAACCCAACAGCATTCCCCATCTCTGGGATTCTCCCATCCCAGAGAGATGAAAAGACGGGGACTTTTGAATATTCCTTAGGTGGACATCCAACATTCCTTAGGAAAAAGTGAGGAAAGTTTCTCCCTGTGCCGGGATCTTCCAGCCCTTGGGAAGCTCCCAACGCCAGTCAAGCAGGGAAACTTCTCAGGAAATATTTCCTGGGAGATAAAACCCCTTCCCCAAGAAAAGGCAATCCCAAGAAGGAGTCAGATCCCATTATCCCACATGCCAGGCATTATGAATTCAGGATGGAGCAGTGGGAAGGATGAGTCCATGCCATGAAACACCAACACACACGGAACTGCTGCTTGGCATCGAGGAAATCCCGTTTGGAAGAGACTCCAGGCATCCCTCACCTCTGGAACCCTTTCCTGGCTGGCTCTGGGCACCCAAACCCATCCAAAGTCCCACGGCCACCAAGATTTTGGGCACCTCAATGGGATAGCCCAGCTCCCTCGAGCTTCCAGAGGGACCATTCCCACCCCAGCTCCCTCCAAGGGGCTGGCAGGATGCACTCCCTGGTCCAGGGCTGGGTGCAGCCCCTCATCTCCACACCTCTGGGTGGAGCAGATCCCTTGGAGGGAAAACCTCCCCTGGGTTCTGTTCCATGGCAATTCTGGGTGCTGCTGCAGGGGATTCCAGCTTTTCCCCATCCATTTGTATTTAACCCCGTTTCCACGGGCCTGGCTGACCCTAAAGGGATTTTCCTACACTCTGGACTCCAAACCAAGGGTGGCTCCCCGTTTTCCACAGCCCTGTGGGAGCGGGGGGGGCGAGCTCAGTTTTCCTTACCCCGT
Source organism: Diglossa brunneiventris (assembly GCA_019023105.1). Taxonomy (NCBI): domain Eukaryota; kingdom Metazoa; phylum Chordata; class Aves; order Passeriformes; family Thraupidae; genus Diglossa; species Diglossa brunneiventris. Next base: position 1,458,912 of record CM032361.1, read on the forward strand.
TTTTATTTCCTCCTTCCCGCGTGCCCTCGGCTTTGCTATCGGAGGTTGGATCATTGGGATGAGGGCTGGGCTGCTGCAAGGGTGGGGGTGGCACAAAAAGGGTTAAAACAGCTGCTCCTTGGCTGGGGTTTTTTGGGTTTTCTTTTTAAGTGCACAAAACTGAGTTTTAGGAAGCAGGGAACACAAATTTGTCACGAAAGGAAGGCTCAGCTGTGGCTCCACCAGGATTGAAGGTGGATTTTCCTGTGGGCTCTATTCAGCACTCAGGATTTGCCTCCTGGCTACTCCAGTGGCTGCAAAACTTATATGGAAAAGGATGAAAATTGATATAAAATGTCTCCATCGCCAATCCCTCTGCCTCAATCACCTCCAGGATCTTCATTTTGTTCCCTAAAAATTGCATTTCTGCATCCTTGGAGAGGACACCTGAGGTCCCTCTGCCCACACCTGGCGAGGAAGAGCTGCCCATGGGATTTCTGCTGGAAGAGGGAACAGTCTGGGGATGTTCCCTGGATATTCACAGAGGTCGGAAAAAACCTCCAGGATCATCCAGCCCAAGCTGTGCCCATCCCCACCTTGTCACCAAGTGCCACATTCAGGTGTGGACATCTCCAGGGATGGGGACTCCAAACCTCCCTGGACACCCTTTCTGTGGAGAAATTCCTCCTGATATCCAGCCTAAACCTGCTATTTGTTAATTTATCCAACCTAAACCTGCTCTTTATTGATTTATCTCTGCTGAATAGAGCCCTGCTGAAGGCACTACCTTTACTTTCATCTCTATTTCCTAACAAGCAGCTTAAAAACACAGGGAGTGCCCAAAGCTGAGGATTTTTGGGTCAGATTGGGGGGAAAACTAAAATGATTTCTTGCAAGGAGCAGCTTGGCCCACAAATTTTTATCTTCTTAAAGATACCCCAGCACAGTTCTCCCTGCTGAGCCTCTCAAGGGGCTCATCGTTATTTTGAGGTGAAATTCTAAAATCTGGATTTGCTGAAGAAATAAAGCCCAGTCTGAACCCAGAATATTTTTTATATCAAACACTAAAGGAGACAGGGCCCATCTCCTACCCAGCTCTAGCAGGGACATTTCAGTCTAACACCAGGAATAAAAGCAGCAATAATTAAAAGGAAAAAAACCCCAAAACAACAAACCACAAACATCTCCTGGTTTTCAGGTTAATATAGAAAATAAAAATAGAGGTTGGAAACAGCTGCTCTGGCAGTGAACTCCTCAGGCAGCAAATCTGGCCCAAGCCAATTAGCAGGGGTGGAAAGGAGGATGAGGAGCTGGGCTTTAGCAGGACACCTGCTCCCTCTGCCCCTGTGCTCCTCAGGCCTCCCTCTGTTGGTGTTTTTATAGGAAACCTGGAATTTGCCTTTTTTAATATTTATTTTCTATATTAAACAGAAAACTGCTCACAAATGCTGATGGTGGTGGAAGGGGAGGTGACACTGGGCAATACTCACGATGCCATCCCTGTCTGGTGACCCTCTGGAAAGAACAGAAAAAGGAGCTGTGTTAGTGCCCAGACCACACCCAGTTAACTCAGGGAAATGAATTTCTAAATTTTAAAATGAATTCATGGCAGCAAAGCCTGGAGTTATGACATTATCAGCACATCTGAGTTACTGCACCTCGTGGAACCCACACAAGGGCACAGAATTTTTTTCCCTCGTGTTATCAGCTGATAAAATTTAGGTTTCTCAGGAAATGAAGTGCTGGGGCTGGCACTGTCCCAGCTGGCTCCTGCGCCATCCCACAGCCACATCCCTGCCCCGTGTCCATCCTTTGCAGGGGACGGGAATCCCACTGGAGGAATTCCAGGCTTTCACTCTGCCGGAAGGACAGACACTGCTCTGCTGAGTGCATCGGGCGCTGCCGAGGCTCCCCAGGGACCCCGATCCCGGCTGCCGATGGGATTTGGGATCGGGGCTGGCTCACGGCAGCTCTGCAGGGGATGCGGGGATTCGGGGAATGCAAATGTCCGTGGGATGCAGACGGGCTCCTCCCGCACATCCCGGGTTCCCGCACCACCGGGGAACAGCCACCGGCTCACACCTGGCTCGGGCACCAGGGAACCCTGCTGGGAGCTCCTTCTTCCACAGGGAATAACGCCAGCCCGGAAAGCTCTCCGATCAACCCAAGCTGTGTCCCATCTCTCCTACTCCGGCTCCCTCTCCTTGCGCAAAAGTCCCTGAAATCCTTTTGGCAAAAATCCCTTCTGCTGTTATGTTCCCCCCGTCACTGCGCGATCCCCGGCACAGGGGGTGTCACCTGCTGCTCCCATCCCGGCTGGAATTGCTGGGGACACCCTCCCAGCAGCTCCAGCAGAAACATTCCAGACCCACCAGCAGCTCCAGGGACCCCGGCGCGGTGTCCTGGGAGGGGTAGTGGCCGGGGGTGGCAGATGCCACCATTCCTGTCTTCTCCGGCTCCATCCCCTTCATCCCTGCCTTCTCCCGCTCCATGCCCGCCTTCTCCCGCTCCATCCCCTTCATCCCTGCCTTCTCCGGCTCCTTCCCCTTCATCCCTGCCTTCTCCGGCTCCATCTCCGCCTCTTCTCTCCCTCCTTTTCTCTCCCGGTTCCATCCCTCTCTCCTCTCCCTTCTCTCCCGGTCCCATCCCTCCCTTCTCTCCTCTCCCGGTCCCATCCCCGCTGCTGCCGGCGGGGATTTGGAGAGCGCCCAAAGCCCCCGGGGCCGTGCCCGCGCCGTGACCCCGCCGCGCTAATCACGGCTGCGCTGCTGCTGCTGCTGCTAATTGCAGCGTCCCCCGGGCTGGCCTCGCCGCGACCTCCGCCGCAGCCGGGATCCCTCCGGGAACAGCGGGATTGGGATGGGATGGGATGGGATGGGATGGGATGGGATGGGATGGGATGGGATGGGATGGGATGGGATGGGATGGGATGGGAGGGAGAAGCGGGACTGGAATGGGAGGGAGCAGCGGGATCGGGATGGGATGGGATGGAGGGAGCAGCGGGATCGGGATCGGATGGGATGGAGGGAGCAGTGGGATCGGGATGGGATGGGATGGGATGGAGGGAGCAGTGGGATTGGGATGGGATGGGATGGAGGGAGCAGTGGGATCGGGATGGGATGGGATGGAGGGAGCAGTGGGATTGGGATGGGACGGGATGGAGGGAGCGGCGGGATCGGGACGGGATGGGATGGGAGGGAGGGAGCAGCGGGATTGGGACGGGATGGGAGGGAGCAGCGGGATCGGGATGGGATGGGAGGGAGCGGCGGGATCGGGATGGGATGGGAGGGAACAGCGGGATCGGGATGGGATGGGAGGGAACAGCGGGATCGGGATGGAGCCCTGCAAATCCCAGCACTGGATAAGGCCGCGCCCAGCCCCGGCTCCAGCGGTTTCCCAAGGGGAGGAGAAGCAAAGGAGCCTCATTCCCACCCGTCGGGATAAAGGATGGATGAACTCACACCCAGCCAGAGCTCCCGGCCGTCCCACAGCTCGGTGGGTGGGTGCCACCATCCCTGAGGAGAGCAGGATGGCACCTCGGGGCTGCACGTCCTTCTCTGGGGATGTGCTCCGAGTGTCCCTGCTCTTTGCAGCAGGAAAAGCCTGGCAGAGATGCCAGGGCCACCAGGGCCACCTGGCCAGGCCTGTCCCTTGGCATGGGAAACCTCCAAGCAGCTCCCAGCAGGACACAAAACAGCTCAGGGGAACAAATCCAAATGGAATAAAAGGAAAAACCTCAGAGTTTCTGCTGACCATGAAACACCTGAGCAGAGCTGCAGGAGGGGACTCCCTGCTGCCTGTCCCCTGCTGTCCCCAGCACCTGCTGGCACAGGCTCCTTGGCCACAGCATTTGTGGACATCCACCTCAAAGCCACAGCAGGGGTGGCTGAGAATCATGGAATTGTTTGGGTTGGAAAATCCCTCTGAGATCACCAAACCCAACCACTCCCAGCACTGCCATGGCCACCTCATGTCCCCAAGTGCCACATCCACAGGGATTTTAAATCCCTTCAGGGCTGGGGACTCCTAGGCAGCTGTGCCAGGGCTGGAGAACCCTTTCCAGGAAGGAATATTCCCAAATATCCAATCTAAACCTCCCTGGCCCAGCCTGGGGCCGTTCCCTCTGCTCCTGTCCCTGTTCCCTGGAGCAGAGCCCGACCCCCCGGCTGTGCCCTCCTGGCAGGAGCTGTGCAGAGCCACAAGGGCCCCCTGAGCCTCCTTTGCTCCAGGCTGAGCCCCTTCCCAGCTCCTCAGGGATTCTGCAGCCCTTCCAGCTCCTCAGGATTCTCCAGCCTCTTCCCAGCTCCTCAGGGATTCTGCAGCCCCTTCCCAGCTCCCTCAGGGATTCTCCAGCCCCTTCCCAGCTCCCTCAGGGATTCTCCAGCCCCTTCCCAGCTCCCTCAGCCCCTCCTGGGGCTCCAGCCCAGGCTCAGCCCCCACACACAGCATCCCCACCAGATGTGGGAAGAATCCAGATGTTCTCTGGGAAGTGAAATCCCTGTGCTGCCCCATCCCCAGCCACCAAACCCTGCGCAAACATCCGTGTAAATCAAATTTTCACCTCTAAACAGCTCTAAAGGGCAGAGAGGAATCTGCTCCAAGCCCAAGTCCTCCTTTTCCACTCATCCCCAGAAATCCCCCACGCACTGAGAGCTCCCAGGAAATCCCACACTTGCTGCACGTGCAGGGAACAGCTGGAACTTGTCTGCTGATAAAACTCCATCCAAGGATGGCAACAACAGCCCCGGATGCCCCAAATTCCTGCTGAGAGCCCACGAGAGGCTCCTGAGCCCCGGTAACTCACGTGGAGTCAGTGTCCTTCTCTTTCCTGCGTATGCCAAAGGCCTTCCTGGTGCGCTTCTTCAGTCCTGGGCGAGGAACAGGGAAAAAGGAATTGTTAATGCACCCCCAGGAAATCCTCCCAGGGCTCCCCACAGCCCCCGCCTGCAGCCACAAATGGGGTGAGCAAAGGGACGAGCCAGAGCCGGGGGTCAGGGAGTCTCAGAGCTGAGGGGCTGCCAGGAGGCTGGGGACATTTCTTTCTGCCATTTATTTGTTCATTTAACACTAATTAACTCCCTCCCAGTGTGTGGGACTGAGTTATTGCCCACCTAATATTCCACACTCAATATTTGTTTCACAGTT